>MUZC01004728.1:253244-286849 GCA_002072015.1 Radix auricularia | reverse complement strand
AGATATGGTGTTCATGTCCAGATATGGTGTTCATGTCCAGATATGGTGTTCATGTCCAGATATGGTGTTCATGTCCAGATATGGTGTTCATGTTATGATTCAAGTGAAAAGAAAATAAGATGTTGCACATTGAAGATTTTTATTCTTGCTCATCAATTGAAATAAAAAGCTTTTACTGCAGAGAAACTAAGACATTAGGCTAAAATTTATCATGTTGTCAATGATCAATGTGTATTATAATTTTAATCGATTAAATTTTGTACTATTAATTAAAAGTAAATTTCTGAAGCCCTAATTTAAACAAGTATACTTATCTATTTCATTTTCTATATTTGGAAAGAGATTGTTGCTTTTTTCACCATCCTTTCATGATTCCAATTCCACAGGCATAAGTTTAAAGTATAATCAAGAAATCCCTTTCTACAAGAGCATCATTCTCTTAATTTTAAGGAGACCCTGAAATCAAAATGCTACTTGATTTTATTGTGTTGCCTCATAGTCAGAGCAAAGCACAGGTATGGTGAGAAAATTGTCACAATTAACACTCTGCAAATAATTGTTCTATAAATCTCTATTTAAGGTTAAAAAAAAACTTTGTAACAATCTCAAAAGGAGAACACTACTGAAGGGACAACATCACAAGCTTTTATAGAGCTTACATATTACCTGTATTAATGACCTCTGGTTATTTTTATATCTAAATTTCTTAACTTTGTTTCTAGTGTTCATCTTTTGTTATTGTTTTTCTTCTTCTTCTAAATTTTAAATTAGTAATTGTACCATAATAATATTTAATAACTTCATAAGAAGTCATAAACTTAGAAATTTCCTGCATTTTCATTATTTTTTTTATGTTAGAAAAACTATAGCCAGTTATCTTTCTTTTCACATTGATTCCTTGTTACTTAGACTAAGTTAAATTCAGATCCAGATTTGTTAAACACATATTTATAAGTTATTTAAATCTATAACTAAATCAAACCAATGTTTTCATTACAGTATTAGACATCAGCAAGTAAAATAACAGAAACAAAAACACAGACAAAAATCACAGTTTAAAATGAAAACTTTGTTCTATAAATTATGAGTTGATCTTTATTTGCAAAGATGAATGAACAAGAGGAGAAGATGAAAGTTTGGTCAACTTTGCATCAAATCTTTAACAAAAAAGTTCAGCCTGGAATCATAAGTTTAAGATTCTTTGACAACAAGTCTTACTCTCACTCAATACTCTTCTGCAATATGCAAAGACAAAATTTAAAAATATCTCGTGCTTTTACTTTCTGCGCAATAAAAAATGCAACATACATTTATCCATAATTTTATTATGGACAATAATTTATAATCACAATCGACCAACAGCTCTTTTCACAATATTCAACGGCTTTCAGTCCAGGGATCATTTCATCATACAGAATCCTACCAAACCTTGCCATTTTAAGGAGTCTTAAATACCCCCACTAAAGCCGGACGTAGTGTGCGACTGTGTAACTTGTATCCGATTTTTTGAACCATGGCAATTGTGTCTGCCACTTGGGTTTCCTTAGACTGGATGGGAACTTGAAACAGAGCTTCATGAAAGTTAGGATCAAATTTGTCTCCTTCTTTGGGGGCTATGGACTCCAAGCCGTGCTTGTTGAAGACTTTGACGAGTTGTGTTTCAGTCATGTTCAGACCCTGATACAAGTTGATGAGGTGAGGGTTAGAGTCTTTTAATTCTGCTTTGGGCACAGAGTTAATGGCTGTGCTCAGTACATCAGAAACTTCCAGGAGGTCTTTACAGAAGCTCTGTATTCCAAACAGCTTAGCATCATCCACCTGCTTAATCATTCTTTTCCTCAAATTTTCAGCTTCAGCCAAAGATCGCATGTATTTGTCCTGTTAACAATAATTACATTTATTTCACTTAAATTATTTTGAGTTTTTAATGAACATTAAGAGAATCCTCCAACTTTTAAAAATTAAATTAGGGTTAGAAAGTGCAGTATTTTTTTTTATAACTTAAAAGTAAATAACTACTTTGACCTCATGCAACAAATTCATTACATAAAATGACTTTTGCTTGAATTTCATTATTTTTGTGCACATTATCATTCAGTTCCAAATGTCAACTAAGATCAATTAACTCAATAGCTCCTGAAGTGCTACTTCTAAATCTATTTCATATTCCTGACAAAAGGGAAGCAACTTCATTAAGCTTTTGATTCCATTACCAAATTGCTTCTCTTTTCTTAAGATATTCGTTTATCTTATAAATAAAATGATTAATGCATCAAGAAATGAATTTAAATTTAATAATAATAAAACATGCAATGAAATAATGTCTATTAAAGACCTATTTTGAGATTTTTTGTACCTAAGGTCAATAGATACTTGATAGAGACATGTCAAACTATTTCTCACAATGGATCGAAAGTGAAACAAGATAAAAACATCTGGTAATATTCATTGAAATCACATAGAATGACACAATAGCAGGAAGTCTTGAAGAAAGCAAGATTTTGATGCTATTTTTAACTAAAAATGCGAGACTGCTTTGCTTTGTGAACAGACGCATCCGTACCGACCGCTCTAAAGACGCATTTAGTTGCATCAGGAGCTAATGAGTTAATTAAACAACCAAAGTGTAATATTTATTAAATAGTATATGGAACTGACAAAGGAAAGAAAATGTAATGTAACATGTTATGACCTTGGATTCTTTGATTTCTTCCTCTAGCTTGAGTAGCTTAGATTCCATTTTGAGTAGCTCTTCTGATGGATCCTTTTGTTCCACGGGTTCTTTCAAAATTGCTGGGTCTGGCTTTGGTGAATCATTTTTATTTGTGGTTGTTGTGGACAGTAAACACCTGGAACTGCATGAAAAAGAACATACAACGTTGACTATTGAATACTTCAATAATTTACCTACATGTTAAAATATGTTCACCTTGAGACTTAAAGATACAAAATTTTTTTAACTATGTTGACAAATTTTAAAAAATCAAATATCTGTTATATATAATATATATATCAAGGTTTCTGTTTGCCAAGTATTCTGAACCCATTATAATTCTATAGATGTAGTCTATGTTAGGCTACATGTCCTTAAAAAAATATAATTATGGACTACATTTTTAAATGTCAATATGGGCACATAATTAAAGAATTATCAAGGCTAATGCATTGAGCAATCTCTTCCTCCATGAATGAAACTCTCAGAATATATCTCATTGTAAAGGCTTACATAGGTCAATGAATGCCTACCATTACAACAGTCAGCACTAAATTGTAATAATTTATTTACAATAGGACTCAACAAAGTTTTTATAATTCAAAGATTAATATTATTTAAATCTATTCTCTGTTCATTTTCAAACCCAAATTTAACTATCTTATTTAAATGTTAAAGTTTTAAATATTTAAATATTTCTAAAATATTTAAGAGGGGACATGGTTACATCATCCTAAATATACATTACCCTTATCTTGTATATAACATAAAACTTAGGCTGCTAGTATTGGTATTTAGACTTTGACATTTAGATAGTCTCAAATAAGATAGGTTAAGACAGGGGTGGGCAAGCTAAAGAGTTATTTGTGGCCTGCGTTAATATGAAAAAAAACCATGCATTTATGTTAAACATGGATGTTTGTACTTGAATCAAAGCTACATTTTAGTTAGGTGAGGCCCCAGGATGTTTCACATTAACATTCTCCTATATTTATATTAACAATTAATATAATTTCCCAGTGTAAAACTAAGGACTTGGACTCTCCTATGCAGTAACTTATCAGGCCCTATACCTGATACCCAAACAAAGTTTTCGTAGTCTCCATGATTTTAACTGACAGCTGAGAGCCTTCATGATCTGTATATGGTTCAGATGTTTGTAGCGTACCGAGTTGAAACAGTGAAGTAAACAAAAATCTTAATGTTTACAGCAGCTCAAAACAGTGAGTGAGTCACCGCTAACAACTATCTGACGTATTCGAATACAAAAATAAAATATTTTTAGAAAACTGTGACGTAAACACAAAAATTCAGATGACAGATGCACCCATATAGTACCGGAAAGTGAACCGTCAAATTTGTTTTAAAAGTTTTTCCGTAAATTTTCAACATGCGCAAACTAGTCATAATACAACATAAATTATAATGATAATGCATTTAATAAATTAAAAAAGAAAGGTCTCATGAGAAAATTAAGTTAAATCCGACTTAACGTTCCCACTCAACATGGCCGCCATCTTTGTTGATATAACGCGTATCAAAGAAATTGGAAAATTCAACTATTAAAAATTCATTCTAAAACTAAAAATAATAACTAAACCGTACCCAAACCCTAAATTAACAAATAAAAATTCTAAATCTAAACCTAAAAAACAAAGGAAGAGAAAACAGAATTAATTGCTATAGGGTTCTTCATTTCTAAAACCGGAAAACGTCACAGCTCATTTTGTAATGTTCTTTTATAAGATTACATTTTAGCGGAACAAAGTTTTGAGATATAAATACAGTCAAATCACTATGTTCTCAAAATTGTTAGCTTAGTAAAATTGCGAAATTGTTTTTTATTTTGCAAGTCCAATAAGCTGTCTTAAACGAAGAATTAAAAATTAGCTGATAAGATCAATCATTCTCAATTCAATATACTTTTATATACCTACAGCCTACATTCACGTATTGACTCGTAGGCAGTGGCTATTGAGACGCTAACGTCTTAATTGCCCGCAGGCTATCAAGACGCTAGCGTCTTAAAAGCCCACAGGCGATTGAGACGCAAACAAAATAAGCCAATGAAAATTAAGTAGTTGTCTTTGACTGACGTCACGCGCCAAGTGGGGTTAGGGAGGGGTCATGCATTTGTGACGGTGTGTGAGAGGGTGTAAAATATGATTTCACATCTAAATGCGCAACTTTAAATTAAATTAAATAAAACTTCTAAAAAAATATTCGATTGCTTGCTATTTCTTTAAGGAAGTTTTCAGTGGGGGAAAAAAAAAGATAATAATAAAAAATCACAACTCCACTTCTAAAAAAGGTAGAAAGACAAAACAAGTGTTATTTTTGGCAAGCCCTTTAAAATGATATATTTTTTAACTCTTAAAGTCGCAAAGCGTTGTAATGCATCTCAGCCCGCTATCCGTAAAGCGTCGTGATGCGTCGCTAGATACCACTCTCGTTAGAAATGAGATCTCGTAAAGTAAAAACTCTTCAATGCTTGAAAAATCATGTAATCGACTTCCGGCAATGGCGGCCGTTGCCCGCGTTAGTGTTATCGCTTGATTCTAGGGTTGTTAACGGTTAACCGGTCTTTCGGTTAACCGGTCCTCAGACCAGGACCGGTCATCTTTATTCGGGACCGTAGGACCGTGAAACCCAAAAGAAAAGAACAACAAACTAACAAAAACTAGCGTTAACGCAGGGAAAAAAACTAGTGAAAAAAACAAGACAAGCGGCAACGCGCCTCGCCTCTCCCTCTCGCTTTGTCGCGGTGAGTTAAAGCGATACCAAGATCCAGCCGATTAATCGCCCGATATCTTTGCTACGTCTTTTAAATACCTCTCGTAATATAGGTACATGTACATCACTAAGCGGCCGGTCATCTTTATTAATGACCGTAGGACCGCCTAACCCAAAAAAAAACAAGAACAAACCTAGCGATAACGTAGTGAAAAAAAACAACACAAGCGGTAACGCCTCTCCCTCTCGCTTTATCGCGGTGACTGTACTAGACTAACACTAACACAGTGCGCGTTAGATGTCAACAACGGTCAAGGCCGAGGCTGTTTCTATTTATATTAATTATAGTCTGTTTCTTATAAAGACAAAGAAAGCTATAAGAGCATATGACCCCGTGACCTATCCGCATTTTCTGATCACCGGTTTATAGTCTGTTTCAGTTCAGGCATTCAAAAACTTATCGGCGCACGCCGCTTAGTGANGTACATGTACCTATATTACGAGAGGTATTTGAAAGACGTAGCAAAGATACCGGGCGATTAATCGGCCCACAAATTCGAGTTCGGTCTTTTAGTGACAGTTTTCCTGCTAGTCAAAGGCATTTGATTATCACATTAATAGTAGTAATAGTACGCCGAGTGTAGCTCAAACCCTATTTGAACGGAAAAAAACGGGGAAGGGGAACATGTGCGTCGCAAAATTCAATTATTCTGGCGAGTTGACGATCGAAAAATAATGTTTTTTTAAATAAATTCCATTCTATCGTAGCTTTATAATTTTATTATACTATTAATTTTAATATGCGAGTTGATCGGCATCACACACAAGAGAGGTAAACATGACGTCACAAAGGACGGGGCGAGGCGTTGGTTTTTTTTAACTAATGAAAAAACCTTGCTAAATTTTAACGAACTATTGAACCTGTCCTCTTATTTAGACCGGTGAACTACGAGTACCCAAAATAAAATATTAAAAAGACAATTAACCATCACTGTTTAGTTAATTTTTTGATTAAAAAAATGCTTTGAATTGAGGGGCATGCGGAAAGAGCTGAACGCAAGCGGGGGGGAAGCGGGCTTTGATGCCATCAGACGATGCCAGGCGACAACATTCTCTTGTTAGTTCTCAAATGGGTCTCAAAACATTAGGGATATAAGGACGAGCGGTTAACCGGTTAACCGGTCTTTTTTGAACGGTTAGTCGGTCCTCAAAAACGAGCGGTCTTAACAACCTTACTTGATTCGCGATGTTTTTTGGTAGTTTTAAACCGGTTTTTTTCAAAGATATGTTTTCGCTATACTTTATTACTAAAATAATAGTACTATACTACAGGTAAATATTGTTTTAAACTCAGTACTGTATTTTGGATGTGTAAAATAACCATTCTTAGCCTAAAAAATGAAGTCAGTACGACAATAATATTATAAATGAATTTTACGCAAATTTTTCAATTTCATAACCGGTTGATCGTAATACGGGAAATCCTTACGGGACTGAGGTGGAAGTTTATTGAAAACCCTTCTGCGACTTTAAGAGTTAAGCAAATTGGACTACATTTACATTTTCTGTCAAAGTACTTAGTATAGGCCACGCCACAATCAATTAGCCTAAGGGGCCATCCATACGCAAGCAGGGGGGAGTCTTCGAAAAAAGGCATTATGGGTATCGATGCGTATGAGGGGGGTCTCCACTGAATGCTTACTTCGGACAACAAATGTAATTTGCATAATACTAAGCCTAGTAATGTAAACCGCGCAGACTCTAACGGCATTTGTAACTGACTGACTGATGTGCTGTAATGTTTTATATTTTAATGCAAACGAAATTCTGAACTTTTAAATTCAGACCAAACGTTTACACATTGCTAAAATATATCTGTCTGATTTATATTTCAATTTCTTGAAATTAGTAGATGTTTCTCTTTCGCCCACCAGTGTCTTAGCCATTATATACATAACAGGATTGCGATTTCACTGCTTATATCTTTATATTTTGGCCGTCCATGAATGGCGTCATGCAATTTTCACCCCCCTTTCATCATTGTCACAAAACTTAGACCACCCTCTCCTTGTCACAAAGCTCTGATTGACACACCCCCCCCCCCCAAAAAAAAATATATATATAAAAAATTACCACATTTCAATTAACATTTTGTCATAGAAATGTGTAATATGTATTTAGTGTAAGTCTTCACTCTAAGTCTAATATCGTTAAAACGTGTGAAGCCATTGAAAATGTAACTAAATAAATTGTGAGCAATCAAGTGGAACTTTTATTTCAAGTAGCGCATTTTGATTTCTTAAACTCCGCCCCACCCCCTTGTCTTACATCCTCACTAATGCGTTACCCTTCTTCGCCCCCACCCACAGGCGCGTGACGTCATGTATGGACCACCCCTTCTTGCATTGTTGAAGACAAAAAAATTAGAATTTTCTATTACTTCTATTGTATTTTTAATAAATTCAACATAAAAACACACTGTTACATTTAAATATGTATAATGTATTTACTGTAAGGCAATTGAATATTTTTGTAGAAGTTTTATTTATTGTGAATAATCACTCCGTTGTTTATTTGTAAACTGTAATTTACGTCGTTGCCATGAGTCCCCACTGTAAAAAGGACTGAGAGAAAGTAAAATGCCAACTATTTATATAAATATACACGAATCTGGCCAAAAAAGGTATGGTTCCCACTGAAAAAAAGCACTGATTATTAATATTACTATTACATTATTATTATATAATATTTTGAAAAATAATTTGACATTTTTACCCAGACCAAGGTGCCTATTTATACAGTCAACAGAGATTTAGAGGGAAAATAATTTGAATTTTGGGAGAAATAAACCTTTTTACAATAAAATGACGATTATTGTGCACTCTATGTCACGCTCTGTTGTTTCATCATCTCAATTTCACCTTCTACTTCTTCGTTTTCTGGTCTAGGTTGCGTGAGGTCATGGTTTCTAATTTCATTAATTACCAGATAGTGTCGAATAAAACCATCATAAATATTTTTTTAAAAACTAAGATACCTGTCCTATTTTTAAACGAATAGCTTACCTATTAAAATGTTTTAGAAACAGTGTTCTTGAAACTTTTGATGAAATACTTAGGACACGCACAACGCTACTAGACGCTGCCATCTTTGTTTAAGTAACTCTCTAAGACTCTCTTACAGTTGAAAATACAGAAAAGTCATGTTAGTTTCCATACACAACCGACGCATATAAACTTAAGTCGTTACTAACTAAACATAAAGAAAATCAAATTCTTATTACACTATCACCGTATAGACTATAGAAGAAAACAAAACTTCTTTTAAATATTACATTTCTTAAAATTTTATGTTTGATTTTATTTCACTACTTCCAAAGTCTGATCCTTGCCTTCCATTCAAATCTCTTCCGAGTCTTCATCATGGCTCACGGCCTTCCCACTGCCACTAGATACTATCTACATTATTCTACATGGTCTGAACCTTGGATAATAATGATATTAATGTCGTCTTGTCTTGTCTTCAAAATCAAACACTTTTGGTCGTGGTCGACAGGTGAGCTGTAGATTACTTCAAGCAGACATTCTCTTAAAAATGTCATCTGCTATGTAAATGATCTGCGCAATATGCATTTTTTTAAATATGGAACTTCAGTGTTGTCAACGCCAGAGGCGCAGCTAGAATATTTATATACAGTCGAAACCGCTTAAGTCGACGGCGTTGGGGTATGAAAAAATGGCATCGACATAACCGATGATCGAGTTAAAGCGAAAACCAATATGGCGGCAACATATTAACATGCGCTTGAAATTTCTTTATGTACGTGATGTGCGTTAATTAGTGATGGGACGATTAATCAGAATCGTATCGGAATGTCGGGACCCTATTTCTTCACGCTTTCTTAAGGTTGTTAAGACCGTTCGTTTTAAAAGACCGTTTAAGTTTAAATATAACGCCGTTTTGCGGTGATTCCAAGATTGAGCCATACTGTGCCTTCGAAGCCACTTGCTTGATATTCCTTACAAGCTACACAAATAATGGTGTATCGTGACCTATATATGACTCATGACAAAAGGAACTCTTCTCTATATAAACGTACACAAATAAATTAGGTACTCCTTTTGAACCTTCAACTTTGACATATTTTAATTAATTCTAACCAATAGTTAAATGGCTTTTGCACACGGCCACTTGTTATGAATGAAACAATGAGAACAAAGCAGTAGTACAGTACATGTAATGGTCAAAATGAGGTTGAAGGATGAATGGTTGCCAATGACAACAAGTTTGCACACGGTACGTTTTATTATTCCATACGATCCCCTCAGCTTACAATTCCTTCGGTAACTTGATGCTAATAGGACTAACCAACAACAATGGTGTGTGAGATTGAGAGTGGGGGTGGGTAAACTGTCTGTAGTCTGTTATATTATATATTTTAAAATCTGGGGAGCCTTGTTTACAGTAAGCAGCCTATGATTTTGGTATATTCCCATCACTAGCGTTAATAAATGATAATGTTCATGCACGTGTTTTTGGAGTTTTTTTAAAACACAACAGCATTGCCGTTATTTGTTTGATGAAGCTATCGGCATGCTATAAAATTGTACATACATGTTTGCTGACAACAAAAAGTATATGTGCACCAACTGACAGCAGAAATTTACAAATTTAAAATAAAAACCAACGTCGATTATCGATAAAAACTTTTATTATTCTCCAACACATCTCTGAAACGTATCGTATATATGCAGTTACTTTGTGAACTGTTATTGAACGATCAATTTTATTGGTTAGCTAGCATAAACGTAACCAATCGTAAAACTTTTTATAAGACGCGCGAAAATACGGAAGTGAGATGGTGAGTGGCAACGATAAGTAACATTTTCAAAAGCTGCCGATTTAAGTTAGCAACACAGGTCTCATCGCAAGAGGGCTGTGACGTCACCAGCACACGTCGCAAGCTGATATTTTTCGTGGCCTTCATGGCCATTGCCATAGTACCAGAAGCAACACAGCGCTGAGAGCAAAACGCAAGTGGGCTGTGACGTCACCAGCAGACCATGTTGAGACAGAAATCATAGCTAACATTTTCAAAATTGGCGATTGGTCATGGGGATCGAGATAACCGATGTTAAGTGGCAAATTTGACCCTTTTTTGAGCTCGTGTTATGAGGTTTCGGCGACTTAAAAAAATCTAATTAAACGACGAGAAAATGCTAAGACAAAGAGAGAATTTGGCGGTTCCAATAAGAAACGTCGACATAAGGGTGGTCGAGCTAAGCGAGCTCGAGTTAAGTGGGTTCCACTGTATATAGTAGCATAGTTAACCACCTTGATAAATATAATGCCCTGTGCCCACATCAACATGGCTTTAGAAAAAACAGATCATGTGAAACACAATAAATAGGTCTAATGAACTATCAAAAGGCTTAGACAATAATGATCAGATAGATACAATATTACTAGACTTCTCAAAAGCATTTGACAAAGGTCACCACCTTAGTTTACTTACAAAACTTAAATACTTTGGAATCTCAGGTCCCTTACATCACTGGATCCAAGACTTCCTATTGGGTAGGGAGTAAACTGTAATAATTAATGGATCTAAATCTGAACCAATAAAGGTTAACTCAGGTGTTCCACAAGAAACTGTGCTAGGCCTAGGTCCCTTACTATTTTTAATTTATATAAATGATTTACCAAACAATATCTCAACAGGAACAAAAGTTAGGTTATTTGCAGATGATTGTATAATCTATAAAACAATTAAGTCAGAACAAGATAGCAATACTTTGCAAAAAGTTTTAGATGAATTAATAAAATGGGAAACTAACTGGAGTATGTCCTTCCACCCAGAAAAGTGTCAACTGCTAAGAGTAAGAGTAACAAAGAAAAAGAAACGAATAAATTCAAAATATTTCATTCATGGAAATGAGCTAAGGCTAACCCTAACTAATGAAGCAAAATACTTAGGAGTCATAATAAATGAGAAACTATCATGGAACCACTATGTCAATGAAGTTAATAAAAAATCAAACAAAGCCTTAGGTTTTATAAAAAGAAACTTTTATAAAATCTAATAAGGATATAAAACTAAAATTCTACCTCACCATGGTGAGACCTATACTAGAATATGCATCTTCTGTATGGGACCCATCCACCAAAGAAAATATTGATAAACTTGAACAAATTCAAAAAAGCTGCCAGATTCATTACTGGAGAACATTCAAAACTGACAAGAGTAACCCCATTAGTTAAATCACTAAACCTTGAAACACTAGTGGATAGAAGAACCAATAGTAAATTAGTAATTATACATAAAGCAATTAACTCCAATTTAGAAAATAACACAAAGATAACCTAATACAACACTCAAATAGACATAAAGATAAAAACACCTTTCTTATCCCGTATGCAAGAACAAACACATACAAGCTTTCTTTCTTCCCGTCCGGTATTCGGGCGTGGAATGGGTTGCCTGAAGAAACCAGGAAAGCCAACACTTTATCATCAATCTAAAAATCTAATAAGAATACAGGACTAAACACAAACCATAGATATACGTAGGATGCAATAATCTTCTGTACAGAAGGAGCGTCTGTAATATATAAGATAAGATAAGATTTTACGACTGGGGACACACAATAAAATTGTCGCTCATGATACATTATTATAATGTAATTTATGTCGTAAGTACTCGTAAGCTTCATTTTAGCGCAACTATAATTTGGTTCCAGTGACACATGCAATGTTCCCTCTTAGATACACGGCCTAGCAGATATCTGCACGACACTGCGCAGCTGTTAGGGTGCATCAAATTTTCTTAAAGAACAAATTTGTGTGATTGTAAAATGTATAAATTTGCAAATAAAAAATTGATAATTTGCAAACGAGTTTATTTTTAGCACATGAACCAACGAAACATCGAGGGAATATTGGACATGTATACCCCACTTCAACGTTCCATTTGCTGCTGCGTGGCATGGGTACCATAGGGGCCGTCCATCAAGTACGTCACGCTATTTTTAATCATTTTTTAACTCCCTCTCCCCTGTCGCAAACTGTCACACTTTCTTACACCTACACCCCCCCCCTCTGGAGCGTGACATACTTTATGGACGGCACTTTACAGCTTTGTTTACAATTTACAGCACATCAAATTCATCATAAAGGTTATTTTAAAATATCAGGTTTATGCCCTGTTTACATGTTCTCCTTCTATGAATCTATAAGCCTGTTTGCAGTGCCACCTATTATGTCTACCCCTTATAAAATATCTGCGTGTAGGGTGGTGGAAGATATAGACTAATATTGTACAAAAATTAATGCTGGGCAATTTTGCACACGAGTTTGTTATTTTGCACACGGACATGAAGGCCTGATTTTAAATTACCAATTTTTATGAAACTGTTTTGGTGTAACTCGACCGCAACAAGCTTTATATCGTGACCCTTTATCAATTTCGACTACTGTAGCTGAGTTACAAAATGTTAGTTTTAAAACGAGTTATAGCCCTTGGGTTGAATTTGTTGTGTGTACGGGTTCCCTTCACAATACTAAACCATAACTATTTAGTGTTGTGGACGACGTATAACGATGTAACTCTTTGTATTTGAATAGAATTAAAAGTAGGGCCGGATTTAGGCTTCATAAGGCCTTAAGCCATTTGCAATATGTGGCCCTTTTATAAGTTCAAATATTCTCTAAACGAGTGTATATAAAGATAACTTAATACAACCCTCAGATAGACATAAGGATAATAACACATTTCTAATTCCGTATGCCAGAACAAACACATACAAGTGTTCGTTCTTCCCGTCCGGAAATCGGGCGTGGCTTGGGTTGCCTGAAGAAACCAGGAAAACCAACATTTTATCAACATTTAAAACTCTAATAAGAATGTATGACTAGTCACAAACCATAAATACGCGTAGGACGCAATAATCTTCTGTAAAGAAGCAGCATCTGTAACAGATGAAATAAGATTCTTTGTCAGTGCCAAACTTGATTTTGGATTTCACGAATAGTACATATTTGTAAGCTTACTGACGGGCCACAAAAATTCACTAAGTGGGCTGCATGCGGTCCACAGGCTTCTTGTTTGCGAACCGTACTTAAAACTTTACATTGTTGTTATAAATAAATGATTAAATTACTGAAATAAGTGTCTAAAAATTAGTGAAGGGTATGGGACGTCCTGGATGTGCCACATTGATACAAATAATGCTGTTGTATTAATATATTTTAATTTATATATGACTATTGCTCACTCTGAAAGATTTTTAGTGGATCCCAAGAAAGTGGGGGCCCTAAGCTATAGCTTAATATGTAGCTTATAGATCTACGTGACTCCTGCACTGGTTAAAAGAGAATGGAGCCATGTTGACTAGCCTCGCTGTGGGTTGTGGGTATAGCCTATTACTTCACATAGGTCAAAGGTAACAAATTGAAGCTAATAATCCTGGAAAAAATTCATCGTGAAGTCCTCAGTGATCAATTTTTTTAAAAAGAATCAATGGTGTATCAGTGCACATTACGTCACTATACTTTAACAATTTGATCTTTCGATTGACTAAATATTCATTAATATAGCACTGATTGTTTGAGTGATATCTAGCCATTTTTTAAAAATAAAATATATTTTTTTTTTTGGGGGGGNGGGGGGGGGGTTCAACACTGATATCTTAAACGGAGTTTTATTTTAACCAGTTCATTAATTATATGTAACAAATATATGTGCTCGCGTAATATCTAGCGAATTCATTAATGTAACAGGTAACTGTGATAGAGTTACACATCCTATGTTCCCATTAAGCTGCGCAGATAGCCGTCGACGCAGCGCAGCAATTTTTTAAAAATATTGCACAAAAATGGATGCTTAGCAGCTTTGCTCACGAGGGTTTTTTTTTTTTTTTTTTTTTTTTTTTTACTTTGCACACGAAACAACGAATCTCAGAGAGAACATTGGTGACATGTAGCGAATTGATCAATGTAACTGTAACAAAGATATGTGTGATCGAGTTATAGCTAGCGAATTCATCAATGTAACTGTAACATAGATATGCGTGATCGAGTTATAGCTAGCGAATTCATCAATGTACCTGTTACTGTTACATAGATATGTGTGATCGAGTTACAGCTAGCGAGTACATCAATGTAACTGTAACATAGATATGTGTGATCGAGTTATAGTATAGCTTGCGAGTTCATTAATGTACACTATCTGAAATCGATTGATATAGACGGATCATTATTTCTACCAAGCAAAAATTCTCCCTGTTGTTCCCACAAAGATGAACAGATATTCCATGTTCATGACATTGTCAAGTCAGTTCCAATCAAGCAGCACCACTCATGGGGTTAACTTGGAGAAACTTCGAATAATGTGCTCTGAAATAATAAAATACTTACTGAAACTCTTCACTCAGTCTCCAGCGGTTGGTCTAGACTACTTATATCCTGCTAATGTGCTGTATTGATTTTAGGAAATTGAAGTGGGTTACATTGATAATTGCTTATAATTCACTTGCTACACTTAGAGTAGATGATATTGTTATAGATTGAATCGGTGGGTGATGCCAAATAACATGGACCTATTTATTTAATTACATGCAAGTTGCCTTGTGTGCATAACTGATCACAGTTGAAATTTTGACAAATACAGAAATAATTGTTTAAGAAATGTGCCGGTTAATGTTGAAGTTGGACTTTTCATTTTATAAGAACTAACTTCGTACAATTTCATAGTTCTCTGATGGTTAATCGCATGATTTGGTTTCCTTATTTAGAGTTGGGACAATATTTTGATGAGACTGTGAGCAGGCTTTTAGATATATAATATATACTTAACAAAACAGGTTATATAAAGGCGTGACAAAGATGCCACAGACGTGCACATACCGTGTTTTTTTAATAACATACAATATATAATAAATATTTATTTTCTTCTGCGTTCTCAAAATCTTTTTGAAGATGATTTATTTAGATCACACGCCCTATGGCTCAGTCCAACATACAGTTTATCGTGGAGTGTAGCTTCCTGGGGCCGAAATTTGTTTCAATAGGCAACAATTGACTTACTACCATGTAAATGTAACGTTGACGTCAGGTCACAATAACACCATGCCCAAGTTGAGCAACACCTGTGCTAGGGCGGAATGGAGAGTTTCACTTTGGTTAACACATGGCAACCTATTACAATATTTGAGCAAATCTTTTACAGCTCAGCAGAGATTAATGCCTCCCCCCCCCCCACACACACACACAGGCCCAGTCAATGCCATACCTTAGCCGCCCACTCAGTGCAGAGGCAGGAGATCTCAGAGCACAATGGGGATAGTACGATCTCAGAGCACAATGGGGATAGTACGATCTCAGAGCACAATGGGAATAGTAAGATCTCAGAGCACAATGGGAATAGTACGATCTCAGAGCATAATCAGAATAGTAAGATCTCAGAGCACAATAGGAATAGTAAGATCACAGAGCACAATAGGAATAGTAAGATCACAGAGCACAATAGGAATAGTAAGATCTCAGAGCACAATGGGGATAGTACGATCTCAGAGCACAATGGGAATAGTAAGATCACAGAGCACAATGGGAATAGTAAGATCTCTGAGCACAATGGGAATAGTAAGATCTCAGAGCACAATGGGAATAGTACGATCTCAGAGCATAATCAGAATAGTAAGATCTCAGAGCACAATGGGAATAGTAAGATCTCAGAGCACCATAGGGATAGTAAGCTCTCAGAGCACAATAGGGATAGTAAGATCACAATAGGGATAGTAAGATCACAGAGCACAATAGGGATAGTAAGATCACAGAGCACAATAGGGATAGTAAGATCACAGAACACAATGGGAATAGTAAGATCTCAGAGCACAAAAGGGATAGTAAGATCTCAGAGCACAATGGGAATAGTACGATCAGAGCGCAATGGGAATAGTAAGATCTCAGAGCACCATAAGGATAGTAAGATCTCAGAGCACCATAAGGATAGTAAGATCTCAGAGCACAATAGGGATAGTAAGATCTCAAAGCACAATATGGATAGTAAGATCTCAAAGCACAATATGGATAGTGAGATCACAGAGCACAATAGGGATAGTGAGATCACAGTGGGTAGTAAACCATATTCACACAATAGACACAATTTAAAATAGAAGGCAACAAAATATGTTTTAAACAAACACTTTTTATGTTAAGGAAATGATAAATCAAATTGTGTGTGCAACTGCAACACAATGCTGATGACATAAATAAATATCATTGTAACAGCATGAACGTTCATGTCATTAGTGAAACATGATCAAATAATTTATTATTTACATGGCATGAAATGAAAACAATCACTTCAGTTTTAACTTTACCCTTTTGGTGCCATCAAGAAATGAATGGACATTTACACACAAGTCTTATACCAGCTAACACACCGACTAGTTCAACTCAACTTTCAGCAATCATTTGATGTTCACTCAACTTTCAGCAATCATTTGATGTGTTAAACTCAACTTTCAGCAATCATTTGATGTGTTCACTCAACTTTCAGCAATCATTTGATGTGTCAACACAACTTTCAGCAATCATTTGATGTGTCAACACAACTTACAGCAATCATTTGATGTGTTCACTCAACTTTCAGCAATCATTTGATGTGTTCACTCAACTTTCAGCAATCATTTGATGTGTTAAACTCAACTTTCAGCAATCATTTGATGTGTCAACACAACTTTAAGCATTCATGTCAAATTGTGTTGACTTGTGCCCACAGTAAATTTAAAGCCCAGAATATGCGCAATACTCATTTTGGTAGGTTTTCTTAAATGGCCAAAGTTTTCATTTACATACAATCATTCAAACTTTTATATATTTCTTTATTAGTTAAAGCCAAAATGTGTCTTAAAATCATGCTGTTAAAAATTTTTTTTAAAGCAAATGAAGTTCAAGCCATTAATTTGGCATAAACTTTTTGAATAAAGATTTTTAAAAATAGAACTATGACATTTTACTGTATACTTCAGGATTTTAAGATTTAAAAATTATTAATTACAATAAATTAAGATCAGCCATGAATTTTGATTAAGTTTTTAAATGTGCCAATACTTGATGTGGTTAAAGACATCTCTGAATACTATTTACATATTTACATAGGTTCACCATCAAACAAATGTGCAACAGGAAATAAAGAAATCAAACAACATTCACATATTATTGCATCATATCTTAATGTACATCATTAAAAGAAATAATAATCCTTCAATTCTATATTTGAGAACCACTCAATAATCACAGTCGGAGGGTTTAAACATGTTTAGGATCTACAGTTCATTCGTTCACATTCCTCGCTCAAATATTCTTCCATTTAATACACACTTCAATACACACATCCTTAGTGTCATGGCCAACCATTATATTCATTTTAAAACCTTAAAACTTGCATAAATTTACATTGTCATTATCTACAACCTATCTATCCAATGCCATCATCCACAACATATCCATTCAAAATGCCATCATATCAAGTATAAAGACTCATTTCCATAGCATGTTCCTAGCAGCTAGTCCTCAATTGTTAGGCTATTATTTACATCAGAAATAAGCACCTAAACACTGTCTTATTCATCATATTTACGATTTTATAAAATAAATTATTATGTTTCTTTTAATTTATCATTGTAATACAAAATTAAATATAATCAATTTTGAAAACCATTCCAAGATTTAGATTTAACTGTCACTTACTTTATTCACAAAAGTAATTAAAATAAGGCACTTGCAGTGCCTGGTACATTTTCATGAATGAACTTGAGCTAATTTGCTGTAGCACATGTATTGGGATGTTACACTCAGATGTACTCCATTGAATATAGAATCATTTTTCGTGTGTCTTGTATAAAACTGATATCTGTATCTTTTAGTACCTATTACACATTTCCTTTACCACCAAGTCACATCATTCTCAGACTTATCTTGGACATTTATACTTGATTCATTCAGCCACTCAATTCTCAAAACAGACTTTGCCCTGAGCAAGCACATGAGAAAATGTGCTGACAATTTACTTTAAAATGGGGACAGAAATTCAAGAATTGATTTCAAAAATAAGTTGGAACTGAAAAGTTTCATCTAATATTGCTTGAATATTTTGTCATAAATGCAGATGTTACAAAATATTTTAGTCAGCTATATACATTTAAATGAATGAATAATTACAGAAGCTAAAAAAATATTATGCTTTAAAATGAATCATATCTTTTGATTTTGATAGGATTGAAGTAAAACAAATAATTTACCAGTGACTAATTTATTTAAGAAAGGAAAAAATTATTAATATATGGCCATTATTGCCCACCACTAATTTTTTTTTTCTTTATTAGTGTCAACTATCAAGCCATATTAATAAAAGAAAGTCAAATGCAATCTGAATATATAGCACAAATTCTTCTTCTTATTTGTGCTCACAAGATGTAAGAACATTAACCTTATTCACAGCTTTGTTTTCCCAAGTGAGGAGGGTTTTCTACAACCTGATTATCTTTGTATTAGAATAATCTCTGAAAAATGTGAACACCATCTCTATGTGGTTTCAAAACAATATAAAATTAGTTATTTTTGTGGTTTCAAATTAGGCTTTGTCAATATCGACTGCAAATAAATCACACAAAATGTCATGGGTTCATTAAAGCATTAAGAGTAAAGGCACATTCTGCCATGGAATATGGGATACAATTGTTTGAAACAAATATTTCATGGATCTAAATATTTTTTTGTTACATCTAGGCCATCTTAAACTCTATAAGAGCCAAATAATCCTACACATGATAGAACTTTGTAATGGACTTAAGTTTTCAGTTAGTAATAACTTTAATAGCATATTGTAGTCTAACAATATAAAAATCAAGGACATTTGTTTTCCTTCTAATTTCTAACTCAACCTGAAATTCTTTGAGTGAGTGTCACCCAATATGTAAAAGTTGACACTGGATTGCACAAACTTGTATAGAGCTGTCTGTGTAGCTTCAACTACTAATGAAAAGTTCCATGAGTTCAATGACAGCACACATGTCTGGGATCTCATATCCACAAAGAAGGAATAGGCTGGAGCTAATCATTGTAAGCTCAGAAACATCTTCAGCGGACGTATGTTGTTTTTGCGTTGTACAATCCTGTTGCACATGTTGAGTTCAAGCAAGAAAAAGCTGTGAGCTTTTAATAGCCATAGTTCATGTGGTTGGGATGATAATAATGTGGATTAGGGTGAGTCCTGGACACTGAAGAAAACTCAGAGCCTGTCATATCAACTGAAGGTGTTGGAGTTTTGGGGGGAAGTTTCTCCCTGGATGTCAACAATGGGTTGACGGTCTGGGGCTGCTGTTGACAGTTGCTGTAGTAAAATGCATCTCTTTCATGGTGAGGCACTGGAGGACGCGCCCCTTTATTATTGCTTTCTGAACGCCTGCACCGGTTGTTACGTTGCATTAAAAAAACAGCCAGAAGTATCAATACAAGGACCACACATGAGGGCAGGCCTATGAGCAGAGGCAAGTTGGTGTCTGAGTCATTGTTTGTATCATTGGACGAATTGTTGGTGCTATCCTGAGACACAGATGGGTCCTCGGGGTCCCAGTCTCCGTCTGGGGAATGACCCCCTGAACCTAAAATAAAAACAGTTTAAATGTTGTAACACCATAAAAATTACAAATACTCTAATATACTTTCAACCAAGGTTAATAGTAATATTAAAAATTAAATCATTATCTTTGTTTGTTCTGTGCAATGTTCTATTACTTACCAGTTCGGATAGTCAGATGTGCTTTTCTGGTGTTGAACCCTTTCCTATTAGTGGCAAAGCAGACAAATATTCCTGCATCTTTTGGCTGAACTTTGGGAATGACCAGTTTATTTAGGTAAGATCCATCAGACTTCTGCATAAGGTCTCCAGCATTTTTGAGCACCACAAACTTCTCATTCCCATATTCAATTAGGCCTGAGTTAGACTGAGCTTCATCAGGCCTGTCTATTCGCTTCAGCCACTGTTAAAGAAAAATGTAACAATTAATGTAACAAGTTAGTGAAAAAATGCTGAAACACTATAAAATTTGTTATTGACCTAAAATTTTATTCAATTTTATATATTACACACCAACAAGGAGAAAGAAAACTGTCTTAAATCACTGTATCACTGTCTTAAATTGCCTATATATGCAGTAAAACATTCAGAAAAATATTAAAATCATTGTATTAATTAAAATAATTTGTAATA
This sequence comes from Radix auricularia, assembly GCA_002072015.1. Taxonomy (NCBI): domain Eukaryota; kingdom Metazoa; phylum Mollusca; class Gastropoda; family Lymnaeidae; genus Radix; species Radix auricularia. Next base: position 266,132 of record MUZC01004728.1, on the reverse strand, counting down.
GAATATGATTAAATTTAGAATCTGATGGACATTAATGTAAATGTGCAACACAGACTTGAACAAAAGATTTTGATATAATACAATTTTAATTGAACAACACAAAAATTCTAAGTCACTCTTGTAAGGGTTCAGGAATGGCAAGTACATTTTAAAATAGTTTAGTCAAACTATCAACAATGCAGTAGTTGGTTAAATTGTATGGTGAGACAGCCTGTTGCAAGAACTTACTTTAACTTCAGGTAAAACTCCACTCTCAATGAAGCATTGGAATGATACAGTAGCGCCAACATCTACTGTCTGATTGAGTGGATGAGGAGCAATGAGTCTGGGCTTCTCACTAATCTCATCTGTAACAAGTGCATAATTAGATATGTTACCAGTCAACTGTTTTATTAACTATTAGATATGTTACCAGTCAACTGTTTTATTAACTATTAGATATGTTACCAGTCAACTGTTTTATTAACTATTAGATATGGTACCAGTCAACTGTTTTATTAACTATTAGATATGTTACCAGTCAACTGTTTTATTAACTATTAGATATGTTACCAGCCAACTGTTTTATTAACTATTAGATATGTTACCAGTCAACTGTTTTATTAACTATTAGATATGTTACCAGTCAAATGTTTTATTAACTATTAGATATGGTACCAGTCAAATGTTTTATTAACTATTAGATATGTTACCAGTCAACTGTTTTATTAACTATTAGATATGTTACCAGTCAACTGTTTTATTAACTATTAGATATGGTACCAGTCAAATGTTTTATTAACTATTAGATATGGTACCAGTCAACTGTTTTATTAACTATTAGATATGGTACCAGTCAAATGTTTTATTAACTATTAGATATGTTACCAGTCAAATGTTTTATTAACTATTAGATATGTTACCAGTCAAATGTTTTATTAACTATTTCCATGCTAAACACATAAATAAAACCTGTGACACTAGTGATGATTTAAAAAATAAATTGCTTAGGCTTGATATGAATACAAAGCCAAAGTATTAACCTGATGAAATAAAATTATCTTACCAATGACTTCTACATTGTAGGTGAAGTTGACTTGACCTAGTCTATTTTTAGCAACACATGTGTAAGCTCCGCTCTCATTAATAGTCACATCAGATATCTTCAAGACTGGCTGATAGTGCTTCTGTGGAATGGGCCGGGCATCCCTTAACCAAATAATCTCTGGTTTAGGGTTTCCATCTGCTTTGCATGATAGCTTTATTCTTGACCTGACTGGCTTTTCCAGGTTCATGGACTTCTTCATCTGTTCCAATTCCTCAAAATATGGAATGGCTGAAATTATCAACAAACAAGAAAATAGATCAGATAACAGCACACCCATTACAGTCATGAATGCAGTAAAATTAAAAGCAAATATAATTTAATCATTAGAATCTGACATAAATTTACTAGTTATATGAATTATACTGGACTACTTACAACCATCTTTGTAAAGATCTTCATCAGCTGTAACTTTATATTCTTTGTCACCTTCATAAAACACACCTTTAGGTTCATCTAGAGATTTTTAAAAAAATATTTTAAACACAACTAATTATTTTCTACTCCAACTAAATATTCAAAAGGTATTAACTTTTCTGTTGAGACCAGTCCAAATGGAAAAAGTGTTTGTAAGAAATGTATGTTTTTTCAATAAAAATTTGCATTAAAGAACCGAACATATATATATGCTAATTGTGTTTAAGAATCAATAAATTGTTATTTGTTCAGTTAAAGGAAGATAATACAAAAGAAAGTTTTTGCCCAATAAATTATTTCTTGATAAATAGTGCAGGGTGGATTTTGTTATTCCAATAAACAGGACAACTGACTGGTTTTCAAGACTAGTCTGAAGCTGGGCCAGTCTTCTATCATTTCAATAACAAAGCTTTCCCCCAATGAAAACAAGCCCTGATGGTGTACCACAAAGGCTGGCTTCTGTTATTGTGGGCACCAGTGCTATGCAGCTTAGTTTCTCCCCTGCAGCCCCTTTAAACCAGGTCATATCCACTACAGAGTGCATGCAAGCATGACCAAAGTTAAGGTTTAAATAGAGAAAAACCTCTCTTATATGATTCTATATGTCAAAAAAAAAGTTAATAAAACACAATGTTTTTTAAGAGAAACAGCACACTGAAGTACAAATTTAAATGAGAACATAAAAACATTTTAGCATTCTAATTATATATTAAGTATATACTAAGTATACTCAAATGTGTCAAAAATTCAAGTTGAGAAAATCTTAATTTCAATGTGCAGTCAAGGTCAGCCTTGTTTAAATGTATCACATGTTCTAAGCCCTACCAAAATTGATTTACATAATTGATTATCTTAAGCCAATTAGTCTGATAATGCCTGACACAGCTGTTACCTCACAGAAGCTGAGGTGAACCAATCTACACATATAGTTGGTCACTCCTATAACTAGGGCTTGGTGCTCAGTCATCCAAATCTAACATAATCAGAGGTTGGGAGGGGATGGGGGAGGATTAAAAAAAAGAAGCAGAAAGAGGGAGAGATGCTGACAAACAGCATTAATCCTGGGAGGTGGTGTTACAAATATCAAGGTTTAAATTAGGTAAGTGAAATCACCTAAGACAATGAAGGTGTAGTTGACACTCAGACTGCCAAAGCCATTTGTAGCTATACAAGTATAGAGGCCAGCATCACCCTTATCAATATCTTTGATCCGCAAATCTCCTTCTTGGGATACCTGCACAATTTCAAGGTGAGAAACATTCAGACATCAAATATAGCTTATTTAACACTCATTAAGTTTCCTATCATTCAAAATTTATTTTTTCCACCTCCAGATTTCTAATGAAGTTAAAAATAAGATTCCATTTTGTTTTAAATGTATTTCTAAAGTTCATTATATACTGTCTATTTGTAGAGAAGACGTTACATACTATATACCATTTGTTATTTAAAATGTAAGTTTTAAGTTTAAGTTTTGAACATGAAGAAAAATTCAATGCATGTTTTGGTGTACTGTAACAACTGAAATACCTAAAAAAAAAAATTAATACTCTTGATTCAGAAAGAATAACTAATTTTTATTTGTCACATGCAGAAATAAGACAATTTTTATGAACATTGGACAAAAACTATAGATTTTGTCAAACACATGGGGAATATAACCGGAACATAATTTTAAAAACTTACAAAAAGTATTCATTACACCATCAGATTATTTTAACAGCTTTATTTTATAGACAAGAAAATTTTAGTCCAGAAATGAAATTTTGTTTCATTACAAAGTTAAGTCTCACTTCCTATCATGTGAGCCAACAATTAGATTACTAACCTTAAATCTGTCCCAGCCAGGATGTATGGACTGACCATCCTTTTTCCACTGTGTCAGTTCTGGCATGTCTGTCTTAGCCTCACATGAAAGCTTGTGGTTGCTTTTACCCAGCTTAACAACCACCCTTTGCATTGCTTTGCCTGACAAAGTTGGTGGACCTTAAAGAAATTGAAATACATTCTTGAACATAGCTCTCTCTCTAAACTGTGTTTACAAAATGTAGAATGATGCAAGACCTAAACTTGCCCAATCTGATCCCTAGAAATATTGATACACCTTATATCACTAATATTATACTTTGATCTTGAGACAAGGCATTTCTAGTTTAAATAAATAAACCCACCATTGTAAGTCCATTTTAACAGCACCTGCTGAGCCCCACTACAAAATGAAAACAAGTGATACTTCTCAAAGGAATTCAAAACTAGTGACTCAGGGTAAGTTCATACATTTCTTAAAGTGGAGAGAGGGGGAAGGGTGGTGGGTGACAACATTTCTAAACAGCAATCCCTCCCTCTGGCCCCCATTCCCAATACTGAGACTCCTGTTGTCCCGGGCCTTGTGTGTGTGTATGTGAACTTGCTTTCTGCCTCACTGGAAACCCATCACTGCCATAATGACAAGCTTTGGGGGTGCTCTATTCAGACCTTTGTACTGGGGTCCCTGGCAGATAATATTTCAGAGCTAGCATAGAATTTTGAGAAACCAAGTAGGAGAAAGCCCTTTTATGCTGGGGAATGAAGGCTCATTGTGTCAATAGCAAGTTTGGAAAAGGGCCTTTAAGAACTAACAAGCATTTTATGAACTAGGGGCTTGTGAATCTGATCAAACTCAGCAGGCTTGTAAATTATAGTTTAACAAAGATTATTTTTTTTATTTCTGATGATTGATTATAGCATTGCTATCACAAATATTTTTAATACTTTGTTGAACTGCACTGTTGAAATAAGCTTCATGCATCAACTGATATAAAGGTATTTTACACTTCATCATGAACATAAATAGGTCAAGTGTGCTTTGGTGGAAGGCCAACAATGAAATGAGAGCACTAACATAGAATCTAAACTAAAGAGCTTAAGTTAGATATGAATCAAGAAAAAATCATTCTTTACATTAAATATTTTCATTGAATTTTACCTTTAAAGAATAAGAGAAAAATACATTCCAGTTAAGTGATTTATTTTACATTCATTTATATAAATATAAAACCAACTCTATTAAACTTGTCAACTTCAATGAATAGTAAATAAATATTTGTTGACAATTTTGCACAAAGAGTTATTTTAAACAACTATTACCAGTATGGTTATGTCAATCCTATATTAATCCTCTAACCTTGAAATTGACAACTTTGATAATCAACTAATTACATGTATTTGTATACATAATTACATTTCCATGTATATATATATTTTTACACTGATAGTAACTTCGATATAGAGTAGTTAAAATATATATAACTTTTAACTAATTACTTTTCACAAGTTAAAAACATAAAGAAATACTTACTATTGGCCAAACAAAAAGCAACTACTTGGACAAACAGCAGCCCTTGCAATGTTGTCACACTGCCCATAGCGAAACTGACTGTAATATAAAAAAATTTTGACAATTACCAACCACAACATTAAGACTTGTAAACTGACAACTTCATCACAAGTACTTGAAATATCCAGTACTTGAAAATACACAAGAGGTATTATTCAGATGGTAGTGACTAAATAAGGATAAAACTTCTTGAAGAGTCAATAAATCTAATTAATCTTGAGTAATCAAATAAACTAATTGTTAAAATAATACGCTTGGAATTTGCTCACTCTTAAGATTATATTAGTAGTTTGCAGCCTCATTTGAACTTGCATTATTCACCAATTCATTTAAATTATTGATTTCATGAAAAAAAAAAATTTCCCATAATGATAATGGAGAAGTAGAATTCATAATTGAGTTTTGATTTGTGTGGCTGGCTTGCATGATTTTACAACCAACACCACATGTTATCTTGATCACATTATTCAGATAGGATATCAGTATCAGTAGACCAATAACAGACTGCTTTAACAGCATGGAGTTGCACTGTAAATTGTAATCATTGGTTTAGAAAGATAGTGCGGTTAGTCTTATGAGTATTTGCTTAGACTTAGACCTTCAAAAGAGTGATATACAGTAAACTTATAGTTCAACCAACTTCCTAGCTGCATAAAATTTAAAGTATGTTTTAGTTTTAGTCTTCTTGTTAACTTAGTTTTAAAAGAACAATATAAAAAAAAAAGAACACTAAAAGAAAGAGAGAAAAAATCAAATCATTACTCAAATGGACAACATGTTATTGTTATGAATGAAACCATCAGTATGGTATGATCCACGGTAGCCTTGGTGGCTGACAGACTTAGTTGAGTCGGGTTACTATTAATAATTAATATTAAAGTTAAGTGACATAGGCTTAAACATTCTAGAATTTGAATGGAACGTTCAGAAAATAATGTTTAACAGCGGTCCAATTAGCGGGATTATGTTGGTACATTGTCATTTTAAAACTGAACTTTTACTAAACTTAAACCAATGTCAAGGTAATTAGCAACAACATATTAACATATATCATAATAAATCAATGAACTTCTTTCAAATTCTATGGAAAAGTTGTAAAGTAACTTTAGTATAACAGAATAATTCATTTCTTAACGCCAACGCCATTCAACTGATATGGAATAAAACATAGAGTATAGAGAATGATCAACATATTGTTACACTCCGTACTTAGAAAAGAAAATGTCATTTTGGCTCAATCTCATGAGCAAAATTTAATATACTTATACCCTTGGGGGTTGTCTTGTCTATGTGATATGTGCCTTAATTCAAATAGAACATAATTATAACAACCCTAAAGTCTAAAACTAAAGTCAATGGGACAGACAAAGGCTAGTTTTATGATTTAACCAGCTATAGTATAGTATTATACAGTATACATTATACACTATTACTTTACTAGTGACTTGTGTCTGTACTACTGTAGTGACTGTACTATTACTATACTATTACTATGCTATACTATTATAGTCTCCATTATAGTAGTATAGATAGTTAATATAGATACTTTCATTCAAATAGACTTAGTAAAAGTCATGGACCGTGGTACTAAACTAATCAGTCCTTAGTCCATAACAAACAACAAAATAACAACCAAAAAACAATGAAAATGAATTTTATGAATGGCCCGATATTTATTAATACTAATACTAGTTAATTACTAGCAATGGTATTTATAGTAATATATAATAGTATTGGTAACCTACTACTAGTTAGTGATTAGTGTCCAATGCCAAAATACGGGACATTCAATAAAATAATAAAATCATTTCATTACAAATTGTAAACTTATCCAAACCAAAACTTAACTAACTTGCTTTAATTAAATGAGTGAATGAGCAGGAATGGCAATAATTAATTAGAGTAGAGTTCTAGAGACAATGTTTAGTAATTTACGCTACGTTCCAAGACACTAAAGGAACATGACGGTAATATAGCGGTTTAAAAAAAATAGCTAGAAACTCTGGAACTGGGCCTAATAACAAGTTGTAGTTGCCTATGTCAATGTTACTGGAAATACTAGGGGGTTTCTTGCTACTTCACATGAACTGTTAAACACAAGAAATCTAACCTGCGGTTGTCCGAGGTTGAAAAGGTTACGATGCATGGCTTCCAGTCAGTTCCAAACAGAATCAAACAACTAAGTAATCCATGTTAATAGACCGACACATAAAAACACAATCACATAGCAATAAAATAACGCTCATTTCTGCCACACCACTACACTGCTGAATACGGCCGATTGCTAAGCTCTCTTCGCTGAAGTCTGCATCGCACCGCTAGCAAAGTTCCCTCTCTCTCCATCCCGTTGATTTACGTTGTTGTCAACTCCAGCCAATGACGGCCGTGTATATTTGTCACGTGATTTGGCCAGCTATTTTAGTTATCGTGCGAATGTTATTTTTGTCGTCCCCGCGTGTCTCTAAACAAGTAATTTATCGTTCTTACTTGATAACGGTGATAATGGTTTTGTCTGTCTACTTTTTTGGGGGTTGGTGTTAAGACCAAAAAGTCGAATAGTTTTAAATGAAAGTCAATCCTCAATAACATATCATTGACAGAGGATGTTGTTGTTGTGTTAAGAAATTATCTTCTAACGTTTTTAATTTTAATTATTTTTTAAAAAAAAATTCACGAATGACGAATGTGTTAATCTCAAAAGAATGTGAACATAATTCGTATTCTACAATTAAATGATCACAGAACTATAGAGGCAAACAAATAAAAAGTGGATGGGTTACCTGAGAAAACCAGGAAAAACAAAATATCAACATTCAAAACTCGAAATAAAAATACAAGACTAGATACAACCATGGATACGCGTAGGACGCTATTACCTTTTGTATAGATGGAGCGTCTGTCACAGATAAGAGTTAGTTACTAACAGTGATTTCTTTAAGATGCTAACTCTCTATTTACGTCATTTGGACATAAAAATAATGATCTATTAACGTAACTGTGTGAAATGTAATAGTTTATTCTGTAGAGTGGCTAGGTGAAAGTCCTTAACTGCGATGGTGTTATATCCCATGTATTTCTTCTGCGTTTTATACCAGGTTTTACTTTTGTGTATGTTATATCCCAGGTTTTACTTTTGTGTATGTGTTATATCCCAGTTTTTTCTCTTGTGTATGTGTTATATACCAGGTTTTACTTTGTGTGTGTATTATATACCAGTTTTTACTTTTGTGTTTTAGATCTAAAACCTGGAGTCGGCGGGTTGGAGGCTAAGAAAGACCAGAGTTCCCACAAGCTATCAACCAACCTGCAAACAGTCTGATAGCTGGTGGTGTGGGTTAAACTGGGGTCACGTATCAAGAATGTGAAGGATGTATCTCGGCCTGGCCACAAGCCACCAACAGTTCGATCAAAACGCCACTCAGGATAAACAGAGTGCAGCAAACGGTCAATCAAGCCAGCCATGGATTTTAGCCACAGGCCAATCTACGTTGTTGAACTTGTTGGGAACCAAACCCCTGTAGTCCCAACATTCTACCATCATGGAAGCATATCTTATGGGCACAGTAGAACAAACATTCTACCATCATGGAAGCATATCTTATGGGCACAGTAGTCCCAACATTCTACCATCATGGAAGTATATTTGATGGGCCCAGTAGAACAAACATTATACCATCATGGAAGCATATCTTATAGGCACAGTAGAACAAACATTCTACCATCATGGAAGCATATCTGATGGACCAAGTAGTCCCAACATTCTACCATCATGGAAGTATATTTGATGGGCCCAGTAGTCCCAACATTATACCATCATGGAAGCATATCTTATAGGCCCAGTAGAACAAACATTCTACCATCATGGAATTATATCTGATGGGCCCTGTAGTCCCAACATTCTACCATCATGGAAGTATATCTGATGGGCCCTGTAGTCCCAACATTCTACCATCATGGAAGCATATCTTATAGGCCCAGTAGTCCCAACATTCTACCATCATGGAAGTATATCTGATGGGCCCAGTAGTCCCAACATTATACCATCAAGGAAGCATATCTTATAGGCACAGTAGAACAAACATTCTACCATCATGGAAGTATATCTGATGGGCCCTGTAGTCCCAACATTATACCATCATGGAAGCATATCTTATGGGCCATGTACCCTAACTGGCCCCCAAAAGAACTCTAACGGTCGTTGAAGGATTATGGATCATTATAATTATAAACATAGATATTTAGTTGAACACTTTTGGCCGGCACAATCATGCATCCTGAAGTAGTCCGGTTAACTGGTCAAAGTTTTATTTTCATATGTTGTCTAACAACATAGCAATTAATAGTTAACGGGAGAGCACATGCGATAACAATATATCAACCAACTTTATGAGCAGCACTTGTTTAAAGTTGTTTTATCATGGATTGTATCGGAATATGAACACTACACATCATGTGTTATAGAACTAGATCAAAACACTTATTTTAAATTTTAAAGCATCAGTTATAGAACTAGATCAAAACACTTATTTTAAATTTTAAAACATCAGTTATAGAACTAGATCAAAACACTTATTTTAAATTTTAAAGCATCAGTTATAGAACTAGATCAACACAATTGTTTTAAAACATCATTTATAGAACTAGATAAAAACACTTGTTTTAAAACACCATTTATAGTACTAGATAAAAACACTTGTTTTAAAACACCATTTGTATAACTAGATAAAAACACTTGTTTTAAAACAAAAAGTGTTGAACCAGATCAACACAATTGTTTTAACGTCTACAGCATCAACAATGTAACTAGATCAACACTGCCACTTGTTTTTAAGGCGAGGTTACAGCACGAGTAAATTAGAAATGCGTTTCCAATTCAATTACAGAGACTTTTTGACGTCATGGTTTCCGCTCCGGCCATTAAGTAGGGAGGGGAAGGGGGTAAACTAAACCGTAACGTCAGAGTGTAGGTCAGTGAGTACAGTTAGCTCCCTTCCAGTATCGATCTCCAACAGTCACGACAGCATTAAGTGGATGATCGGGGCTAGGGTGCTGTTTACATTGGCAATTGATGGTTAGGTCACGTGATCTAGTCAGCTGTGAGCCTCATCCCATTCACGGCACGGGGAGGGATTTTGTCACAGGATATCATGTCAATATCCCATGGTCAGCCGAGTGTTTATTCGAGTGGTCATCGCTTGCTTTCACAGGTTTGGTCTACTGGTGAGACTATTGGGTCAAACATGTGTACTCTGGCATCCACATTCACGGAGATCTGAGAGAACAACTGATGACAACAGAAAGATAACTTAATACAACCCTCAGATAGACATTTTCCTTATTCCATATGCAAGAACAAACGCATACAAAGTCTCGTTCTCGTCCGGAATTCGGACGTGGGGTGCAGGTTGCTTGAGAAAACCAGGAAAACCAACAAATTATCAACATTTAACACACTTATAAAAATGCAAGACTAGACATAAATCATGTATACGCGAAGGACGCAATAATCTTTTGTATAGAAGGGGCGTCTGTCACAAATGAGATAATATAAAATGATTACGATGTAATATTGACATTTTATTTCAACGTAAAAAGTATGTTATTCTATGTGTTAAGCTTAAAATATAACAGCATAATCGTCGATTTTTAAGTGACGCCAAAATCTGATCACTCATAAATAAACTGATAAACCTCTACTTACATCAGAGATATGTTGCGCGGCTTACATAAACGAATGAGATTGGCAATTAATTATCAACCAGCCTCGTCAGAACTCGACTCGTGCACGGGTCGTGTACTCGTCTTGTCTTCGTGCAGTATTAAAATCCACGGTGTTGTGTAGATGTGAATATCCAACTAAAATGTCAGTGGATTGGGTTGATCATGTCGTCTTATAGTCAGGTGAGGGGTAGTTTGGGGAGGGGGAGACGTCGGTGACCAGTGTGGCCAAACAGTCGTTATTTGCTAACAAGTCTAGGATGGGTCTGGCATGATGCGGACTGGACGTATGTCATGGCCAGTGATGGTCAGATGGGGCAACAGTATTGTGTAACGAGCTTGTCATCTGGCGGGGACCAGGGCGGTAAAACAAACTCACCACAGACACCACTCGGCCCATGGTCACCAATAAGTCACCATCAATGATCAAGATCAACTGCACCAGTATGGTCCGTGTTGCACATCTTTAATCATAACAAGTTAATCACCATTATTTTCTATATATTTATCAATGTCAATAAACTACATCAAAATGTTTATAATTTATGTCAGATGATAAATGTCATGCGTTATTCATTAAGACCATTATTGCCATTATTTTGGCTTCATTGAACTTAGAAATGTAGCACTCTAAAAATAAAAACTGACCAACAAAGTATTAACATTGTAATAGGGCCCTAGAACGAGCATCATATGTGACAACTGAATTGGATGATAGTAAAGTTGCTAGGCCCCGGAACGAGCATCCTTTACGACACTACATATGGCGCGTATCCGTCCAGTCTACTTGACAGTCGATGTTGGAATTCAAAAGAATATTAGCAGACAAGGTGTCAGTCGTATGTGTGTGTGTGTGGGGGGGGGGGGACTTAAATAAAAATTGACATCAAAATGACTTCAGCCCAACAGACTACCCAGCAGGGCGGCAGGTAGGCTACCCTGAAACCGAACACTGATGACATCCGGGTAACTGATGACATCCGGGTAACTGATGACAGCCCTGCTGGTTGTGCCCTGACGCCGTTGTTAAACAAGATCTACTCTCCAAGCCAGACCAGTGGGCAATGTTTACTGATGTCAATAGAAATATTGCATAACATCGTACCACGTGACATGCGATGGCTTCCAACTATATACAAATGTTGGGGAGAGGGGGGGGCTGACATAGAAACAACACAACCCAAAAAATGACCAGACGTAAACAAAACTCCGCGTTACATATAACCAGGAATCACGTTCTCGTATGAAGTAGCTCCACTCCAACACATGTTATTATCATGTTCAGTATTTGTAACTATGGGACGCCCCTCGTGGCCAACTAGTATGTAACTGTGGGACGCCCCTCATGCCCCACTAGAATGCTTGCTACTGAACATATGAGGCAGTAACCTTAACATTCCACACTATCAGTAGTGTGGATCACTTAATGAGCATGTTACACTAATTAATACAAAGGGTAACTACTCCATTTGAAGAAAGTAGACCACTCTATAGAAAGGGTAGACTACTCGAAACAAAGGGTACACTTCTCTATTTGAAGAAAGTAGACCACTCTATAGAAAGGGTAGACTACTCGAAACAAAGTGTACACTTCTCTATTTGACGAAAGTAGACCACTCAATACTAAAGGTAGACTACTCTATATAAAAGGTACACTACTCTATACAAAGGGCAGACTACTCAATACAAAGTGTACACCACTATATACAAGTGGCGCACTACTCTATACAAAGGGTAGACTACTCTATATAAGGGGTGTACAACTCTATAGAAAGTGCGCACTACTCTATACACAACAAACTAAAACTACTTTAACACTACTATTAAAAGCGGGAACGATTCACCCAGTAAATATAGATAAAGCGATTGCCTTGAACACAATCCCTAGATCCCACAACACAACCCAACATGTCATCAGCTTACGTCTGATAGCAGAATACAGACAGCATATTTGGCAATGCAGAAGGAATGTAATATTTAACAAACATACATATACAGAAAATTTAATAGAGATCCTCTTTAGAGCTAAAATTCAAAATTTAATAGACCAAATTTAAAACAAATATAAACTAAATTTAAAAAATAATACAACTAATTGGCTGGGCTGGAAACAGTCACTGTAAATACTTGTAAATATAAAATATAGATTTTTTGTCCCTTTGTATGCGTAAAATGTTCACCCCGGACAGTGTCTACGCTAAGAAATTCGCTCTTTCCTTTCAGAGAGGAAACTGCAGAATCAAGAAAAGGAGACACGGAGAAGTCCAAGGGGGAACAGCCATCACCCATGTTT
>MUZC01004728.1:210611-229499 GCA_002072015.1 Radix auricularia | reverse complement strand
CCCCCCCCCCCCCCCACCATTCGTGTTGTTCTGATTACTTCCTAACGTAGTTTCCGTCCGTTCCCCCTTCTCCTCCCTTTCTTTGCACTATATATGAGCAAGTCACTGCGTATGCTACGCCGCGGTTCGCATCTAGTTTACTTTACTTCATGAGGCAAGACATTGTTTTCTCTTTTTAAAATACCTTTTTATGTCATTAACGGTTAAATTTTTACAGCACTGTACGTACGGCGCTTTACGGTAAATTTTATATACATGTATGCTCCGACTTACGCTGAAATTCGGGTTACGACGATTCTTGAGCACGGATCAACGTGTTAATCCGAGGAGCCCTTGAAATATAACTTGAGTCCCATGTGTACTGTGACCAGTGATATGACGAAAGGCAAGAGCGTGATCGGCCCTTAATTAGAAGACTTAGGATGTGGGCTTCGGGCTCAACTAGCGATATGAAGGTAGTGGCAGTTGGCGGGGGGGGGTCTGGATTCACAAGAGCTGTCTTCTTGAACTTTCTAAAGCTTCGCGATTTGATATGTCTTAATGTGTAGACACATGTGTGTGTCTGAGACAAGACCTCATGTCTGGGACGTATATTTAGTCCTAGAATTACCTTCAGAGATTAAGATGAAATGGATTCAGACATAACCGTTTAGAATAGGATATCCCAAGAGAGATCAGGGGCGGCGCCCGGTTATACTGAATACAAACCTGGACAGCATTCGAGCCCCCCCCCCCGGGTGACCTCATCATGTTTTCCCTGCCAGTAGGTGGGTTATAAGAACACTGAGGCTACGACTACAGATTGATCGTGGTTCAAATCCCAGGGGCGACCCCGCGGTCCACGGGTAAATGTTGTTAAAGAGTTTGGAATGGGGCGCAGAGGGGAAGCCTCGTTGTGTTAACAGTGAAGCGAGGAGGGCCGAGCCCCGCTAATGGGAAGTGGATAGGTCTCTGGCGGCACAGCCGAGCGCACAACGAGAGCTTTTCGGCAGGTGAATTTCTTAGGAGTAAATCATTTTTGGATTCGCGACACGGGGGGTTGGGGGGGTGAACAAAAAGCGGGAGAAGTTCAAGGAACCGCTGGTAAAACATCTCGGGTTGTGGGGGGGGGGGGGGGGNGGGGGGGGAGGAGGGGGAGGCTATTGTGTGGTCGAGGCGAGAGTAGTCGCGTGGTCAGGCGTTGACGTGGTAGATTGACGTCGTTAACAGACCAAAGGGGGATAATTAATTGTAACACCTCGCAGGTCAGTCTCCAGGCGCCGACTTGTTCGCGGCTAATGTCCAGACAAAACATGACGCAACCCTACGTGTGATCCCGGGGGTCAAAACGCCGGACTTACATGTCAACGTATTACTTCCGGTGTTTTCATTGGTCGAGATTGGAGTCCAGTTGTGACACGTCCGGTAACAACTTTCATCAAGTTCCGGTGTAGTCAGCCCCAGGACAAAACGTTAGCTCCAGCCGACCGTGTCGTGGTCACTCGTGAAATTGACCGAATGTCTTCTGGCCAATAACGGTTACGCTCTATCGCAGCTCAAAGAGATCCGCTTGGAACCGAGATTTGTCGAGTCGTTCAAGATCATTAAACACTGGGAATCGGTCTGTCATTATGACTTGACACAAAGAAACAATGGAATAGTTAGGAACGATGTGTATTCACAACTTGACCGATTGACCAGTGAATGTTACACTACCACCCACCCACCCAGTACCTGCCAAAAAATAATTTAAAAAAACAAATTAAAAAGATATTATAATAAAAGTCATTTACCAAAGATGAGTTGTTTGTATTTTGTCTACCAACAAAACATCGACTGATTGTTGTAAACATCCCGACATACAAGATAGGATCCCATTTTCTTGTTCACTAATTTGCTCCCATTGGCTGTTTGATGACAATGTCCCAAGACCCTAGTATTGGACAGTGTGAGTTCTGTTACGTTCAGTTTTTTAAAAATAAAAAATCCTTTATAATTAACTTGTGGTGTCTGAGCCGTGCGACCGACCGACCGTGCGACCTTGACGAAAAACTTAAGATCGATTTTTAACCCACTTTCTCGTAAGCTAGCGAGCTGAAATTTTGCAGGCAGCTCATGCCATGTATCAAAATTTCAAATCGATCGATTGGAGAGTAGAATCTAATTAAATTATTGAATTTGTAAATTATTTTATTTATCTCTTTATATCATGTTAATTTTTTTAGATAAAGTGTTGTGCGTAATATGTTCAACAACCTTTCATGTCGCGCAATAAGGTGCGCATTATATTGACATTACTTTTAAAAAAACATATTCACGACCGGTGCACATTATATTAAACACGTTTAACGAGACATAACTAGAGTTTTGTATTTTCGGATTGTTTTGCCCTGCGTGTTATAATGAACATCCTTCTGTCTCGTATATAAAGGATTTATAGTGAAAATCATGGTTTTTACGGTTTTTTTTTTTTTTTACAATGTTTCCTTACAAAGATTAACCTAGAATTAGAATAGTGTAGCAATGAAATGGAGATGTTTTAAAGTATAATTATATAGCTGATCACCAATAAGTAGGTCTATCAACGGGTCCGGGTACCCGTGGCCGAACAATTACCCGGGTAGTAAAATTGTGCTCGGGTACCCGACTAATGTTACTGTAACGCCTATGTCGAACTGCGGCTCTTCTATGTTCACATTTTGGCTCGCGAATAATTCAAATTAAAACTTTTCGTTTGAAATATATACTGTGAAATATGTTTAACATGAACACGCTTAAAAAGATATAACTGTCATACGGAAATAAAACAAGGTCCTGACAAACTACAAGTGATTTGATTCCCTTTATTTTCCCCCCTAGAAAAAGAAACAAAAATCATTTAAAACAAAACGTTCTTGTTCACCGAATTGTTCAAGAAAGAAAATAGAACACAACGCCGATAACTAGAAAGGCCATGAAATGACCTTGGCTTTGGCTCTGAAAGAGTATTTCAAATACGCCGCACATCTTTGTTACCGATTGCGACAAGCCAATGTTGTTTATCTACCCCCCCCCCCACACACACACATATCTCCTATCCTATCCACAGTATACTTCTAAAAAAGCAAACATCTGCTACATCCTTTATTTTTCCTTAGATTAATTTTTTTTCAAAACAAAAATAAAAAGCTTGTGGGATGGGTCCACTCAGTAGGTGAAAGTCCTGGAAAGTTTCGTTAATTACAACAGTTGTCAGCTATTAACTAGAAATAATAATAATAATAATAATAATAATAAAATGATAATTTATATAGCGCTGCATCCCAGCAAGGAGCCGGGCTCACGGCGCTTTACGTGGAAATAACAATACATATATTAATAAAAGAAACATTCATGTCATACTAACTACATAAATGACAATACGTCATACATCAGCTACATTAATCATTTAAAGAAATGTTGTTTCATTAATTTTCAAAATAAATTTTAAAATGATGTGTCTTAAGTGCAGTCTTGAATGACTTAGCAGTTGAAATAACCCGCCATGTCATTATACGATTACCGCCCTTTATCTTTATAAGATTTTGTTTAGCCCCCTCCACCATCCCCCCTCCGAAATCACGTTAGCATCCCTCTGCTCATTTAAACGCACCAGTGGTCTTCAAACGTTTCTGTCGAAGGGCCGCATCAACTATCAACTAACAGCAGTTTGGTGGCCGACTACGAAACCCCAACTATTAAGTTTTGTGGTGAATTACAAATAAAAATTGTTACTTTTTCTGGAGATTAATAGTTCTCCTGGGGCATGATGAGATGGCCCGCGGGAAGTAGTTTGGAGACCCCTGTTTTAAACCACTGTATTATAGTAGAATTTCAATTTTATCATTTTTACATCGCTGATTCATTTCATCTAAATTTGCATTTCCAGGATAAACAAAGAAGTAAAAGGCTAATGTTGGCATGCCGGGGCAGATTTGAGGCATTTCGAACGGGTAATCCGGGCAATCCGGGTGATCCGGGTACTCGTTCAAAAAATCCATCCTATGTTTAACATTATATTTATGTAATGACAATCGACATATTATGTAAAGTTGAATGGAACGCGAAAACTTGGGCAGACATGCGCACAACTCGTCAACATTACGTCACAATCTGATGATTGGTGTAGGAACACATACGAACAAACAATCTTGTCTGGCGCCTGGACCTAAGACATGCTTTTAAAAACAATAAAGAAAAATATTATTTATATGTAACATGTAACATAAAATGACTGAAATAATAAAGAGTGATTGAACTGAGATAACACGAGAGACGGAATGAGTCTGGTGCTAAAAGTCTGGTGCTAAAAGTCTGGTGCTAAAAGTCTGGTGCTAAAAGTCTGGTGCTAGAAGTCTGGTGCTCAAAGTCTGATGCTAGAAGTCTGGTGCTAGAAGTCTGGTGCTAGAAGTCATGGCGCTAGAAGTCTGGTGCTAGAAGTCTGGTGCTAGAAGTCTGGTGCTAGAAGTCTGGTGCTCAAAGTCTGGTGCTAGAAGTCTGGTGCTAGAAGTCTGGTGCTAGAAGTCTGGTGCTAGAAGTCTGGTGCTAGAAGTTTGGTGCTAGAAGTCTGGTGCTAGAAGTCTGGTGCTAGAAGTTTGGTGTTAGAAGTCTGGTGCTAGAAGTCTGGTGCTAGAAGTCTGGTGCTAGAAGTCTGGTGCTAGAAGTCTGGTGCTAGAAGTTTGGTGCTAGAAGTTTGGTGCTAGAAGTCTGGTGCTTGAAGTCTGGTGCTAGAAGTCTGGTGCTAGAAGTCTGGTGCTAGAAGTTTGGTGCTAGAAGTCTGGTGCTAGAAGTCTGGTGCTAGAAGTCTGGTGCTAGAAGTTTGGTGCTAGAAGTTTGGTGCTAGAAGTCTGGTGCTAGAAGTCTAGTGCTAGAAGTCTGGTGCTAGAAGTCTGGTGCTCAAAGTAACTGAACGTTCAGAGAAATGTGGCATATAAATCCGGGTGGGGGTGGGGGTGGTTGAGTGAGTGAGAGTAAGGGAGAACTGTTTAAAAACAAAGGTGCACCCATCAGTATTTATTGTCCCCTGACACGCCACTGCGGGAACTCCCCGGGGAACAGAGTCAGCTGTACAAATGGCCCACTGTTGTTCCTACGTTCAGCCGTCCGACTTGTGTGATTGGACACCTTGACAAAACGCGAGTCGTTGACGTGCGGCCAGAGTTGACCTTTAAGTCACCCCCTACCCCACCCCACCTCACACTCCAACGAGTGCATGTTTGTCTCCACCCCCCCCCCCCCCCCCCCCCCCCCACACTCACACGCTATCTGATTCATTGACTGACTGTCACAACATCAATTCAAAGAACGGAAACTTATTCATTCAATGTAGAGATCTGAACACGGCTTAAATCTGAGACATAACTTTGGTATGATCTCTGTTGTAAAGATCTGAGCACGGCTTAAATCTGAGACACATACTGTACTATGATCTCTGTTGTAAAGATCTGAACACGGCTTAAATCTGAGACACATACTGTACTATGATATTTGTTGTAAAGATCTGAACACGGCATAAATCTGAGACACATACTGTACTATGATCTCCGTTGTAAAGATCTGAACACGGCTTAAATCTGAGACACATACTGTACTATGATCTCCGTTGTAGAGATCTGAACACGGCTTAAATCTGAGACACATACTGTACTATGATCTCTGTTGTAGAGATCTGAACACGGCTTAAATCTGAGACACATACTGTACTGTGATCTCTGTTGTAGAGATCTGAACACGGCATAAATCTAAGACACATACTGTACTATGATCTCTGTTGTAAAGATCTGAACACGGCTTAAATCTGAGACACATACTGTACTATGATCTCTGTTGTAGAGATCTGAACACGGCTTAAATCTGAGACACATACTGTACTATGACCTCTGTTGTAAAGATCTGAACACGGCTTAAATCTGAGACACATACTGTACTATGATCTCCGTTGTAGAGTTCTGAACACGGCTTAAATCTGAGACACATACTGTACTATGATCTCTGTTGTAGAGATCTGAACACGGCATAAATCTAAGACACATACTGTACTATGATCTCTGTTGTATGTCTCATGTCAAGTCATTTTATTTGTAAACAAACCAGATGTCTTTAGACAGAATTGGCCAGCCATAAGAGACAAGATACTCAATCTATTGCAATTTTAAAAAATGAATTGAGAAGTTTTATTTCCGCACAAAGACGTGTGTACAATTGGCCAGCACTCGGTTGACCACAACACTGGCCAGCACTCGGTTGACCACAACACTGGCCAGTACTCAGTTGACCACAACACTGGCCAGTACTCGGTTGACCACAACACTGGCCAGTACTCGGTTGACCACAACACTGGCCAGTACTCAGTTGGCCGCAACACTGGCCAGTACTCGGTTGACCGCAACACTGGCCAGTACTCGGTTCTTCACGTACTTCGTACATCTCCCAAATATTATATGAACGCCAAACGTGTTGAAAAAACAAAACGATCAAATGTAATAAAAAAACAACAACTTAATAAACCGGTGGGTTGGAGATTATTATGACAACGTGTCAATGTCACCACTTTATGAGCAGGCGCGGACCGTGCTCGTCTGCTATGTGGGCAGAAGTTAAACAAAGATCGCTGATCATTTGGCGCCTTGGGGAGAAATCTTTTAGCGTCTGTTAAATATTGACATATTCCAACTAGATAAAACATAGCCCCGGTTTGAAATGGGGGTGGGTGGGCGGGGTGGGGTTGAGGTAAAGTTATAAAAGGTCTGGGTGATGTACATATATAACTTCATGAACATTTTAAACCAATACCATATATGGAGTAGTTCAAAAATTATTTCTCAATACAGAATCCTGGCATTGACTCCCCACAAAATCATGAAATCTCGTCTATCGGTTTAGTCTTTAATAAATAAAATACAATGGCTGCTCCCACTTATCAAACAATACACATCTCTAGCACAGCTACTTGAAGTACAGCTAGATGTAAGATGACATACAGAAGATAGATGTAAGACAGTGGCGTCGCTAGGGGGTGCGGAGGGGGCGGGCCGCCCCGGGTGACACCGTCAGGGGGGTGACACAAGACCGTAAAATTCTATATATTCCCGTTATTTGGCACTCGAACCCTCGGAGGATTTCTATGGGTTAAATCATGAGGGGGTGACACCATGAGCTACCGCCCCGGGTGACACCATGAGCTACCGCCCCGGGTGACACCTGCCCTAGTGACGCCTCTGATGTAAGATGTCATACAGCAGTTAGATGTAACATGTCATACATCAGTTAATTGTAAGATGTCATACAGCAGCTAGATGTAAGATGTCGTACAGCAAGCAGATAGATGTAAGATGCCAGCAGACCTCAGATTTTATGTATCCATTTTTGGACTTCTTCAATTGTGTGAACTTTCTATTTCGAACTTACGCTTGCAGGACCGTGTCATATTTACCCCCCCCTCCCCCCACCCCCAACCACAAGCGATTAGAGTTAATGTTCGATTAGTGGATTTAAAAGCCGCCCGTGTAAACATGTGTTAGGTCCTGGCGTCAGACAAGATTAGACTTGTAGACTAAAACATGTGTTAGGTCCTGGCGTCAGACAAGATTAGACTTGTAGACTAAAACATGTATTAGGTCATGCATGGCGTCAGACAAGATTAGACTTGTAGACTAAAACATGTATTAGGTCATGGCGTCAGACAAGATTAGACTTGTAGACAAAAACATGTATTAGGTCATGGCGTCAGACAAGATTAGACTTGTAGACTAAAACATGTATTAGGTCATGCATGGCGTCAGACAAGATTAGACTTGTAGACTAAAACATGTATTAGGTCCTGGCGTCAGACAAGATTAGACTTGTAGACTAAAACATGTGTTAGGTCATGGCGTCAGACAAGATTAGACTTGTAGACTAAAACATGTGTTAGGTAATGGCGTCAGACAAGATTAGACTTGTAGACTAAAACATGTGTTAGGTCATGGCGTCAGACAAGATTAGACTTGTAGACTAAAACATGTGTTAGGTCCTGGCGTCAGACAAGATTGGACTTCTAGACTAAAACATGTATTAGGTCATGCATGGCGTCAGACAAGATTGGTCTTCTAGACAAAAACATGTATTAGGTCATGCATTGCGTCAGACAAGATTGGACTTCTAGACAAAAACATGTATTAGGTCATGCATGGCGTCAGACAAGATTGGACTTGTAGACTAAAACACGTGTTAGGTCATGCATTGCGTCAGACAAGATTGGACTTCTAGACTAAAACATGTATTAGGTCATGCATGGCGTCAGACAAGATTGGACTTGTAGACATAAACACGGCTCAAGAAAAGTAGAAAACAATGAAAGCAGCTTATCTAGAAATACGTAAACTTAACAAAATAAATTATTTGTCATATTGGCTTAAGACATTTTTTTTAAACAAAATGATTTGTTTTATAAAAATTAATTAATGTTTACATTTTACAACTCAACATGGCGCCTGGATTACTCCCCTTGCTATTCACATGTTACCAGATTTAATGTACGTAAGAATAGCGATGGAGATTAAATAGCACGTGGATTAGTGGATTAATTTTAAGAATTAAGCAACGTGTTTATGTTAGCGGTATGGATATACTTTGGGTGAGGCTGCATATTAAAAACAATGTTACATAAACAGGTTTAGTACGCCTGACAGGATGACGTTAAAAAACAACGAACGTGACGGCAAAAAGTCTTCGCCAGTGAACATACAAAAACTTATAAAGTGAAATAAAATCACATAAAAACCTTGGTTATGGTGTTATGAAAAGAAATCTTACAGCCAAAGGTGACCTTTATTTTTATGTGAGCAGTCATATGGCTGTGTGATGGTAGAGGTCAATGTTGTGGGTCATATTACTATGTGATGGTAGAAGTCAATGTTTTGGGTCATATTACTATGTGATGGTAGAAGTCAATGTTTTGGGTCATATTACTATGTGATGGTATATGTCAATGTTGTGGGTCATATTACTATGTGATGGTATAAGTATAATATGTCTAGGGGTTATCACTGATGTGTTTTAGATGGAAATAGAATTCTTCTGAAATTCCCTTCACCGATTCCGTCCTTCCACCAATTCTACCCAACCAGTATTATATCTTTATGCCCTTCAGCTTCTACCCAACCAGTATTATATACTTATGCCCTTCAGCTTCTACCCAACCAGTATTATATCCTTATGCCCTCCAGCTTCTACCCAACCAGTATTTCATCCTTCATCTCATCGAGACAATTGTCCTCATCCACACAGCAGATAATCAAGGAATACTCGCCCTTGGAACATTTCGCTACTCGCCAGATCCCCGCGTTGAGATGATCAGCACCAATGCTCGCCTCCTAGAATTGTTCGTGGCACGAGCCCACGAGTATGTGAGATAGATGTGAAATTGTATCTTTTGTGGGCTTATCAGCTTGGCGAGGGCGGGGAATAAATTAGATTTGCGCCCAAGAAAATAAATAGGGATGTTATGCCAGGGAAAAATGGCGGCCAAAGAAAATGGCGCTGAATGCAAGCCTCGCCCATCATTGACTGGGGATCGGTTTTATTTTGTTTGTCACCAAAGGGCGATGGCTATAATTGTGCTGTCTGAACTTGGCTTCTTTAACACACAATTTTAATGTTTTTGTGAGTCGTGGCCTTGATTTTAAATGATAGTGTTTGATATTTTATTGAGTGATTCTTTGATTTGTAGATGTTTGGATATGTGAATATTGATACTGAGTAGGACTTGGTGAGTACATATACTGGGTAGGACTTGGTGAGTACAGATATTGAGTAGGACTTGGTGAGTACAGATACTGAGTAGGACGTGGTTAGTACATATACTGGGTAGGACTTGGTGAGTACAGATACTGAGTAGGACTTGGTGAGTACAGATACTTGGTAGGACTTGGTGAGTACAGATACTTGGTAGGACTTGTGAGTACAGATACACAGTAGGACTTGGTGAGTACAGATACTGAGTAGGACTTGGTGAGTACAGATACTGAGTAGGACTTGGTGAGTACAGATACTGAGTAGGACTTGGTGAGTACAGATATTGGGTAGGACTTGGTGAGTACAGATACTGAGTAGGACTTGGTGAGTACAGATACTGAGTAGGACTTGATGAGCACAGATATTGAGTAGGACTTGGTGAGTACAGATACACAGTAGGAGTTGGTGAGTACAGATATTGAGTAGGACTTTGTGAATACAGATACTGGGTAGGACTTGGTTAGTACAGATACTGAGTAGGACTTGGTGAGTACAGATACTGAGTAGGACTTGGTGAGTACAGATACTGAGTAGGACTTGGTGAGTACAGATACTTGAGACAACACGACGGCTTTAGATTTCATTGTCCACGGCAGCCATCTTGTCTCTGACTTACAGTTGTGTTAATATTTTTTCTTTTTATATTTCTGATGGACTTATAAACTTTGAGTGACTTATAATCTTTGACTGAATTGACTGACTTATAATCTGTGACTGACTGACTGATAATATGTGAATGACTTATTATAGCCGACTAAAGAATATTAAATGATTATCAATAGCCGTGTGTTTGGCATGACTTTATGAGGTGGGAGGCGAATGTGGTCGGGGTTAAACTGGATATAATTACAGGTAAGATAGGTAAAAAGTTTAAATAGATGAGATATGGACCACTTGGACCTCCACGTCCAGAACTGTATTGAGGCCATAAGATCAATAATGAAGTTTGAATGAGCAGAGGCGTAGCAACGACTTCGCCTCGGGGGCGTTGCTAAGGGCGCCGAGGGCTAATCCTTCAACTTATTCAAATTTAGTATTTTCCTTTTAACAGACCGGCATGGTATGTAAACGAATAATCTTCTGCATAGAAGAAGCGTCTGTGTAGATACGACAAGACAGATCAGCTGGCATTCACGGGCCTAATTAATTTCAACCAGACTTATTTTTAAGCATTAATTACTTAATTTCATTATTTTCCTACCTTCTGGATTTTTTTAATATCTATTTGTCAAATGCACCAAAAATAAATAAGCTACGGGCGCGAAAAATCCAGTTACGCTTCTGTCTATGAGACCATATGACCGTTAATTAAATTTATAAAAGACCATAAGACATTTGTGAAGTTTATGGGACAGTTAGACTTAGACCCATTTTTGAGATCTTTATGAAATTATTTGATCATCATCAAAGATCTCCATGGTCTATATGTCAACAGTTGGGTGTTAGGTTTAGATCACTTGAGTTAGTCCGATAATCAAATAAAGTTCAAATGAACTTATGAGTTCCAGCTACAGTGTTAGTAACTAAAACTTAGTTCATGCAGCTTCTCTTGGATAATGTCACTGCTCCGACCACATTTACAATTTTTGTGACGGACAGAATGCTTCGACCACAGTGACATTTTTTTTGACTGACATAATTCTTCGACCACAGTGACAGTTTATGTCACTGACAGTTCTCACAAAGACTCTCATTCTCATATAATTACCGTGCCGTGATTGTGGGTTTATGTTACGGTTACGCTGAGACAGTAACTGCACATGTTATCTTAGTATTGTTACAATGTTTGCTAGTTAAACGTGAAATAACCCACTCGTAATATTCGTATTCGTATGTCTAATCCTAATAAATAAAAAATTAAATCAGTTACGTTTGACCCCCGTGCACTGAATGGCTAATCCAATGTAACACATCAATGATGGCGCTGAATCCACTTACCAAAGTGTACAATATCCACAATATCCAACTGAAGCCTCAGAGTCCGCCAATCGCCGCCGGCATCCAGAGATGAACACGGAGATACAAGGATACACAATGATACACAGTGATACAATCTCTATAAGCTTTGTATCTGATTCTCGCCGCCTGTCTCGGTGAATGGATGAACGATTTAGATCAACGCGAGAGATACTGTCAATTTTTAACACTCAATCACGCATTAAAAAGTCACCTGAATTAACTTATTGCACTGCACAGCACGGGGACAGATCTGTCTAACAGATTCACAGCGTAAACTACTCAAATACTGAAATTAAGTTCTAAAAATAAAACAATTTATAAAAAACACAAACCGGATTATAGTTTTATCTATTAAAATTAAGTTATTATTATTCTGTTATCTATAAAATTACGAAGTGTTCAGCTAAAAAGAATTTTAAGAAGTCCCACTGCGTCTTCCGTAGAATGATAACACAAACCAGACACAATTGTAGTAAGCTCGAAATGATGGTTGTATAGACACGAGTTGTAGCGAGGAGCCCACTGGAATGACAGATTCACCGACAGTCTCTCGAGGGTTAGGCGAGTTCGCCGCTAACAGACGACATTTGCGAATCCGTGAGAAATCAGTGCATTTACACAGCCAGAGACAGCTAGGCTCATTTTCTCCCATAGGTTTGGAAGAAAGGGGCCGAGGGTCGGAGCCCTCCCCGAGGCTAATTAGCGCCACGCCAATGGGCTTTTTTCTCCAAATGATTGGTTCGCGAACACGACGTACGCCCCGCCCCGCCAATTACCGAGTGAAGGATGAACCAGGGCGGAAAAGAACGCAGACTTTTTACAAAATAAAAGAGCCCCCCTCACCCCCTACCCTTCAGTCGTGCCGTACAAGAATTCAATGATCACCAGGTTACAGCTCTTTACTTAATCATTGAGCTAATCGTTAAGGTGGGGGCAGTGGGGGGGGGGCGCAGCTGGAGCTACAGATAGATAGGCTGTGTTATGTGGAGGGCGTCAGTTTTATGTACAGGGGGTTAGTGTGGAGGGCGTTAGTGTTATGTGGAGGGCATTAATGTTATGTGGAGGTCGTTAGTGTAATGTGGAGGGCGCTAATGTTATGTGGAGGGCGTTAGTGTTATGTGGAGGGCATTAGTGTTAAGTGGAGGGCGTTAGTGTTATGCGGGGGGCGTTAGTGTTATGTGGGGGGCGTTAGTGTTATGTGGAGGGCGTTAGTTTTATGTGGAGGGCGTTAGTGTGGAGGGCATTAGTGTTATGTGGAGGTCTTTAGTGTTATGTGGAGGGCATTAGTGTTATGTTGAGTGCGTTATTGTTGAAGCATTAGTGTTATGTGGAGGGCTTTAGTGTTAAGTGGAGGGCGTTAGTGTTATGTGGAGGGCGTTAGTGTTATGTGGAGGGCGTTAGTGTTGAGGGCATTAGTGTTATGTGGAGGGCGTTAGTTTTATGTGGAGGGCGTTAGTGTTATGTGGAGGGCGTTAGTGTTATGTGGAGGGCGTTAGTGTTATGTGGAGGGCGTAAGTGTTATGTGGAGGGCGTTAGTGTTATGTGGAGGGCGTCAGTTTTATGTAGAGGGGGTTAGTGTGGAGGGCGTTAGTGTTATGTGGAGGGCATTAATGTTATGTGGAGGTCGTTAGTGTAATGTGGAGGGCGCTAATGTTATGTGGAGGGCGTTAGTGTTATGTGGAGGGCATTAGTGTTAGTTGGAGGGCGTGCGTTAGTGTTATGTGGAGGGCGTGTGTTATGTGGAGGGCGTTAGTGTGGAGGGAATTAGTGTTATGTGGAGGGCTTTAGTGTTATGTGGAGGGCGTTTGTGTTATGTGGAGGGCGTTAGTGTGGAGGGCATAAGTGTTATGTGGAGGGCGTTAGTTTTATGTGGAGGGTGTTAGTGTGGAGGGCATTAGTGTTATGTAGAGGTCCTTAGTGTTATGTGTAGGGCATTAGTGTTATGTTGAGTGCGTTATTGTTGAAGCATTAGTGTTATGTGGAGGGCTTTAGTGTTATGTGGAGGGCGTTAGTGTTATGTGGAGGGCGTTAGTGTGGAGGGCGTTAGTGTTATGTGGAGGGCGTTAGTTTTATGTGGAGGGCGTTAGTGTTATGTGGAGGGCGTTAGTGTTATGTGGAGGGCGTTAGTGTTATGTGGAGGACGTAAGTGTTATGTGGAGGGCGTTAGTGTTATGTGGAGGGCGTCAGTTTTATGTAGAGGGGGTTAGTGTGGAGGGCGTTAGTGTTATGTGGAGGGCATTAATGTTATGTGGAGGTCGTTAGTGTAATGTGGAGGGCGCTAATGTTATGTGGAGGGCGTTAGTGTTATGTGGAGGGCATTAGTCTTAAGTGGAGGGCGTTAGTGTTATGTGGAGGGCATTAATGTTATGTGGAGGTCGTTAGTTTTATGTGGAGGGCATTATTGTTAAGTGGAGGGCGTTAGTGTTATGTGGAGGGCATTGATGTTATGTGGATGTCGTTAGTGTAATGTGGGGGGCATTAATGTTAAGTGGAGGGCGTTAGTGTTATGCGGGGGGCGCTAGTGTTATGTGGGGGGAAGTTAGTGTTATGTGGACGGCGCTAGTGTTATGTGGATGGCGTTAGTGTTATGTGGAGGGCGTTAGTGTTATGTGGAGAGCGTTAGTGTTATGTGGAGGGCGTTAGTGTTATGTGGAGGGCGTTAGTGTGGAGGGAATTAGTGTTATGTGGAGGGCTTTAGTGTTATGTGGAGGGCGTTTGTGTTATGTAGAGGGCAATAGTGTGGAGGGCATAAGTGTTATGTGGAGGGCGTTAGTTTTATGTGGAGGGCGTTAGTGTGGAGGGCATTAGTGTTATGTGGAGGGCTTTAGTGTTATGTGGAGGGCATTAGTGTTATGTTGAGTGCGTTATTGTTGAAGCATTAGTGCTATGGGAGGGCTTTAGTGTTAAGTGGAGGGCGTTAGTGTTATGTGGAGGTCGTTAGTGTTATGTGGAGGGCGTTAGTGTTGAGGGCATTAGTGTTATGTGGAGGGCGTTAGTTTTATGTGGAGGGCGTTAGTGTTATGTGGAGGGCGTTAGTGTTATGTGGAGGGCGTTAGTGTTATGTGTAGGGTGTTAGTGTTATGTGGAGAGTGTTAGTGTTATGCGGGGTGCGTTAGTATTAGGTGGGGGGGGGGGAGTTAGTGTTATGTGGACGGCGTTAGTGTTATGTTGATGGCGTTAGTGTTATGTGGAGGGCGTTAGTCTTATGTTGTGGGCGTTAGTGTTATGTGGAGGGCGTTAGTGTTATGTGGAGGGCGTTAGTGTTATGTGGAGGGCGTTAGTGTAATGTGGAGGGCGTTAGTGTTATGTGGAGGGCGTTAGTGTTATGTGGAGGGCGTTAGTGTTATGTTGTGGGCGTTAGTGTTATGTGGAGGGCGTTAGTGTTATGAGGAGGGCGTTAGTGTGGAGGGCGTAAGGGTTATGTGGAGGGCGTTAGTGTAATGTGGAGGGCGTTAGTGTGGAGGGCGTTAGTGTTATGTGAGGGCGTTAGTGTAATGTGGAGGGCGTTAGTGTGGAGGGCGTTAGTGTAATGTGGAGGGCGTTAGTGTTATGTGGAGGGCGTTAGTGTTATGTTGTGGGCGTTAGTTTTATGTGGAGGGCGTTAGTGTTATGTGGAGGGCGTTAGTGTGGAGGGCATTAGTGTTAAGTGGAGGGCTTTAGTGTTATGTGGAGTGCGTTAGTGTTATGTGGAGGGCGTTAGTGTTATGTGGAGGGCGTTAGTGTGGAGGGCATTAGTGTTATGTGGAGGGCGTCAGTGTTATGTGGAGGGCGTTAGTTTTATGTGGAGGGCGTTAGTGTTATGTGGAGGGCATTAGTGTTATGTGGAGGGCTTTAGTGTTATGTGGATGGCGTTAGTGTTATGTGGAGGGCGTTAGTGTTATGTGGAGGGCGTTAGTGTTATGTGGAGGGCGTTAGTGTTATGTGGATGGCGTTAGTGTTATGTGGATGGCGTTAGTGTTATGTGGATGGCGTTAGTGTTATGTGGAGGGCGTTAGTGTGGAGGGCATCAGTGTTATGTAGGGGAAGCTGTTATTTTGTTTGCCTCTCAAACTACCCGCCTCTCAAACTACCTGCCTCTCAAACTACCTGCCTCACAAACTACCCGCCTCTCAAACTACCTGTCTCTCAAACTACCTGCCTCTCAAACTACCTGCCTCTCAAACTACCTGCCTCTCAAACTACCTGCCTCTCAAACTACTTGCGCCACAAACTACCAGCCTCAGTAACTGTCCTCCTCACTAAGTACCTGCCTCACAAACTACCCGCCTCACAAACTACCCGCCTCACAATCAACCCGCACCACAAGTTACCCTCCCCTAAGTTCCCCGCCTTAAAAACTACCCGCCTCACTCACAGAGTACCTTGCCGTATACCTTCCCCCCCCCCTTTTGTCTCTTTCACCTGCGTGGAGGTGTGTGGCTTAAACCAACAGTACCCCCTCCCCAGCAGACCCGCCCCTCACATTTTATGACAAGCTCACGTGGGTTGTCCTGGCGGTCTCTCAATGTTAAACAAAATATTAGTTGTACGTGTCGTTATTAAGGTGCGGGGGGGGGGGGGCAGTGAATGCTAGGAACCTGTTATTGAGGGGTGGGGCCAGGTTAATGAGACAACTCGTCCGTACTCATCAGGTGAGGTACGAGCATGGGACAGAACGGTGCTACCATCATCGTCTGCCTCAAGCATGTACCACCGTGCTACCATCAACGTCTGCCTCAAGCATGTACCACCGTGCTACCATCAACGGTTACCTCAAGCATGTACCACCGTGCTACCATCAACGTCTGCCTCAGGTATGTAACACCGTGCTACCATCAACGTCTGCCTCAGGTATGTAACACCGTGCTACCACCAACGTCTGCCTCAGGTATGTAACACCGTGCTACCATCAACGTCTGCCTCAAGCATGCAGCACCGTGATACCATCAACGTCTGCCTCAAGCATGTACCACCGTGCTACCACCAACGTCTGCCTCAGGTATGTAACACCGTGCTACCATCAACGGTTACCTCAAACATGTACCACCGTGCTACCATCAACGTCTGCCTCAAGCATGTACCACCGTGCTACCATCAACGGTTACCTCAAACATGTACCACCGTGCTACCATCAACGGTTACCTCAAATATGTACCACCGTGCTACCATCAACGGTTACCTCAAGCATGTACCACCGTGCTACTGGGACTGAGGCCAGGCATGTGAATACTGGGACTGAGGCCAGGCATGTGAATACTGGGACTGAGGCCAGGCATGTGAATACTGGGACTGAGGCCAGACATGTGAATACTGGGACTGAGCCAGGCATGTGAATACTGGGACTGAGGCCAGGCATGTGAATACTGGGACTCTGGCCAGGCATGTGAATACTGGGACTGAGGCCAGGCATGTGAATACTGGGACTGAGGCCAGGCATGTGAATACTGGGACTGAGACCAGGCATGTGAATACTGGGACTGGGGCCAGGCATGTGAATACTGGGACTGGGGCAAGGCATGTGAATATTTGCAGTAAGCCACGCAACAGTACATCAGGGCTAGAGCTAGAACTAAAATGTTTTGTGGAAAGGCCGTTTTTTTTTGTGGGAGGTGGGATTTCAGCTACGCAGAAGATTCATAATTTTAACGGTCCTTCCGGTAATGTGTGTGTGCGTGTGTGTGTATGTGTGTTGGTGATGGTGCGAGGCACTTATTTTATTATTGACCACACCACAATACCAAAGGAGATGCCGGATGTACGGCCATATGCTACTCCACTGCAATCGATACCGGCTACAAACGTCTCGAACCCTGATTCCAAAATGATGATCCCCAAATGATAATCCCAAAATGATGATCCCAAAATCTTGATCCTCACAAATGACAACAACTCGCCGTTGCTGAATTATCCGTTGACTTTTTTTTCTCCTCAGCCCCAACACACAACACAAACGCCCGCTGTCTCGTTCACTGAGTCGTTAGTGCTAACGATGTGAACTTTGACCTTTTTATTTACATTGTTTCGGCTCTGCTCGTGAAGGAAGTGTGCAAGATAATTCATCATATTAATATGACTTGTGTTGTCTCCCCTGTCAGCAAATTACCGGCACTGGACTGCGAGAGATGCACGTGCAAGTGTGATGTGTTTATTTGGTGTGTGTGTGTGTGTGTGATGTGTTTATTTAGTGTGTGTGTGTGATGTGTTTATTTGGTGTGTGTCTGTGTGCGTGTGTTGGGGAGTTTTTCTGTAGTGATTGTTTTATTGTGAGTATGTGAGCAAGTTAATGTGTGTTCTTTGAGTGAGTGTGTGTGTGTGTGTGTGTTTGTGTGTGTGTGTGTGTGTGTCTTGTGAGTTTTCCCACGGAGAGAAGTTTGAGGAAAAGTGAGTGAGAGTAATGTTGTTAAAAGAGCGGGAGTGTAGTGTTGCTAAAAGAGTGGGAGTGTAGTGTTGCTAAGAGAGTGGGGGTGTTTTTTGGCTCAAAGAGTGGGAGCAGTGCTCGATTTACCGCCGGGGATGCCGGGGATATCCCCGGCATTGTAGGGCTCCATCCCCGGCTCTGCTATAATTTTTACCATCCCCGCCGGGGATGGCATTTATCCCCGGCTCTGCAGAATTTTTTTTTTATCCCTGGCACTGGTTTTTTAAGCCGAATAAGTGGTAACGGTAAGTTACAGCAGTGTCAAATTTTCAATCACGAAATTTTTAATTTAATAGAAAAATTTGGTACCTGCGCTTCCATCTACCGAATTAATCGAAATAAACGTAAGTAAAAATAATTATAATTGTTTCGTTTTCTTATAATCTTTGGTTTCAATTTTAAGTTCACTTTTCGTTTGTCATAAAGCGCGCTTTATTAGAATTATATTTAAAATAAAGATTTTTTAATTTCGTTTTAAATTGAAATGTCTAAAGAGCCGTCTTGTAAAAAATTTAAAACGTTAACACAACAAAAATTGTCTTTTACGAAAAATGCTGTAATCCAGAGAGTGAAATGTCACAGTGATGATCTTCAACTTCTTCAGACAACGTCTTGTAGTAAGTCATTAATTATTAATAATTTATTAATAAACCGATTAAATAATTATTATAAGTTTATTTATTTGGCTTTAATAAGTTTGATTTGAAATTAAAATCAAAATTCATAAGCAGTTGAATATATATTGATTGATATTATTATTA
>MUZC01004728.1:193720-205408 GCA_002072015.1 Radix auricularia | reverse complement strand
CCCCCCGTCGTCGTCCCCCCCCCCGTTTTCCGCCCTATCTACTGAATGAGGACAGTAGATATCAACACTTAGACGGTATAACAACAAGACAAAAAACATTTCTTGGCGTTATGCATTGCCAATGAAATTTTAATTATAATTTCAAAACTATAAAATTGTTTTGTTCAAGTATACAGATCCGTTCATACTTTTAAAAGTTGAACTTTTCTCAGAAAGTATTTTGCTGAAATTCTATGACTATGCAAGAAAATAGTTTTGCAAAAAATTATAACGACTATTATAACACTTGGCAAAAGATATGATGTAATGCACTATGTTTTTTTACGACTAAAATATATTCCACCACCCCCCTTTTTTAAAATCTAAACTTTAAATCAAAGAACACCATAAAAGAGCCCCAAATGAAGACGTAAACTTGAACCTGTAGCGGCACTAGGTGTCAGGTAGGGAGGGGAGGGTTGACTAGAGACGTAGTTATGATAACCTGAACCCGTGGTCACTTTGAAATTATTGTAATAAGCGTTGTAGCCTCGTTGAAAATTAGGGGTGTACCGGATTCAATTTTATTAATCCGCCTCCGATCAGGTTGGATTATTTATAAAATGAAATCAGGTCGGAGTCGGAGACAGATTAGTAAAAATGTTTGGATTCCGGATTTGCCGGAGCCAATATCCGGTAGACCCTTATTGAAAATACTCAACCAATGATCAAAACACGTATGTCTCCGAGCTTTAGGACGAGTTTTGACCAATGGCTGAAAGTTTGGCCGGTGGTCAGTGGTCATGTAGAAACCAATTTATTTCATTCAGCAAATCTTACACACGCCATCCTTCCAGTGTTCCCAAGGAATAGTGCTACAAAGCAACAACCTTCACCTTTAACTTACCACCGACGAATCTCCTACTTCTCTCATCCTGTTGTAAGATATGGCATGAAATCACAGCCAACCATGTACGTGAACTGCTTCGTGTTAGACAATAAGGACATATTGCTGGCTTCTAGAGGCGTCAAATAGGTATATTACTTTTTTAAAAAAATAGTTTTTATTGAGAACCGTTGAGGCCCCCAAACCCTCTGCTCAGTACTTGTAAACAACCTCCTCACCAGAACGAGGCGGCGAGCAACAAATAAATAAATCGTCATCATTGACAAGGGGAGCTCATGAGACGCAGTTATCTCAAGTGGTCCATACTTTATGATCCCCCTCTTCTCACCCCTCCCCGCACCACCCAAATATAATCGCCGCACCCGGGCCATAAAGAGCCATCAATTCCCGCTCAACAAGGCGATTGACGGCATCAGGTCGGGCCAGCTCGGGGTGTTATATTGCTGTTTGATGGGCCGCTCACTCACTTGCTTCTCACTGTAACACGCCAGTTCATAATCTGCCGCAGCTGATGGCTTTCACCGGTGTACGGGTCACGTGGTTTATGGCGGCGCTGGATGCTAGTCGTTTGGTTTTTTGGGTTGATCTCATTTCTGTCTGGCGACCCGGAAACGGTCGCACCAGGGCGATATGTCGTGGAAACAGTCGCACCAGGGCGATATGTCGTGGAAACAGTCGCACCAGGGCGAGGTGTCAAACAGTCGCACCAGGCCGAGGTGTCGTAGAAACAGTCGCACCAGGGTGAGGTGTCGTAAATAGTCGCACCAGGGCGAGGTGTCAAACAGTCGCACCAGGGCGAGGTGTCGTAGAAACAGTCGCACCAGGGCGAGGTGTATAACAGTCGCACCAGGGCGAGGTGTCGTAGAAACAGTCGCACCAGGGCGAAGTGTCAAACAGTCGCACCAGGGCGAGGTGTCAAACAGTCGCACCAGGGCGAGTTATCGTAGAAACAGTCGCACCAGGGCGAAGTGTCAAACAGTCGCACCAGGGTGAGGTGTCAAACAGTCGCACCAGGGCGAGGTGTCGTAGAAACAGTCGCACCAGGGCGAGGTGTCAAACAGTCGCACCACGGGCGAGGTGTCGTGGAACCAGTCGCACCAGGGCGAGGTGTCAAACAGTCGCGCCAGGGCGAGGTGTCGTGGAAACAATCGCACCAGGGCGATACGTCGTGGAACCAGTAGCACCAGGGCGAGGTGTCGTGAAAACAGTCGCACCAGGGCGATATGTGGAAATTAACTATTAATTAATCGATTAATCGTTAATTTTTAAATAGGTTAAAATTAATTTGATCGATTAAAATTTAAGAAAATATTTCTGATTTGGTGTTCCAATTTATTAATAATTTATATTTTTTGTTACACACTTTACCCTCGTATTATTATTACTTATTTAGATATGCATTCGTAAAAAAAAAAAAAAAAAGGATTTTCTTTATTAGTCCTTGCATAGCAGATCGAATTTGCTGTTACATCACAAAATTGTGGGAGCCATGGAATTACCGCGATTTAACCGATTTTTGTGAAATAATGAATTGCAACTTAATGTGATCATTATATGCGTTGTGAAACTATAATTAATTGAAATTAATCGATTAAATTCCCCAATTATCCAACATTTTTTTTAGTCGAAACCAGCCTTACTTTATATTTTACGATTTGTACCATAGAAAACTAATAAAGTACAGAATTGAGAAAGGTGGGCATAGGTACTTAGAAACATAGAACACAACATTCTGAGAGCTTGTTATGGACATTGAAAATATTATTTACTTAAAATTATGTTGTGTCCAACCCTTTATAATGTCATTCCAACGCTCCATCGGACATCAACTCTCTTTCTCTCTCTCTCGCTCTCTCTCTCTCTCACACACACACACAGTCCCCCACCCACACATACACACACACCAATAACCTAGGCCTAAATAATTGAACACCGTATTCAGAATTCACTTGTCAATACGTCTTATAAAACGTACATAACATGACAGATTAACAAATAACCGGGTTTAATTGGTGAGTTGGACAGTTTTTTGAAGTTTGAAGTAAAATTAAATAATTTTTATACAGCATTGCTCTGAACCAGCATACCACGACCCCCCCCCCCTTTTTTTTCTTCCCGGCGTCGAAACTGAACACAAATGAACAAAGTGATAAACCGCCACCTCCCACCCACACTCTAACACGTTCTCCACTACGTCCGTGGCTGCTATCTCCCCCGAGGCGGCCAGTAGTACAAATTGTGTTATCTTTTCATCAGCTTCACCCCCCGGGTCTCTGACAGCACCACGCCACTAACGGGCCAAAGAAGTCAACAGAGCCGGAGATAGGGGCTGAGAATGTACACACATCACACGGCTATTACTACCTGATGGCCACTCGCAGTTGTCTGGACGGTCAAAGCCAGTCAGAGCTGTCTGGACGGTCAAAGCCAGTCAGAGCTGTCTGGACGGTCAAAGCCAGTCAGAGCTGTCTGTCTGGACGGTCAAAGTCAGTCAGAGCTATCCGTCTGGACGGTCAAAGCCAGTCAGAGCTGTCTGGACGGTCAAAGTCAGTCAGAGCTGTCTGGACGTTCAAAGCCAATCAGAGCTGTCTGTCTTGACGGTCAAAGCCAGTCAGAGCTGTCTGGACGGTCAAAGTCAGTCAGAGCTGTCTGGGCGATCAAAGCCAGTCAGAGCTGTCTGGACGGTCAAAGTCAGTCAGAGCTGTCTGGACAGTCAAAGCCAGTCAGAGCTGTCTGGACGGCAAAAGCCAGTCAGAGCTGTCTGGACGGTCAAAGCCAGTCAGAGCTGTCTGGACAGTCAAAGTCAGTCAGAACTGTCTGGACAGTCAAAGTCAGTCAGAGCTGTCTGGACGGTCAAAGCCAGTCACAGCTGTCTGGACGGCCAAAGCCAGTCAGAGCTATCCGTCTGGACGGCCAAAGCCAGTCAGAGCTGTCTGGACGGCCAAAGCCAGTCAGAGCTGTCTGGACGGTCAAAGTCAGTCAGAGCTATCCGTCTGGACGGCCAAAGCCAGTCAGAGCTGTCTGGAGGTCAAAGCCAGTCAGAGCTGTCTGGAGGTCAAAGCCAGTCAGAGCTGTCTGGAGGTCAAAGCCAGTCAGAGCTGTCTGGACGACCAAAGCCAGTCAGAGCTGTCTGCACGGTCAAAGTCAGTCAGAGCTGTCTGTCTGGGCGATCAAAGCCAGTCAGAGCTGTCTGGACGGCCAAAGCCAGTCAGAGCTGTCTGGACGGCCAAAGCCAGTCAGAACTGTCTGGACAGTCAAAGTCAGTCAGAGCTGTCTGGACAGTCAAAGTCAGTCAGAGCTGTCTGGGGGATCAAAGCCAGTCAGAGCTGTCTGGACGGTCAAAGTCAGTCAGAGCTATCCGTCTGGACGGTCAAAGTCAGTCAGAGCTGTCTGGACGGTCAAAGTCAGTCAGAGCTGTCTGGACGGCCAAAGCCAGTCAGAGCTGTCTGGATGGCCAAAGCCAGTCAGAGCTGTCTGGACGGCCAAAGCCAGTCAGAGCTGTCTGGATGGTCAAAGTCAGTCAGAGCTGTCTGGACGGTCAAAGTCAGTCAGAGCTGTCTGGACGGTCAAAGTCGGTCAGAGCTGTCTGGACGGTCAAAGTCAGTCAGAGCTGTCTGGACGGTCAAATTCAGTCAGAGCTGTCTGGACGGTCAAAGTCAGTCAGAGCTGTCTGTCTGGGCGATCAAAGCCAGTCAGAGCTGTCTGGACGGCCAAAGCCAGTCAGAGCTGTCTGGACTGTCAAAGTCAGTCAGAGCTGTCTGGACGGTCAAAGTCAGTCAGAGCTGTCTGGACGGTCAAAGTCAGTCAGAGCTGTCTGGACGGTCAAAGTCAGTCAGAGCTGTCTGTCTGGGCGATCAAAGCCAGTCAGAGCTATCCGTCTGGACGGTCAAAGTCAGTCAGAGCTGTCTGTCTGGGCGATCAAAGCCAGTCAGAGCTATCCGTCTGGACGGTCAAAGCCAGTCAGAGCTGTCTGGACAGTCAAAGCCAGTCAGAGCTGTCTGGACGGTCAAAGCCAGTCAGATCTGTCTGGACGGCCAAAGCCAGTCAGAGCTGTCTGGACAACACGATGGCCATACACTAAACTTTATTTTACGAACTGTGATCATATGCAGGGATTATACACTGTGACCGTGGGCACGAAAATGTGCTGCCGTGGAAATGTGTTTCAATTATAATAACATGCGGCCGTCAAATATTTGCAATTGGCAATATAGTAAAGTTGTATACGAAATATCGAATATTCATTTACACTCTTAAGCACTTGGTTAGTGCAAAGCAGATTACGACTCCGGCAGCTGTAGCATTAGCTGCAGTTTTTAGAGCTCATATACATTGAACTAGATTTTGCCGCGCTGGTCTTCTTAGGCTGCAGCCATGGGGTTTAGGAGGCTCAAATTGAAACGCGCCGAGACCGTGTAATGCGCATATTTCATGTATCGTGCTTGCTCTGTGTAACCGTGTAACCCGTTGGCCAACTTAAGTAGCTGCTATAGTACACACAAATACCCAGATGTCTGAGTACATCAAGCTGGCAGCTGCACCAGAAATCCAAACTTATTCTCGACATAGCAGTGAATAAACGAAAAAGTGAAAACGCGTTTAATGAAAACGATTAATTTTATCATAGTTATACAGCTTGTATACTTAGTTACCGTATAATATTATCGGTGCCACCTAAGTACTCGTCATGTCGATAAACAATAAAAGAACATCGGAAGAAGAGAAACGGAACCTTAATGTACAATGGGAGTTAGATTTCTTTATGGCAGAGACAGAGAACCATTTCATGCAGTCTCTAATCTGCGGCGATGTTGTGAAAACTGTCAAAGGGGACAACGCCACGCATCACACAACTATGTACAGTAACAAGGTGATTCAAGGAAGATCTGTCTGGAAGATCTAAAAAGGAATGTTCGACAACAGACCTCGGCCATGTCTGCTTTTGTTAAGACTTGGAAGAAGCGTCGTGAAGCTTCCTATCGAGTGGCCTGTCGTTTCGGTGTCGCTGGAAAGCCATTTTCTGATGGGGAGCTCGTGAAAAGTTGTATCATAGATGTTGTTATATGCATTCAGTCCGGTAAGAAAATGGATTATTCTTTGATTCCTCTGTCACCCGATACCATACGCCATACATACCGTCAAAGTAATATTGCCGAGCAGCTGAAGCTCTCCGTGCAAGCAAAGATTAACAAGGAGGACAGCCTGTTTGCACTGGTTGTTGATAAATCTACGGACATTTCAGATTCAGCACAGCTACTCATGTTCATTCGCTCTCTATCTCTAACATTTGAATTGTGTGAGGATCTGCTCCCCATGGAGACACTCGTTACTTAAACTCGAGAAGAAGACATATTTTTGGCAGTTAAAAAAGCTTGCATCGACTCTCAATTGATCTGAAGAACCTGCGAGGCATCTACACAGACGGCGCGCCTGCCATGGTTGGTAAGCAAAATGGCTTCGTGGCTAGATTTTCCGATTATGTGTTCAAGGATCACGGTAATGACCAGCTCATAAATATACACTGCATTATTCATCTAGAGGCGATGTGTTCTAAATCTGTTGATTTGGATATAATTCTAAAGGATGTGAATCGCATTATTCTTTTCATTCGCGTGAATGCTTTTCACCGACACCAATTCATACAAATTCTTCTCACAAATGATTCGTCAGCTGAAGATATTCTGTACAACACAAGTGTTCGTTGATTGTCTCAGGGAGAAACATCTCGCCGTGTTCTGCTGCTACGAAAAGATTTACTGGAATTTTATGCCACGAAAAACAAGGACTGCCCACTGCAGAACCATGAGGCCTTCTTAATATCTCTAGCCTTCTTTGTAGGTTTGTAATTTTATATCAACTGCCTCAACGAGTCTCTGCAAGACAAAGGAACAACAGTTTGCCTCATGCACAGAAGAGTACAGGATTTCTGTGACAAATGTCGTCTGCTACAAAGTCATATCCAACAGCTCAATCTCTATCATTCCACGCAACTCACCGGTCTAATTGAGAGACATGAAATAAGAAAAGATGAAATTCCGGCTACGTCCTTTTCATGCCTCCTCGAAGTGCTGTTGTTGGAATTCGCAGAACGTTGTTAGGATTTCGACAAGATCTCAGAAAATTTGACACTCGTTGGTTACCCACATGTGGTTGAGACAGAGAGTGCGCCGCTGGATGTCCTAATGGAACTGATCGAATAAAAAAAAATAACGCGCAGCTTGTGAAGAAATTTGAGGACAAAAACGATCTACTGGAGACATGGAAAGTAGCTGTGGAGTATTCCAATCTTCAAGAAGTAAAAACACTC
Organism: Radix auricularia; assembly: GCA_002072015.1. Lineage (NCBI taxonomy): Eukaryota > Metazoa > Mollusca > Gastropoda > Lymnaeidae > Radix > Radix auricularia. The sequence continues at coordinate 198,215 of MUZC01004728.1, read as the reverse complement.
TAGTGCTTTTGGAAGCACTTAAATGTGCGAAGCGCTATTGTAACAAATGAAATATCTGGTGGACACCAATCTTGCGTCAGGAATACGACTGATGATCTCTAGCGAGTGCTCGGACTTTGCGCGAATCTCGGCAAACATCGAAGAGTAAGGCAGCCACTAATTTCTTAACTCTGGACTGCTAAGTTACATGGATAGTGTTAGTGAAGTAGCGTATCACTATTTCAATGATGGTGTTCTCATGATATGATGTTAGGACACTGTTAGGTTTACATGACAATGTTCAATATAGTAGAAATATAAGAGAATACAGATGAACATGTTTTGCTTATAATAAAGCAAAACATGAGTTATGCCTACAATAGATTATGATGATGTCATTATTATCTCGCGTTGACTTTTACAAGAGGTAAATTTTTTATATAGATCGTTTTGTTTTTCTGTGAACATTTTTTTGGCGGCCGGCAATAGCCCAAAGGTTGCGCACCTGTGGAGTTTGTGATTATACACTGGGCTATGGCGGATTAAGGGGGGGGGGGCTGAGCGGGCTAAAGCCACGGGCCCCCGACCATTTGGGGCCCCCAAACTTTTTATATTTTATAATAAAAGTGTACAAATGTTTGCACGAACCCTTGAAAATATAATAAATTAAATAATTTTATAAACATTATCTATTAAACTGATTGCGATTCCAGAGTTGCGAAGTCTTAAGTGCCAGATTTCCTAGCCAGGAGTAAAAAAATTCCCATATTGGGCTAAAAATTCCGAAATGCATTAAAAATTTGGGGAAAAATCTGAAAAGTGGCAACTTCAATTAAATGCTTTTGCATTCATTTTAATGACTTTTTGACTTCCAAATTAAAAAATAATAAATATTTTTGCATTTTTAAGGCAATTTTTAATAGGGTACTTTCAATTTTTATTTAATCTGAACTTTTTTTTAACAACTTGGCTACAAAGCCAAAATATAGATTATACTTTTAAATTTTAACATCATGAAGTTTAAAAAAGTTATTTGGATACTCTTGTAATTTAAATTTGTCTGTGATTGATAAAAATATATTTTTAAAAATGAATGTTTTGAAATTTATTAATAATGAATCAATCATACATGGTTACATAGATTGTTATATGTTTACATATTATTAATGATTTGGTCCTTTATATGTAACAAACATTTTATGATGATTCGGGCTCAGACTAATTAATTATATTATTTAATAGTAATACATTTACACAATCTGACTGTAAACTGTCTGCAGTCTACTGTCAGTGACAATGTTGGGAAAAACCTAGCAAAAACGTCAGGAAAAAAAAACTAGATCCGAAATAAAAAACCTAGACACGCAAAAAATAAACAAATATGACGTCAAAGAGCCTCGCACCAACACAAAAAAGTATTTCTTATTTGAAAATGAGCATGTTTCAAATTATGTTATTTTATTTTCATCCAAGAATGTAATTATTTTCTTTTAAATTGTCAATCTAAAAAATTCCCATATGTTAGGCAAAATCCTTATAAATTCCTAAATTCCAATTTTAAAAAGTTTGGCTTAAAAAAAACACGATTCTGGAAATTTCTTACGACTTCTTAACACTGCGCGATTCAGACCTGACAGTCTTAATAATCTATAAAACTTGGCTCACTTAGAGAATATAGTATAAAATATAGTTTATATTTTTAAAATTTCTCAATTTAGACAAGCTCCGCTGGTCGTGTGGTATGGGCATAGGCTGTGATGCAAATGGTGTCGTGTTCGATTTCCAGCGGTAGAATGTAAAAGTTTTTTCTTTTCACATTCAATTTTTAACACACCGGCGAACATTTTAAACAGTTATTTCTTCGTGTTCGTTTCTGTTTTCATTATTAATATTTAGTTACAGTCTTATATTAGCTGTTAGCAATCATATTTTAAGGGACGCTGGCTGGATAGGGCCCCCATTTGATTGCAGCCAGGGGCCCCGTGCAGTCTTAATCCGCCCCTGACACTGGGGTGTCTGTCAGTGATTAAACACTGGGGTGTCTGTCAGTGATTATACACTAGGGTGTCTGTCAGTCAGATTCAGGAAACAATAGAGTCTAGTCTATCAGAGTGAGGGGACAACTGAGTGTCATCTATCAGACTGAGGGGACAATAGAGTCAAGTCTATCAGAGTGAGGGGACAATAGAGTCAAGTCTATCAGAGTGACATCGGAAGTAAGGATCCAATAAAAAAAGGTACCCAAGATGGCAGCAAAATAAAAAAATCAACTAAAACTGACCCAAATGTCCCTACCTGCCAGCATAAATATCCAATAACACCTGGATGGGATTAACATTGAATCCGTTATTTCCGGTGGATTGTCGTGCGTAGACGATCCTTGTCCGGATGTCGAGCATGTGGCTAAGTGTTGCCTGTCAATCAGACGGTGATCCTGGAATGTTCCAAATACGGCAGTTAGTTCACACATAAATTAGCAAATTGATTCTTTGGAAACAATCATGGCCGTAGCCCAGAGGCGTAAAAACGAATATGCATCGAGGCAGTTGCCGAGGGCCAATCCTTCAATTTATTCAAATGTAGTATTTTACTAACTTTTGGAGTTTTTCATTTCCATTTATCAATGGCGCCAAAAATAAATTAACCAAGGGTGCGGAAAACCCAGTTACGCTCCTGCCGTAGCCATACTGGATAGACTAGTTTTTGTGGCATGACCAAAGATTTTTGTCAATTAACATCGACGACATTATTGAGCTGTCCTCTTCAATTACCGCCTTTGATTGCAGTTCAGTAAATGCACACCAGTATCTTCGTATATATATTAGATCTTTACAATATCTATAAATGGCGTAATTTCAAAGACTTGTGGCTCAGACTATCAAACCTAAATCCAAGTAACAAAAAGAAATAATAAAATCTTTGTTTAAAATCGTATCTTCATTCATTTCTATTGCACTGTCTTAGAGCAATTTCTGGTAACTTAACTCAAAATCAATTTAAAAAACAACAACAACAACAAAAAAAACACAACTTTTAAGCTTAGTACTCTCAACCAAATAATCTATCAACCTGTAATCTATCAACTTGTGATCTATCAACCTGTAATCTATCAACCTGTAATCTATCAACCTGTAATCTATCAACCTGTAATCTATCAACCTGTAATCTATCAACCTGTAATCTATCAAACTGTAATCTATCAACCTGTAATCTATCAACCTATAATCTATCAACCTGTAATCTATCAACCTGTAATCTATCAACCTGTAATCTATCAACCTGAAATCTATCAACCTGAAATCTATCAACCTTAATCTAAAAGTCAAACACTGAACCATGAAAACATTAACTAAATTTAATTTCAGAAGTCAATAGGCCAATATGCCTTAAATGTCTTCTTTCAAGGCCAGCAGGGGCAACCTTCCGGTTAAAAGACCAAGAAATCAACACGAGTATTAACTTGTGGAAGGCCAACAGAGACATTGTATATTGAACATTGTCTGACCACGTTAAATTAACTTCGATTACGAATTCACTCGCAAGACAAGTGGTTCCAGTCCACTATTAGTTGTTTTTTAAATGAATACATAATTCTCCATAAAATTACAATACTATGGGTCATCACAGACGTGCAATCCTAGCGAGAAATCCAGCTCATCAAATTGTTGGGTCAATTCGGATGATTACTAGAAAACAGAACATAGCATTGTGCTAGATACAAGTGGGAAAAAGATCAAGATGTGTTTTGAGGCGTGGGTCATGGGATGGGTCAAGCCATTGGTCAAGGGATTGGTCAAGCCATTGGTCATGGGATGGTTCAAGCCATTGGTCAAGGGATGAGTCAAGCCATTGGTCAAGCTGTTGATCGAGTAATTATCCTAAATTATTTTACTCCACGGCCCAAAGATTTATACTGTTGTAGAATCCAATACATGTTTTAAAAACACTTCTATAAAAAGTCAAATAAAAAAAAAAAAAAAAAAAAAAAAAAAAAATAAAAGTTTTTAGAACGCCTCGTGTTGACGACTCAAGGTTTTGAAAGTTTTACAATCCCTCCTTTACAACTCAGAACGATTCCTAATCATTTGGAAAGGCCGCCGCCGATACATGTATAAGCAAAATGCAGTGTCTTTCATGCGAATGTGTGGTGCTGAACAAGGGTGGGTTCAAGAGTACGCCACGAGATGTTTAAACCCTCGTTTAATCCCGATGTTTTCCGCTGAATGGCCGCGTACGTTGGCCAGGTCGGGCCAAATGATGGAGTCTGCCCACAAGGCCCGTGACCAAAGTCCAATATTTGGGCAATACAAAGTATCGACCAGAGGAGTGTGTCAAATGGTGCACTTGATTTGATCCGGTCTTTGTAGGGCGTAGGGCGGAGAATAGCATGTGTGGGTGGATGGTATTCAAAGATAATGATGGGGAGGGGGATATTTTAGAAAAATGGTGAGGTTTATTCATGGGTAGAACAGGGAATATTTAGGGATTATAATTGGGGGGGGGGGCGGGGGGAGGG
>MUZC01004728.1:163623-181474 GCA_002072015.1 Radix auricularia | reverse complement strand
ACACTTAATGACATTTTGGTGAAAGAATCACTTCTTGACATTTTGGTCAAAACCACTTAATGACATTTTCGTTAAGGGGGGGTTTGTTCCGGCCTGAGGTGTGGGGGCGGGGAGTCGGGTTTTGACGTGGATGGGGTGATGGAATGGGTTTTTGGGAGCTGAGGTGTACGGGGGAGGTCTTGAGGAGAAAGCGAGACACATAATCAATGCCGAGTGTAAAAGTTTTTTTGTTTTTTTTTATAAAACAAAACGATGTTCCGTTTTTTGTAGCTGTTACAAAGTTTGAGGGCTGTTAATTGAAAGCACGCAAATAGGATGTATGATCAAACATGTTACAAGAAAACATTTCTGATCGCTGAGATCATTCAACCAACAAACAAGCAGCAAATTTCATAATTCGAGTTCTTATCTCTTGCAGCATTCACGCTCAGTCTTTCAAAGTTAATGTTCGTTTTTAAAAAAAAATTATAAGCAAACACGGAAATACAATAAAGTCTTTAATTTGGACCATTAAACTGTAGTGTTACCTTAAATAGTCATTTGTGATCTTATCTTATCTTATGTAACCTTTTCTGATCTGATCTTATTTTGTCTTATTTAACCTTTTCTTATCTTATCTTAGACGCTTCTTCTACACAAAATATAAATGCATCCTACGCTTATTCACGATTTATGTACAGTTGTACATTTTTAGTAGTATTTTGAATGTTGATAGTTTTTAAGGTTTTTTTTTGGCCAGGATGGTTCAGGCAACCCACTCTAGGAGCCAAATACCAAACTGAAAGGGAAAGATTTGTATATATTTGTTCTTATGAATGCAACAAGAAAAGTGTTTTTATCCATGTGTCCCAGTGTAGTAATATTGTATTGTCATTGGGTTTATTTCCAAGTTACAATTTAGTGCCTTAAATATTACTATATTGCTATATTTGTAACTATATAGTTGCAGCTTCTTCCAAGAATCATACCGTTGAGTGACAATGTTAAGCAGATGTAGTTTTATGGACTATAATTTCTTGCATAACATTTAATAGTATTATTCTTTAAATATATAAAAAAAAAGATATTATAGCGTAGTTTTTAGATGAATTTCTCTCTTGAACAACATTTTATTCCAAATGTCACTTTGACATTAGAAAAATATGATCACTTAGATAAAAGACCCAAGCTTATTATTAACAGTTTTGAAGCATTATTACATCTTTAATTTTTGTGCTCATTGGCTCCAATGTTTCTACATCACTAAGATAACTCACTGAAGTGAACGACTTGTCGGTTGTTAACATTCGCTAGCAAAGAATCTTGTTTACTATATAATAACGTTAGTTTAACAAAATCATCTCGCTGTTAGTGAGCCCTCTCTACTTTACATACAGTTCCTTATAAGGGAAGTCATCATTGATCCATTATGATGAACAATACCCCAAACAAGGGAGCCTACTCAAGAATACGTCTAACTGTCAATCAGAAAATCTGTCTGTCTGTCTGTCTGAGAAACCTTCAGGATTATGACAACTAACTCTCCAGACTAAGTTAGTGGAAATGGACAGCTATGGCGGAACTTTGTGACAACTGTCAATGACATCAAGGGAGGTAAGTTAATTGTCAATGACAACAATAACACCAAGGGAGGTAAGTTCTGTAAGCTGATGATCTCCATTCAAGTCACGACACACTCATTATTCTCTCTAAGGCTGCACCAAGACGGCCCGGGATACATTGAAATTAGCCAATCTATTTCTTGCCCCGAGTCTATTTCCAATAGACGCTGACCCTGTCGAGGCCAGACAGCGACTCAACAATCTCTTAGAGCGGTCAGCTCAATGGCCAGTCTGCCGTAAGTTCAGCAACTCATCTATCTCCGGTGTCATCTTGTTTGTAGAGCTTCTCTCTCAGAGTTCTATCCCAGAGCCCTCCAATACCCTCGCTTCGGCTCGGCTCCTCGGATCACGATTCGCTCGTGCCTTGCCATCAGTGGTGAAGCCATTCAAAGATCAGTAATTATTGATCCTGGTTTGCAAGGGAAAGATGGAAATTTCCATTCGTAGAAACAATCGTTGGTGCTCAGGTTTTCTTTTCTTTGAGGGATTAAAATTCGTGTAAAACTTTCGAATGCAAAGGTCAGGTTAATCTAAAGTGCCATTCTTGTTCCCACCACCCACCCCTTCATCTCTCATGGGTCGATCTTTTTAAATGTCAAATTGGCAATTGGGAGAGACTAATACTGGGGGTCGGGGGTGGTAGGGTCTGAATATGATCACAAAAAAAAAAAAACCCACAAAAACTTGGAATATTCACAGAGTGCTGAAGACATAAATCAAGGCAAGCGGTACAGAGGCAATGCTAAAAATAGGATATGACGTTACTGTGACGTATATCGCTTATTAAAGCAAGGCTGGCGAGGAACCACCTCATGACATTGTTATCAAAGAACAGCTTCATGATATTTTGGTTGAAGAAAACTTCATGTCATTTTGATCAAAGAACACTTAATGACATTTTGGTGAAAGAATCACTTCTTGACATTTTGGTCAAAACCACTTAATGACATTTTCGTTAAAGAACCACTTTATGACGTTGTTATCAAAGAACCACTTCATGACATTGTGGTCATAAGAGATTTCCTATTCAGTATTATTACCACAATTATTTTCACTTATTTAGGAAGCAAGATGACATATAATGGAGATACAACATCAGAGATAATGACTCGAATTGCGTTGGCGTCAAGTGCTTTTAACAAACTTACAAATATTTGGAGATCAAGGACAATTAGCAAGCATACAAAACTTAGGCTATTCAACTCCTGTGTAATCCCCGTATTAACGTATGGATGCGATAGCTGGAAATCAACTAAATATATAGAGAAAAAATTAGTTGCATTCGAAAACAAATGCCTCCGAAAAATTTTAAATATAAAATGGAGTGATTTCAAATCAAATGAAACAATAAGAAAAGAAACCAACCAAGAATATGTGTCAAATTTTATCAGGAGAAGACGATGGAATTACATCGGTCATGTTCTTCGAATGGACGAGAGAAGACTCCCAAGTCAGGCCCTCATGTGGACACCAGCAGGCAAAAGAAAACAAGGAAGGCCAAAAGAAACCCTGCGTAGAACAATCATAAGAGAAAGCTCAACCATGGGTCTAAGAAATAACCAGGACTTGACACAATTAGCAACGGATCGTCGCAAATGGAAATCCATGACCTCTGCCCTATGTGCCGTCTTCGGCCCGAGAGGAAATAACTAACTAACTAACTAACTATTATTACCAGGGATTTCTCTAAACACACACTCTAAGTATTAAAACTCATATTGTATCTTTACCACGTTTAGGATGACACGTTAGTCAAATCTTGCTATTAATGTCCTCATTTGTTCAGAGTCACAAATATGTTACATCTGAGCTAGCAGATTCTAGCTTTAGACCAACTGAGATATTACATCTAAGCTAACAGATTCTATCTTTAGACCAACTGAGATATTACATCAGAGCTAACAGATTCTATCTTTAGAACAACAGAGATATTACATCTGAGCTAACATATTCTAACTTTAGAACAACAGAGATATTACATCTGAGCTAACATATTCTAACTTTAGACTTTAGAGCAACTGAGATATTATATTTAAACTAAAGGGTCCTAAGGCTAGAGCCAACAATATATAACATCTAGTTAAAGGGACCTACGGTTAGAGCCAACAATATATGACATCTAATTAAAGGGACCTACGGTTAGAGCCAACAAGATATCACATCTAGATAAAGGGACCTACGGTTAGAGCCAACAATATATCACATCTAGATAAAGGGACCTACGGTTAGAGCCAACAAGATATCACATCTAGATAAAGGGACCTACGGTTAGAGCCAACAAGATATCACATCTTGATAAAGGGACCTAAGGTTACAGCTAACAAGATATCACATCTAGATAAAGGGACCTACGGTTTCAGCCAACAAGATATCACATCTAGATAAAGGGACCTAAGGCTAGAGCCAACAAGATATCACATCTAGATAAAGGGACCTAAGGTCAGAGCCAACCAGATATCACATCTAGATAAAGGGACCTAAGGTGAGAGCCAACAAGATATTACATCTAGATAAAGGGACCTACGGTTACAGCCAACAAGATATCACATCTAGATAAAGGGACCTACGGTTAGAGCCAACAATATATCACATCTAGATAAAGGGACCTACGGTTAGAGCCAACAAGATATCACATCTAGATAAAGGGACCTACGGTTACCGCCAACAAGATATCACATCTAGATAAAGGGACCTAACATTATACACAGGATATTACATCTAAGCTGAAACTAAACAGCGGCAGTCCTGAAGATGGAAATGATATCTTTTTCTTCCTCTTTAATTCAGCCAGATATTGGGGCTTTCCACCGACTTCTTGAGTAGAGGGGGAAAACTCCCCAGGAGTGGCAAGGGCATTGCTTTCTAATGTACGATAAAACAGTGCCGGCCAGGAGATTGGATCTGAGACAAGTAGATACAGGACAAACAAAATCTCCGCCACCGCTTCACAAATGATATTGACTTAAAAGAAATCTGGCCGTGACTCGCCTCCCCCCTCACACCCCCACTCCATCCTCCTCCCCCCACCCACCCCAGATCCACCTCGCTCACCATGACACGACATTGCTTTGCTGGACAAAATAGCTTTTATCGACCATTGATGTAGTGATGGGGCTGGTTGGGGTAATTCCTCTATTTGTTGGGTAAGCTTGGCTGTGTGGCCCCTGAGTGGAGATTGACGCATCACTGAGTAGGTGGGGTGGGGGTGGGAGTGATTGGTCAATATACACGACTTGACATGATGCTTTCAACTTTAAAGTGTAAACAAACAGCTTTTAGATTCAGATTTTATGTAGATCTTCTTCTGGCTTCACCCCACATTCCAAATGTGTGGCATAACTGACAACCCGGTGTTTACTGACAACCTGCTTAACCGAACAGTTAAACTTATAAGCTATTGGTGCATTCACACCTAACATAACTGAATACAAACAACCCAACAAGCCAACCCAACATGCCAACCCAACATGAAAACTTAACATGCCAACCCAATAAGTCAATCCCTCACGTCAAACCATCACGCCAACACAACAAGCCAAGCCATCGAGCCAAACAAAATGCCAACCCAATAAGCCAACCCAACATGCCAACCAATCAAGCCAACCCAATAAGCCAACCAAACATGCCAACCAGTAAAGCCAACCCAACATGCCAACCAATCAAGTCAACCCAACACGCCAACCAAACACGCCAACCCAACATGCCAACCAATCAAGCCAACCCAACATGCCAACCAGTAAAGCCAACTCAAACATGCCAACCCAACACGCCAACCCAGTATTCCAACCAATCAAGCCAACCCTACATACCAACCAATCAAGTCAACCCAAAAACAACACAATATGGCAACCCAACAATCCAACCCAACAATCCAACCCAACAAGCCAACCCAACACGCCAACCCAACAATCCAACCCAACAATCCAACCCAACACGCCAATCCAACACGCCAACCCAACAATCCAACCCAACAATCCAACCCAACAAGCCAACCCAACAAGCCAACCCAACAAGCCAACCCAACACGCCAATACAACACGCCAACCCAACAATCCAACCCAACAATCCAACCCAACAATCCAACCCAACAATCCAACCCAACAAGCCAACCCAACACGCCAACCCAACATGCAAACCCAACACGCCAACCCAACAATCCAACCCAACAATCCAACCCAACAAGCCAACCCAACACGCCAATTCAACACGCCAACCCAACAATCCAACCCAACAAGCCAACCCAACAAGCCAACCCAACACGCCAATCCAACACGCCAACCCAACAATCCAACCCAACAAGCCAACCCAACAAGCCAACCCAACACGCCAACCCAACAAGCCAACCCAACAATCCAATCCAACAAGCCAACCCAACATCCCAACCACGCCACTACCTTATAAACAGTAAGAGAACCTGTACACTATGCCGGCCATTGTTTCCTATCGTCTCATGAAGATGTCTATTGGTCCTATTGTTATTTCCATAGTGCCAGCTTTTCATCTAAACCCAAGTCATACATCGGCGCTAACAGTTACAGAGGGGCCTCTCAGTTCGGATAGTTCGAGAGTTCAGAAAATGTGAAAGAATGGTTTGAGAACCACGGGTTGGTGTTTAGTATCTGTTTCCCTGACAGACTCTAGAGTTTAGTCTTGTAATACATTTTTAACAGTTTCAATTTGTTGGCTTTTAGCACCATGTGGCATTACTCTTGACAAAACTTAATTGTACGCTACAACGGTAAATTATTCGGACACTATTAATGGACGCAGCCGTGAAAATATTCATAAATGTACCCGTGCTACTTTAGATGAATGTAACCATTATACAATTAATAGTATACATCAAGAGTCTCCAATCATTCAGGCAATACTCCGCGAAGTTAAACAATACATTAAAACATTATGGAAATTTTACATTATTATTAGGGCTGTTATCGATAAACTTTAATTTAATCGTTAACTTTTGAAAAATTAACGGTTAATTAATCGATAACTTTGTTTAAAGCTAAAAAATAAAGACGTATGACGTCTTTTAACTGAACATTTCAAGTGAAGTAACAAAAATCGCAATTGATTTTTTTAAATTGAGTTATTTCCCCTGTCTTAAAGACATTTTTTAAAAAACAATATCTGAACTAAATTTTTTTTTTTTTTTTTAAATCCACCAAAAATGAAATCAAAGTTATGCATACAATGGAAAAAAACTGCCTATTGACAATTGAAAATATTGCTAAGTCTCATTTCTCAAGTGTTATTTCAAGGCATGTTACATAAAGGTCAAATGAGTTATAAAAAATTATATTTGAAAACTTATTACAATTACCATTATTATTTTTTAAAATAAAAAAAAAAATAATTAGGATTTGTAATTAACATCTTACAAGTTTGAGTTTAACTTAATCTTAAAGCATACAATTTTTTTTAAAAATCAGTATAAATTTTAAAAATATAGTTATCAATAAAAATAACGCATTTAAGTTTAAGTTTAGGCACTTAGATGAACATTTCAAATTAATTTTAAAAATATAAAAGTAATAAATATGTATTGAAATTGTTTGATTATTAACAAAAACATCAAGATCATGTGTATATCCTAGGTGGTTGAAAAGTTATGATTTTGTTTCTGAGACCTCATTTTTCCTTCACATTTTGTGCCCTTTTTGGTGCATTTTTTAAAAAGTGACCGTAATTATAGTATTTAATAAGAAAACATATAATAGTTTTAGGAAATATATTTAAATATAAGTAGTTCAATATAATGTCAATGAATTTAAATTTAGTTATTGTAAATTAAGTAAAAACAATATTTGATTTTTAAAAAAAAATCATTTCCCTCATACAACAGCTTATTTTAAAGTTTTCACTTTAAAACCTTTTTTAAATTATTATTATTTTTATTAATTTTTATTAATTTTTACTATTATTAATTATTAATAATTAATTATTTATTAAAAATCGAAATTAAAAAAAATTCTTTAATTTTAATTGCTATTTTATCAATTAAAATTATTTTAATAGATAAAAGATTTTACCGATAAATCGAGAAATTAATCGTTAATTTCCGCAGCCCTAACTATTTTACTTTTTTGTTGTTGTTTTTTTGTTATTTTTTTTCTTCTTTACCTTAAACATCTTATTTTTTTTGGTGCAATAAAAAAGACTTGTTAATATCTAAGAAAAAGCCACAAGCAAGTTAAAGTTTAAGTGCCAACCGTATTAGGCACTCGGGCTGAACTTTGGACACCCCTTGCCCTTGGTATACATTGATTAGTGGTATAAATTTAATCATCGCTTGATATAGCAAGTTTGCGCTTTATCCGATGGAATATGAAGAAGTAACATTTCATTGAGATTAAAATATGATAACAGCTGTACCTCGAGTCAATTAATTCGAGTTGCGAACAATATATTTGAAATATTTTGAAAGAGAGCAAATGTTTAACTTTCAAGACAAACGATCGCGTACAGAACAAACGAAGGCCATTCGGTACATAGCTTAGCGCTGGCCTAATTGCCCGGTTTTTTTACGCGTTAGCTAATTTGCTGTCATTGGCCTTACTAAGAATTATCTGCAAGCAAGAAATACTTAGTCTTTTGTTTATTTTACACTAATTACACTACGTGGCGTCACTAGGGGTGCAGTGGGGGGGGGCGCCCCGGGTGACACCAACCCTAAAGACACCCCTGAGTACACTTATACAAGACTTTTAGTCAGATAAAAGACCAGATAATTTAATTTCGTAAGATATTACCCGATGCTATTTTTTGCCACTTAAAAAATTGTCCTAAGAAATTTCAGTTACTAAAATGGATTGGAAATCCTCTGTGTTAAAAAAAAAAGTTTGTTTTGACCTCTGTCCTCTGACCCATGAACTTGTCAACTGCTGTGCTGACCTCCAAGTTCCACTAATTGTGACCTCGACACCAAGAAGATTCTAATCCTTGTGACAGACAAGATGGCGCCTCGTCGTGTTGCGGTTCACGCATGGTTCTTCTAATGGACGATCAATGGCCGTCTGCTTCGTCGGCTTTTGTCTCCCCTTGCTTTTATCTCCCTTGCTAGCACACATTTCCCCTGGTTGTTTAGTCCATGTCCCACGGGGACAAATTTCCCGCCAATCATTTCATTGATTGCACGAGTACGTCTGCTAAAGTAGCGCGTGCCGTGAGTGTGTCATATCGTCTTTGTGTCCGGCGAATCAAATACGGAGTTTGGGGTTTGTGTTTACTGCGTTGTTTAATGTGACCCTTTCCTCAACAAGGGGCGTATTCAGGAATAAGTTGATAGATGGGATGTTGTCAAACAGAAATGTTTATGAAATTTTGAATGGGTTGTAATTTTTAATATTTTGTTGTAGAAAACCTTAATTTTTACTTGTAAATTTTATCCAGACGAACTGTCCACATTAATTTAACCCCAAGGCAGAGAATTAAGGATTATAAGATGTGTTTGTGTTGGGGGTGGGGGGGGGTAGCTAGGGACACTGACTTCAGGTGTAAAGGAAGTACTTCAACATTCTGTGGGAAGTACTACAAAATACTACAATAGTCTGTGGGAAGTACTAAAATAGGCTGTGGGAAGTACTACAATAGGCAGTGGGAAGTAATACAATAGGCTGTCGGAAGTACTACAATAGGCTGTCGGAAGTAATACAATAGGCTGTCGGAAGTACTACAATAGGCTGTGGGAAGTACTACAATAGGCTGTGAGAAGTACTACAATAGGCTGTGGGAAGTACTAAAGAAGACTGTGGGAAATACTGCAATAGGTTGTGGGAAAACCAAATAAATTCAAGAAATTGCGACAAGATTTTACCAAGTTTTCTTCATGCTTTGTCAGGTTTTTCCAAGCTTTCCCAAGCTTTCCCGAGCTTTCCTAAGCTTTCCCAAGCTTTCTCGAGCTTTCTCAAGCTTTTTCAGATTTCGCTAGGATTTCTCCATACTTTCTCCGACTTTCCAATTTTTTAAAAATTTAAATAATTATATTCTCATTCATTTAGACCACATACCCCCCCCCCCCCACCGACCTGACCATACGGTCTGCTGAAAGCTGATAATATGTTTAATTTTCTTGTTTCCTAAAAATTCTCCTACTCAGATGCTGCTCACTTTCTCACACCCACAGTTGCTATCGCTTGAATGTCTCATGGCTAGAAATGTCCCGTGTTACTGGAAATGTAGAAGACTGTGTCTTTAAAGCTGAGGGATTTACAAGAAAACTTTATTTTTGTTCTAACCTACCCCACATCCCACTCCCACATTATGATGTTTTTTGGTAGCACACTCGGGAGTTCTAACTTTAGTCTACCCACCCCTGCACGTGTGCACATTAGTGTATTGGTTTGTTTGTTTGGTATCAACATGAAATATCAGTGAGGCGTTGAGGGACAACGTTAAATATTTGATGGCACATGTTTGTTACACTAATCAGCTGGCAGAATCAGACACTCACTGTCTGTGGTTGTCACGTGATGTCACATGTTTGTTACACTAATCAGCTGGCATAATCAGACACTCACTGTCTGTGGTAGTCACGAGATGTCACATGTCTGTTACACTAATCAGCTGGCATAATCAGGTACTCACTGTCTGTGGTAGTCACGTGATGTCACATGTCTGTTACACTAATCAGCTGGCATAATCAGATACTCACTGTCTGTGGTTGTCACGTGATGTCACATGTCTGTTACACTAATCAGCTGGCATAATCAGACACTCACTGTCTGTGGTAGTCACGTGATGTCACATTTCTGTTACACTAATCAGCTGGCATAATCAGACACTCACTGTCTGTGGTAGTCACGTGATGTCACATGTCTGTTACACTAATCAGCTGGCATAATCAGGTACTCACTGTCTGTGGTTGTCACGTGATGTCACATGTCTGTTACACTAATCAGCTGGCAGAATCAGACACTCACTGTCTGTGGTAGTCACGTGATGTCACACGTCTGTTACACTAATCAGCTGGCAGAATCAGGTACTCACTGTCTGTGGTTGTCACGTGATGTCACATGTTTGTTACACTAATCAGCTGGCATAATCAGACACTCACTGTCTGTGGTAGTAACGTGATGTCACATGTCTGTTACACTAATCAGCTAGCATAATCAGGTACTCACTGTCTGTGGTTGTCACGTGATGTCACATGTCTGTTACACTAATCAGCTGGCATACTCAGACACTCACTGTCTGTGGTTGTCACGTGATGTCACATGTCTGTTACACTAATCAGCTGGCATAATCAGACACTCACTGTCTGTGGTTGTCACGTGATGTCACAACAGTGCGTATTTGTACGAGTTTGGGTTTGTACGTCCGAACACGATAGCTTGAGTACAGTTTCAGTTATGTGGCAGAAATTTCATTTATAAGTTTTAAACCTATACGTAGGTTTCTATCAAATTTTGAGCGATTTCCACTAACCGGAAGTGGCAATTTACGTCATTGGAATAAATATAGTTGATACGAATATCCAAACCCTTACAAATATAGTTGATACGAATATCCAAACCCTTACATATATAGTTGATACGAATATCCAAACCCTTACATATATAGTTGATACGAATATCCAAACCATTACATATATAGTTGATACGAATATCCAAACCATTACATATATAGTTGATACGAATATCAAAACCATTACATATATAGTTGATACGAATATCCAAACCCTTACATATATAGTTGATACGAATATCCAAACCCTTACATATATAGTTGATACGAATATCCAAACCATTACATATATAGTTGATACGAATATGCAAACCCTTACATATATAGTTGATACGAATATCCAAACCCTTACATATATAGTTGATACGAATATCCAAACCCTTACATATATAGTTGATACGAATATCCAAACCATTACAGTATTACAGATATAGTTTATACGAACGAAGTTACTGTTAGAACCCGAGTCCGTATAGCCTGTGATCGCTATTGGGACCCGCTGGGCGTTGTAAGCGATAATATTAAAGAGTTTTCTTTATAAGCTTTTAAAAAAAAAAACTTTCAAATTTTCTTATATTCATTCCATTTATTGGAAGTAAATAACACTACAATTTTATTGGTGAAATTGGTCATTTGGACAAGTGTACTAAATGCTGTCTGTCACTTTATGTCAATTTGTATAGCACTTCCGGTGATGTCATGTGCAGCGTTGTGGAACTGAGTCTCCATCTGTTTACACGTCGTCAAGTTCGGCGATCCTTCCCTGGGGAGCGGGGTTGGGGGGTAGCGCTTTTAGCATACCCCCCCCCCGTGAGGCTCAGAGCCTCAGTATCACTCGGTTAATTTACGACCCGTTCCCAGATTTGTAATTGGCTCACCAACCATTAACAAACAATTTATCAAGCCATCCTCAGAATAAAAAAAAACAACAACAAAAGGAACAACCAACAAACAAACGTACACCATCACATACCATCAATAGGTCACTAATAAGGACACATCTAATATCAAAAAGTCATACACAAACATGAGCAACACAATCACAAACATGAGCCACACAATCACAAACATGGGCCACACAATCACAAACATATATCAAACAGTCATACACAAATATGACCAACACAATCACAAACATATATCAAACAGTCATACACAAATATGAGCAACAGAGTCACAAACATGAGCCAAACAATCACAAACAAATCACAAACATATATCAAACAGTCATACACAAATATGAGCAACAGAGTCACAAACATGAGCCAAACAATCACAAACATATATCAAAAAGTCATACACAAATATGAGCAACACAGTCACAAACATGAGCCAAACAATCACAAACATATATCAAACAGTCATACACAAATATGAGCCACACAATCATAAACATGAGCCACACATTCAAAAACATATCTCAAACAGTCCCACACAAACATGAGCCCCACAATCACAAAAATGAGCCACACAATCACATACAGAGACTAACTGTGAGATACACAATAACAAACGCACATACAATTACACGCACACACAGTTACACGCACACAGAGTTACACGCACACTTAGTTACACGCATACAGTTACACGAAAACACAGTTACACGCACACACAGTTACACGGACATACAGTTACACGCACACATAGCTACACGCACACACAGTTACACGCACACACAGTTACACGCATACAGTTAAACGAAAACACAGTTACACGCACACACAGTTACACGGACATACAGCTACACGCACACACTGTTAACGCATACAATTACACGAAAACATAGTTACACGCACACACAGTTACATGGACATACAACTACACGCACACACAGCTACACGCACACACAGTTACACGCAAACACAGTTACACGCACACAAAGTTTACATTCACACACAGTTACACGCAAAATACAGTCACACGCACATAAAGTTACACGCACATACAGTTACACGCACATACAGTTACACGCACACATAGTTACACGCACTTACAGTTACACGCACATACAGTTGCACGCACATACAGTTACACGCACATACAGTTACACGCACACACAGTTACACGCACATAATGTTACACAAATAACAACACATACACTAACAATTACACATCTCAATTGACAATCGAAAACAACATGAAACACACAACTACATGAGTGATCACACAAATACATAATTTACTACATAGACATACTCCCATAATATTTATTACATAGATATACTACCATAATTTATTACATAGACATACTCCCATAATCTATTACATGGACACACTCCCATAATTTATTTCATAAAAATACTCCCATTATTTATTAAATAGATATACTCCCATTATTTATTACATAGACATACTCCCATTATTTATTACATAGACATATTCTTATTATTTTTTACATAGACATACTCACATGATTTATTACATAGACATACTCCAATTATTTATTACATAGACATAATCCCATTATTTATTACATAGACATACTCCCATAATTTATTTCATAGACATAATACCTTAATTTATTACATACACATACTCCCATAATTTATTACATAATCATGCTCCCATTATTTATTACATAGACATACTCCCATAATTTATTACATAGTCATACTCCCATTATTTATTACATAGACATATTACATAGACATACTCCCATAATTTATTACATAGTCATACTCCCATTATTTATTACATAGACATACTCCCATAATTTATTACATAGACATACTCCCATTATTTATTTCATAGACATAATACCTTAATGTATTCATAGACATACTCCCATAATTTATTACATAGACATACTCCCATTATTTATTTCATAGACACAATACCTTAATTTATTACATAGAAATACTCCAAAAAACCCACAGAGAAGCTGTTGAGACAATTATACACACAAATATCTGAAATATTTCTGTATCTGTCAAATATCTGGTCACAGGGGCGGATGAAGACTGCACGGGGCCCCGGGCTGCAATGAAACGGGGGCCCTACCCAGCCAGCGTCCCTTAAAATAAAATGATTGTTAACAGCTAATATAAGACTGTAACTAAATATTAATAATGAAAATAAAATAAACGAACACGAAGAAGTAACTGTTTGAAGTGTTTGTGGTATGTTACAATGGAGTGTGAAAATAAAATTATTATTTTCCACTTCTGGGAATCGAACCCCACACTGGTTGCATCACGCGCCTGTTCTCTCTCCATACGGCCATCGGAGCTTGTCTAAAATGAGAAATTTTAAAAATATAAACTATACTTTATACTATGTTCTCTAAGTGAGCCAATTAAATAACGTTTTATCGATTATTAACACTATCAGGTCTGAATCGCGATCAGTTGTATAGTTATTATTTATAAATTTATGTAATTTTTTTTATGTTTTCAAGGATTCGTGCAAACATTTGCACACTTTTATTATAAATATAAAAAGTTTGGGGGCCCCTAAACCATCGGGGGCCCCTGGCTTTAGCCCCACCCCCTTAATCCACCATAGTCTGGTCATGACACAATTCTGGATCTGTAAAATATCTGGTCATGACACATTTCTGTATCTGTCAAATATCTGGTCATGACACAATTCTGTATCTGTCAAATATCTGGTGATGACATATTTCTGTATCTGTCAAAAATCTGGTGATAACATATTTCTGTATCTGTCGAATATCTGGTGATGACACATTTATGTATTTGTCAAAGAAATGTTTAGTCAGAACAACATATTCAATTTGTCATGAACACTCGTGGATGCGGAAGTTCACGTCGTCAGATCAGTTCGTATAGTACTCGAGCGCTATGCCGAGTTAATGACATCACATCATACGTGGACTACCCCACATGACTACCCCACTGGACTGGATGAACCAAAGTAAAACAATGGTGAATGTAATTTGGTATCACAGTCTTAAACGATTAGGTTCTTGGGTGAAAGAAAGTACAATGAATACTAGAAAGTGACTGTCACTTTTATATTGACTACAACATGTACACAAACATTAACAATATCATTTACAATAACATTTACAATAACATTTACAATAACATTTACACTAACTTTTATAATAACACTGACCATAACATTTACACAAACATTAACAATAACATTTACACTAACATTTACAATAACATTAACAGTAATATTTACAATAACATTTACAATAACACTGACAATAACATTTACACTAAAGTTAACATCCGACAGTGACTCTCCCTGACCGTCCGTATCAATGACAAAACATTGACATTATTACTATGGTGAAAACGTTTACACGAACAAGGACTTTGCCGCCTACAATGAGCTTTAATCTCCATTTTAAAGTACAGTATATGGTTTTTTATTAGTTACAATTTTTTAACCTAAAACCTTTTAGCTTTACTTAGAATCTCTGCCCTGTTACAGTAACACAATATTTAACTGTGCTAAAACACTGTTGATAATTAATTCGACCTTTGAGAGTTACTTTAACTTTTAACAAGGATGGATATTTGCTGGGAGCACATACAATATAAACACATGTATAAATAGATAATTATAGTTTAGGGTAACTGAAAAGACACCAAAAAAAAAATGTTTAAATATGCTTCATATATTCTACAAAAAGCTTGACTAAAACATAAACTTCATTCAATGTGAAAGTAGCTTATTTAAAAACAATAGGAATACGTCATCCCTAAAAGTGACCGCAAGACAAAACATGATTTAATTGTTATTATTAGACTCAAGTTAGCCTAACTGCTACCACTAGTCTAATGGTAGCCTAATTGCCACCGCAAGCGTAATGGTTGCCTAATTGCTACAACGATCCTAAAGGTAGCCTAATTTTCTACCACCATCCTTATGGTAGCTTAATTGCTAGCACCATTTTAATGCTAGCTTAATTGCTACCACCAGCCTAATGGTAGCCTAATTGCTACGCCCAGCCTAATGGTAGCCTAATTGCTACGCCCAGCCTAATGGTAGCCTAATGGTAGCCTAATTGCTACCCCCAGCCTAATGGTAGCCTAAATTGCTACCACCATCCTATAGGTAGCCTAAATTGCTACCACCTTCCTAATGCTAGCCTAAATTGCTACCACCAGCCTAATAGTAGCCTAAATTGCTACCACCATCCTATAGGTAGCCTAAATTGCTACCACCAACCTATAGGTAGCCTAAATTGCTACCACCATCCTTAGGATGGTAGCCTAAAATTCTTCCACCATCCTAATGGTAGCCTAATTGCTACCACCAGACTAATGGTAGCCTAATTGCTACCACCAGATTAATGGTAGATCAAAGCCGTAAAGCTTTTGTTGTTCCCTCTAATGGAAAATCTCCCCCAGATACCATCACCTCCCCCCTTCACCCCACACACACTTGTTTGCAAAGATTCTTATCTGCTGGAACCGTGTGACTCCCCCACCGCCCCGCCCCTGGACCAGTTACTACAAAAGTAATTACATTTTATCGCTTACTCTGCTTCGAGGGAGTATTTCTGTAATGGTGTTTGGTGGCACACGCCATCTATAGGTCATTTATATGTCTGTAATGGTGTTTGGTGGCAAACGCCATCTATAGGTCATTTATATGTCTGTAATGGTGTTTGGTGGCACACGCCATCTATAGGACATTTGTGTCTTTAATGGTGTTTAGTGCCACACGCCATCTATAGGACATTATTGTATGTAATGGTGTTTGGTGGCACACGCCATCTATAGGACATTTATGTCTTTAATGGTGTTTAGTGCCACACGCCATCTATAGGACATTTATGTCTGTAATGGTGTTTAGTGCCACACGCCATCTATAGGACATTATTGTCTGTAATGGTGTTTAGTGCCACACGCCATCTATAGGACATTTATGTCTGTAATGGTGTTAAGTGCCACACGCCATCTATAGGACATTTATGTCTGTAATGGTGTTTAGTGCCACACGCCATCTATAGGACATTGTTGTCTGTAATGGTGTTTGGTGGCACACTCCATCTATAGGACATTTATGTCTGTAATGGTGTTTAGTGCCACACGCCATCTATAGGACATTATTGTCTGTAATGGTGTTTGGTGGCACACGCCATCTATAGAGCATTTATTGTAACCGTTAAAGCTTTAACTTAACAACGTTTAATAGGTTGGGGTGCCAGTCAGAAATTATGGTGCCTGCCATGGGTATGGGTGCCTGCCATGGGTATGGGTGCCTGCCATGGGTATGGGTGCCTGCCAAATTTTTATTTTTATTCTTTATTTATTAAATCATATTTGAATCATTGAATATCTTTACTGTATTGCAAAAATAAATACTGGGGATGGGTCCAATAAGTAAGGGCAAGTCCTGAAAAGTTAAGTTAATTAAAACAGTTGTCAGCTACAGCTATGAACTAGAAATAACCCGACATGTCATCATACCCCCCCCCCCGCTCAAAAAACCTTAGCACCCCTTTGCTCACTGTTTTTACACCACTGTACTACAATAGCAAAGTAGTATTTCAATGTCATCATTTTACAATAGTTTACTAATTACATCAAAATTTGCATGTCAGCAATAAACAAATCAGTAAAAGGCTAATGGTAGTAATAGCGGGCACATTAACGAAATTTTTGAGGACTTTCGAACGGGTAGCCCGGGTACCCGTTCAAAGTTTTGACGGGTACCCGGGCAGCATTTTTTAACAATATTGACAGCCCTAATCATGACATCTATAGAGCCGCATCATGACATCTATAGAGCCGCATCATGACATCTATAGAGTCACATCATGACATCTATAGAGCCGCATCATGACATCTATAGAG
>MUZC01004728.1:149415-162417 GCA_002072015.1 Radix auricularia | reverse complement strand
TGACATCTATAGAGCCGCATCTTGACATCTATAGAGCCGCATCTTGACATCTATAGAGCCGCATCTTGACATCTATAGAGCCGCATCTTGACATCTATAGAGCCGCATCTTGACATCTATAGAGCCGCATCTTGACATCTATAGAGCCGCATCTTGACATCTATAGAGCCGCATCTTGAAAATCTATAGAGTCGCATCATGACATCTAAAGAGACATATGTGACTCGTAAGCCGCAATTTGCTGACCCCTGACCAAGGAGATAGTGGCTAAGGACGGTAAGCATATGACTAAATGACTAAGGACTGTAATCATACGACTAAATGACTAAGGACTGTAAGCATATGACTAAATTACTAAGGACTGTAAGCATATGGCTAAATGACTAAGGACTGTAATCATACGACTAAATGACTAAGGACTGTAAGCATATGACTAAATGACCAAGGACTGTAATCATACGACTAAATGACTAAGGACTGTAAGCATATGACTAAATGGCTAAGGAATGTAATCATACGACTAAATGACTAAGTACTGTAATCATATGACTAAATGACTAAGGACTGTAATCATACGACTAAATGACTAAGGACTGTAAGCATATGACTAAATGACTAAGGACTGTAATCATAAGACTAAATGACTAAGGACTGTAAGCATATGACTAAATGACTAAGGACTGTTGACTGTAAGCATATGACTAAATGACTAAGTACTGTAATCATACGACTAAATGACTAAGGACTGTAATCATACGACTAAATGACTAAGGACTGTAAGCATATAACTAAGTGACTAAGGACGGTAAGCATATGACTAAATGACTAAGGACTGTAATCATAAGACTAAATGACTATGGACTGTAAGCATATGACTAAATGACTAAGGACTGTAATCATAAGACTAAATGACTAAGGACTGTAAGCATATGACTAAATGACTAAGGACTGTAATCATAAGACTAAACGACTAAGGACTGTAAGCATATGACTAAATGGCTAAGGACTTTAAGCATATGACTAAATGACTAAGGACTGTAATCATACGACTAAATGACTAAGGACTGTAAGCATATAACTAAGTGACTAAGGACTGTAAGCATATGACTAAATGACTAAGGACTGTAATCATAAGACTAAATGACTATGGACTGTAAGCATATGACTAAATGACTAAGGACTGTAATCATAAGACTAAATGACTATGGACTGCAAGCATATGACTAAATGACTAAGGTCTGTAATCATAAGACTAAACGACTAAGGACTGTAAGCATATGACTAAATGGCTAAGGACTTTAAGCATATGACTAAATGACTAAGGACTGTAATCATAAGACTAAATGACTATGGACTGTAAGCATATGACTAAATGACTAAGGACTGTAATCATAAGACTAAATGACTAATGACTGTAAGCATATGACTAAATGACTAAGGACTGTAATCATAAGACTAAACGACTAAGGACTGTAAGCATATGACTAAATGGCTAAGGACTTTAAGCATATGACTAAATGACTAAGGACTGTAAGCATATGACTAAATGACCAAGGACTGTAAGCATATGACTAAATGAGTAAGGACTGTAAGCATATGACTAAATGACTATGGACTGTAAGCATATGACTAAATGACTAAGGACTGTAAGCATATGACTAAATGACTTAGGACTGTAAGCATATGACTAAATGACTATGGACTGTAAGCATATGACTAAATGACTAAGGACTGTAAGCATATGACTAAATGACTAAGGACTGTAAGCATATGACTAAATTACCAAAGCTGGGGCATACTAACCAACCAAAAACCAAATTAAGACATACTACCCAAGAACTAAACTAGGACATACCAACCAAGGACTACGTTAGGACATACCAACCAAGGACTTACTTAAGACCTACTACCCAAGGACTTACTTAGGACCTACTACCCAAGGACTTACTTAGGACCTACTACCAAAGGACTAAGCTAGGACATACCAACCAAGGACTAAACTAGGAAATACCAACCAAGGACTTACTTAGGACCTACTACCCAAGGACAAAGTTAGGACATACCAAACAAGGACTTATTTAGGACCTACTACCCAAGGACTAAGCTAGGACCTACTTCCCAAGGACTAAGCTGCATCAATACCGCAGTGATCACACATGACTCACTTCTCTTTATTCCCGTCCACGTTTCATGTGTCCACCGATGACGTCATCACTCGTCACGACATACCACGACATGCAAGCACACTCACGCACCAGGGGCTGCTACTCTCCACACCCTATTTCAAGAAAAGTTCCGAACTCAAGTAATTAATAATTGATTATTTCTCCTGATCCTCTTTACCTTGAGCGGCTTACTGTCCACGCATCGATCTGGTCCAGCAAGTACAAAGCTATGGTGCTCCGTTAAGTTCACAGCCATAGTGCTTCATTCTGTTCACTGCCATAGTACGCCATTGCACTCACAGCCACAGAGTCACATTGAGTTCCCAGCTATAGTGCTCCTTTGTGTTCACAGCCATAATGCTCCATTGTGCTCACAGACATAGTGCTCCATTCTGTTCGCAGCCATATCGTTCCATCGTGTTTGAATTCTTGGTGCTCTATCGTGTTTAAGTCTTGGTGCTCCAGCGCGTTTGAAGTCTTGGTGCTCCATCGTGTTTGAAGTCTTGGTGCTCCATCGTGTTTGAATTCTTGGTGCTCCGTCGTGTTTGAAGTCTTGGTGCTCCGTCGTGTTTGAAGTCTTGGTGCTCCGTCGTGTTTGAAGTCTTGGTGCTCCGTCGTGTTTGAATTCTTGGTGCTCCGTCGTGTTTGAAGTCTTGTTGCTCCGTCGTGTTTGAAGTCTTGGTGCTCCGTCGTGTTTGAAGTCTTGGTGCTCCATCGTGTTTGAAGTCTTGGTGCTCTATTGTGTTCGCAGCTATAGAAAGTACCATGTTAGCGGATCATGCACAGATTGTTGCCCAAGTCTCAAATAGAAGATAATGTTACAAAACAAAGTCTCATTGTAAAACTGTAGCCAATAATTTGACAGTTTCGCTAGACCCTAGACAATCAATTCGTGGTTTACAGATGGCATACATCTAGGTTGACAGTAGAAAGTTCATCTGGGTTGACAGTTGAAAGTTCATCTGGGTATACAGTTTTTTGGGTTGACAGTTCTTCTGGGTTGACAGTTCTTCTGGGTTGACGGTTCTTTTGGGTTGACAGTTTATCTGGGTTGACAGTTTATTTGGGTTGACAGTTCTTCTGGGTTGACAGTTCATCTGGGTGGACAGTGGACAGTTCATCTGGGTTGACAGTTCTTCTGCTTTGACAGCTCATTTGGGCTGACAGTTTATTTGGGTTGACAGTTTATCTGGGTTGACAGTTCATCTGGGTGGACAGTTCACCTAGGTTGACAGTTCATCTGGGTTGACAGCTCATCTGGGTTGACAGTTTATCTGGGTTGACAGTTTATTTGGGTTGACAGTTTATTTGGGTTGACAGTTAATTTGGGTTGACAGTTTATTTAGGTTGACAGTTTATTTGGGTTGACAGTTTATTTGGGTTGACAGTTTATTTGGGTTGACAGTTTATTTGGGTTGACAGTCCGTTTTAGAGAGCGCTACCGAATTTGGGCAGGAGACCGCCTTGAAAGGGGGGAGGGTATGGTAGGGGTGACAATCGGAGCGTGATACCTGGCTGTCAGGCTGATCAAACAAAACCCATTAAACACCTGGAAACAAGATAGGTCCGTGGATTAAATGCGCCTTTCCAGGCCGAACTTAATACGGACCTGTCGTTTGCCACCCTCCCATGGGTCCGTTTGCCATCGGTGTGACATTACACGGGGCGCTGTACCCCATCAAGAACCATGCTGGAGTGTGCAGACAACTGGGTCTGTCGCGACAAGTAAGGGCGAGCACTCGAGATTCATCCGTTGCATACGACGTACAGAGTTCATCTTCTAGATCCGAGGTGTAGGACTCCGACCGAACCACGTGACAGAAAATGACGTCTTTAAACATTCGTTTGAAACACTCGTGACTAGGGTTGCTAGGCGTCAGGCAAAAGAACGACATGTCTAAGCTCATGTCCTTTTAAATGTTCAGCTTTTCATACATTTTTTATTTTAATGTATCGTTGTTACAACTATTACATCGTATGTTTACTTTTTATAAAGACACCAGATTTTGGCTATTTTTAAAAAAATAAAATAACTTTTAAAACTTGGCAAAGACGAAAAAAAAAAGTAGATCTAACTTGAAAAATATTGCACTCATTGAAAGAGAAGAACCATCACTATTGGAGGGAGGTTATGAACCGTCTTCACACAGACTAGAAAGTTTTGAAAAACAGATTGGAGGAGACATTTAGTGCACTGAAAGTCAGGGAGATGTTGAGAAGACTTTGATTAAAGTGGTCGAGAAGAAGAGTGTTATAGTTTTATGGCAAATGTTAAGTAGATGGATGAAGCGTGCATTAGTTACTAAACTTAGAAAAGTGGTTGAAATCTTTTGAAGAATTTCAATGCTTTAATTGTGTGTACTTAGATAAAATGAACGACTAAACTGCTATGAAGGAGAATGGTATTATTGTAGATGATGTGCTTTTATTTGACCAATACTGCAATCGTAAATCATTTTTGTAAGACAAAAGTGAAGTTTAACCCCCCCCCCCTAAAAAACTCTAGAATGAACAGTGGCATCTATCACAATAAAATTGTTCTGTATGTGTGTTTACTCCGGGATGACTCAAATGAAATATTCAAAGTGTCCTCTTTTGTCGTCATCCATTTTGTTTTTATAAATTCCTCCTTTTTGTTGTATTAAGTGAAGCTTTTGGTGTCCACGTACCTGGCAACCCTACTTGTGACAGCGGTGCCAAAAATAGAATCTTTTAAGAGATTTCCCTCTCCGAATGTCTTGTTCTAGCACTACATGTCTGCTTCTCTAGCACATTATTTACACGGGGAAGGGAAAAACAATCAAGTTCAATAATCGTCAAAGACTTTCAAGGGAAAACACCCTGACTGATTTGTTAACAGTCTTTGCCTGCTGCCCGAATGCCTTTTAGAGAAACCGTACAAGGTTGTGTCCCCTGGACCTGGCTGCTAACACCTCCTAGTACTTCCCGCCTGATTGGTTGTTAGCACGCACTTACAAGGGAGGCCACACCTCAATCTTCTATCACATCCTTATGAATTATGGGAAGTAACTGTGACCGTTACAAGAGAGGGTTGTTGCCCTTTAATGTAAATAATCCCAATGGTAGATGAAGAGTTCGCGTAGGTAGCCTCGTTTACTCTCATATCCAAAGCGTTAACCTGCATACTCTCAGACCCGCTAATCAACATGTACTCTCGGACCAAAAATGGTATTTTATTAAATCTCCCTATTTTCTCTACGACCTACTCATGGGTAGTCACTGGAGCGAAGACTCACTTTAGACGCGAGGTCACTACCCACCTTCAGCGAAGAAAACTCTACAACATCAACGAGTCTCAAACTAGTGTCATTATAAGGCCCCGGAGATTAAATGATCTCGCCAACGTACGATTGTATGTCACGCAGATTTGTAGTACATATAGCTGGCTGAAATCAAAGGTATGACTTGTAGTACTTATAGATGGCTGATTTCTATGTTATCATGACTTGTAGTACATATAGCTGGCTGATTTCTATGTTATCATGACTTGTAGTACATATAGCTGGCTAAATTCTATGTTATCATGACTTGTAGTACACATAGCTGGCTGATTTCTATGTTATCATGACTTGTAGTACATATAGCTGGCTAAATTATATGTTATCATGACTTGTAGTACATATAGCGGGCTAAATTCTATGTTATCATGACTTGTAGTACATATAGCTGGCTAAATTCTATGTTATCATGACTTGTAGTACATATAGCTGGCTGAATTCAATGGTATGACTTGTAGTACCTATAGCTGGCTGAATTCAATGGTATGACTTGTAGTACATATAGCGGGCTCAATTTATGTTATCATGACTTGTAGCACATATAGCTGCCTGAATTCAATGGTATGACTTGTAGTACATATAGCTGGCTGAATTCAATGGTATGACTTGTAGTACATATAGCTGGCTGATTCAATGGTATGACTTGTAGTACATATAGCTGGCTGATTCAATGGTATGACTTGTAGTACATATAGCTGCTGAATTCAATGTTATGACTTGTAGTACATATAGCTGGCTGAATTCAATGTTATGACTTGTAGTACTTATAGCTGGCTGAATTCAATGGTCTTATGACTTGTAGTACATATAGCTGGCTGAATTACATAGTATTATGACTTGTAGTACATATAGCTAGCTGAATTACATAGTATTATGACTTGTAGTACATATAGCTGGCTGAATTACATAGTATTATGACTTGTAGTACATATAGCTGACAGAATTACATAGTATTATGACTTGTAGTACATATAGCTTGCTGAATTACATAGTATTATGTCTTGTAGTACATATAGCTGGCTGAATTGAATGGTCTTATGACTTGTAGTACATATAGTTGGCTGAATTACATAGTATTATGACTTGTAGTACATATAATTGGCTGAATTACATAGTATTATGACTTGTAGTACATATAGCTGGGTGAATTACATAGTATTATAACTTGTAGTACATATAGCTGGCTGAATTACATAGTATTATGTCTTGTAGTACATATAGCTGGCTGAATTACATAGTATTATGACTTGTAGTACATATAATTGGCTGAATTACATAGTATTATGACTTGTAGTACATATAGCTGGCTGAATTACATAGTATTATAACATGTAGTACATATAGCTGGCTGAATTACATAGTATTATGACTTGTAGTACATATAGTTGGCTGAATTACATAGCATTATAACTTGTAGTACATATAACTGGCTGAATTCAATGGTATTATAACTTGTAGTACATATAGCTGGCTGAATTACATAGTATTATAACTTGTAGTACATATAGCTGGCTGAATTCAATGGTCCAATGACTTTGAAGAAGAATACGATGCTCAGCTGGGTGTAGAGAAGGGTTGGGGCGGGCCAAGACTTGGTACCTTCAAGTTAATAAAAAAAAAGTAATCTGACCGCTACCCACCCCGTCACGCCCGCCACAAACTAATCCCATAATTCCCCTGTTTTATTACTGGGATCACTTCTCGTTAAAGTCGTGGACCGTGGCCTAGTAAGTTAATTAAATTAAGTCAGTGACTGTGTCACGGTGGACACAAGCGGAGATAGAACAAAGATCTGAAGTTCAGCAATGTCCATTTAGAAAGTGACAAGTTATTGGGCCAGATAGAGTTTCCGATCTCATTCCGTGTGCCACCCTCGACCTGACATTCTCACTTTCCCGCCATCTGCCAAAATTTCGTGTAAACAAACCCCCGAAGCAGACGACCGGACCGACACTCGGCCCGACCAGACCCTTGCCGTTCAATGGCCGACCAGCGCACGGAGTACCGACCATAATGGGGTCCAGGTGCCACCCCCTCCGCTAGCCCGGGAGCCGCCTTACAACAACACTGGCAGATGTAAGCGACCCTGAGCCAACACTTCCCCGCACACAAGCGCTAGGATTTCAGCAGTTCATTCAAGAAATTTAATTAGAATTTTTCCAGGCCTAAAGCGGGGGCTGTTACGGGAAACTCGTGTCGCTGGAAGATGGGGGGGGGGGGGGGGGGGTACGCGGGAAGGAAAGCTTCCAGCGATAAACTAGCGCAGTGAGTTAAGGATAACTATTTCATACATATATTTCAAATACATAGATCTACAGCCAAAGAAGTTTTTGAAAACATATATTTCCTAATAATAACAATCTTTGATCTTTAACTAGCAGGTTTGATGTGAGTTGTACTTTAATAAGACTTTGTACACGGACTAGACCTAAATCTGACATGGACAATATTTGACGACCAAGTTAGAGAAGACGTCATAGCGACTGGCAAAAGTTGATTTTAGTAGATATTAAACGATCGCCATTCCTGTTTGTGTCGCTATGACAACGTTGGTATGTGAATACGTCTGTTTGTTATTGGACGAGTCTATTTCTATGGTAACTCAAAGGCAAAATGAGCTGCTCAGAGTGGTTCCCTGGACTGACCGCTGTCTACTTTAGAAGGCTTCAAGGTCACTTGTGGGCTCTGCATCGAGCAGGAAGTACAGCCTGGTCGACACTAGACTTTGTACGGCTGCTCGTCTGCTGGCTGAACGTATGGCTGCTGGCTGTGATACTATAGCTGCTGGCTGTGATACTATGGCTGTTGGCTGTGATACTATGGCTGCTGGCTGTGATACCATGGCTGCTGGCTGTGATACTATGGCTGCTGGCTGTGATACTATGGCTGCTGGCTGTGATACTATGGCTGTTGGTTGTGATACTATGGCTGCTGGCTGTGATACTATGGCTGCTGGCTGTGATACTGTGGCTGCTGGCTGTGATACTATGGCTGCTGGCTGTGATACCATGGCTGCTGGCTGTGATACTATGGCTGTTGGCTGTGATACTATGGCTGTTGGCTGTGATACTATGGCTGTTGGTTGTGATACTATGGCTGCTGGCTGTGATACTATGGCTGCTGGCTGTGATACTATGGCTGCTGGCTGTGATACTATGGCTGTTGGCTGTGATACTATGGCTGCTGGCTGTGATACTATGGCTACTGGCTGTGATACTATGGCTGCTGGCTGTGATACTATAGCTGCTGGCTGTGATACTATGGCTGTTGGCTGTGATACTATGGCTGCTGGCTGATACTATGGCTGCTGGCTGTGATACTATAGCTGCTGGCTGTGATACTATGGCTGCTGGCTGTGATACTATGGCTGCTGGCTGTGATACTATGGCTGCTGGCTGTGATACTATTGCTGCTGGCTGTGATACTATGGCTGCTGGCCGTGATACTATAGCTGTTGGCTGTGATACTATGGCTGCTGGCTGTGATACCATGGCTGCTGGCTGCCCATGCCTGTAGAGACTCTGTGTGCGGACTTTGTTATTCTTCTTGTTTCATCTTTACTCAGCCTCGATACACGGTTTCACAGTCTGGCAAGTGAAACTTTTCAAATAACAAACAAGAAAAACAACAAATACAGTCGAAACCACTTAAGTCGACGGCGTTGGGGTATGAAAAATGGCATCGACATAACCGATGATCGAGTTAAAGCGAAAACCAATATGGCGGCAAAATATTAACATGCGCTTGAAATTTCTTTATGTACGTGTTGTGCGTTAATTAGTGATTGGACGATTAATCAGAATCGTATCGGAATTTCGGGACCCCATTTCTTCACTCTTTCTTAAGGTTGTTAAGACCGTTCGTTTTTAAAGACCGTTTAAGTTAAAATATAACGCCGTTTTGCGTTGATTCCCAGATTGAGCGATACTGTGCCTTCGAAGCCACTTGCTTGATTTTCTTTACAAGCTACACAAATAAGTAGCCTACACATCCCCTCATTGTCCCCGAACCATTCTCTTCTGGACTCGGAATGGTCTATCGTGACCTATATATGACTCATGACAAAGCGAACTCTTCTCTATATAAACGTACACAAATAAATTAGGTACTCCTTTTGAACTTTTGAACCTTCAACTTTAACATATTTTAATTAATTCTAACCAATAGTTAAATGGCTTTTGCACACGGCCACTTCTTATGAATGAAACAATGAGAACAAAGCAGTAGTACAGTACATGTAATNACTAAGGTCTACCGTTTTTTTTCCTTTTTCTAGCTGCAGTATGATATCATACTTTTTCTCTAATGACTGATTTTCCAGTTTTCTCTTACCTCCTCCAGACATTTTTAGAATGAAAAATAAAACAACAGAATAGCTACAGGATGTTATCTTTTAGACAAGATCAACAAGAGTGCGTGAACTGTTATTGAACGATCAATTTTATTGGTTAGCTAGCATAAACGTAACCAATCGTAAAACTTTTTATAAGACGCGCGAAAATACGGAAGTGAGATGGTGAGTGGCAACGATAAGTAACATTTTCAAAAGCTGGCGATTTAAGTTAGCAACACAGGTCTCAACGCAAGTGGGCTGTGACGTCACCAGCACACATCGCAAGCTGATACTTTTTCGTGGCCTTGATGGCCATTGCCATAGTACCAGAAGCAACACAGCGCTGAGAGCAAAACGCAAGTGGGCTGTGACGTCACCAGCACACATCGCAAGCTGATACTTTTTCGTGGCCTTGATGGCCATTGCCATAGTACCAGAAGCAACACAACGCTGAGAGCAAAACGCAAGTGGGCTGTGACGTCACCAGCAGACCCTCGTGAGACAGAAATCATAGCTAACATTTTCAAAAGCTGGCGATTGGTCATGGGGATCGAGATAACCAATGTTAAGTGGCAAATTTGACCCTTTTTTGTGCTCGTGTTATGAGGTTTCGGCGACTTAAAAAAATCGAATTAAACGACGAGAAAATGCTAAGACAAAGAGAGAATTTGGCGGTTCCAATAAAAAACGTCGACATAATAGGGTGGTCGAGCTAAGCGAGCTCGAGGTAAGTGGGTTCCACTGTATCTCTGTATTTATTTGTTAAAAATCAACAATAACCCACCCCCAAAAAACAAACAAACAAACAAACAAACAAAGAAGAAGAAACAGTCAATAACAAACAATGAACAAACAAACAAAATAACAAACTCTCAGATGATGTCCTCTTGACCTTGTCTCATTCGTTCTTAGACAAATTAAAATATTTCATGACCATGAAAATGACCATAACATGACCATGACAAGACTATGACCATGACATGACCATGACATGACCATGACATGACAATGACATGACCATGACATGACCATGACATGACCATGACATGACCATGACATGACCATGACGTGACCATGACCATGACTATGACATGACCTTGACCATGACCATGACCATGAACATAACATGACCATGACATGATATGACCATAACATGACATGACCATGACATGACCATAACATGACCATGACATGACCATGACATGACATGACCATGACATGACATGACCATGACATGACATGACCATGACATGACCATAACATGACATGACCATGACATGAACATGACATGACATGAACATGACATGACATGACCATGACATGACCATAACATGACATGACCATGACATGACATGACCATGACATGACCATAACATGACATGACCATGACATGACCATAACATGACATGACCATGACATGACATGACCATAACATGACATGACATGACCATGACATGACATGACCATGACATGACCATGACATGACATAACCATGACATGACATGACATGACATGACCATGACATGACCATAACATGACCATGACATGACATGACCATAACATAACATGACCATGACATGACATGACCATAACATGACATGACCATAACATGACCATAACATGACATGACCATGACATGACCATAACATGACCATGACATGACCATGACCATGACATGACCATGACCATAACATGACCATGACATGACCATGACATGACCATAACATGACATGAACATGACATGCCCATGACATGACCAAAACATGACCATGGCATGACCATAACATGACCATAACATGACCATGCCATGACCATAACATGACCATAACATGACCATAACATGACCATAACATGACCATAACATGACCATAACATGACCATGGCATGACCATAACATGACCATAACATGACCATAACATGACCATAGATTGCATGAAACTGATTTGAAGAATTTAGTTTAATTTAAAAAAGAGGTTGTGTGTGTGGGAGGCAGGTGGTGGTAACAGTTGTATGTCTAAATGACCCTAGGGGTCAACTTGTCTGGTAACAGTTGTCTGTCTCTGTGACCCTAGGGGTCAACTTGTCTGGTAACATTTGACTGTCTCTGTGACCCTAGGGGTCAACTTGTCTGGTAACCATATTATGTCTCAGTGACCCTAGGGGTCAACTTGTCTGGTAAGTACTGGTAACAGTTGTCTGTCTCAGTGACCTTAGGGGTCAACTTGTCTGGTAACAGTTGTCTGTCTCAGTGACCCTAGGGGTCAACTTGTCTGGTAACCATATTATGTCTCAGTGACCCTAGGGGTCAACTTGTCTGGTAACAGTTGTCTGTCTCAGTGACCCTACGGGTCAACTTCTCTGGTAACAGTGCTATGTCTCAGTGACCCTAGGGGTCAACTTGTGTGGTAACAGTTGTCTGTCTCTGTGACCCTAGGGGTCATCTTGTCTGGTAACAGTTGTCTGTCTTAGTGACCCTAGGGGTCAACTTGTCTGGTAACAGTTGTCTGTCTCTGTGACCCTAGGGGTCAACTTGTCTGGTAACAGTTGTCTGTCTCAGTGACCCTAGGGGTCAACTTGTCTGGTAACAGTAATATGTCTCAGTGACCCTAGGGGTCAACTTGTCTGGTAACAGTGCTATGTCTCAGTGACCCTAGGGGTCAACTTGTCTGGTAACAGTAGTATGTCTTAGTGACCCTAGGGGTCAACTTGTCTGGTAACAGTGCTATGTCTCAGTGACCCTAGGGGACAACTTGTCTGGTAACAGTAGTATGTCTCAGTGACCCTAGGGGTCAACTTGTCTGGTAACAGTTATCTGTCTCAGTGACCCTAGGGGTCAACTTGTCTGGTAACAGTGGTATGTTTCAGTGACCCTAGGGGTCAACTTGTCTGGTAACAGTTGTCTGTCTCAGTGACCCTAGGGGTCAACTTGTCTGATAACAGTTGTCTGTCTCAGTGACCCTAGGGGTCAACTTGTCTGGTAACAGTGGTACGTTTCAGTGACCCTAGGGGTCAACTTGTCTGGTAACAGTTGTCTGTCTCAGTGACCCTAGGGGTCAACTTGTCTGGTAACAGTTGTCTGTCTTTGTGACCCTAGGGGTCAACTTGTCTGGTAACCATAGTATGTCTCAGTGACCCTAGGGGTCAACTTGTCTGGTAACAGTTGTCTGTCTCTGTGACCCTAGGGGTCAACTTGTCTGGTAACAGT
>MUZC01004728.1:62519-93164 GCA_002072015.1 Radix auricularia | reverse complement strand
ACCATATGAGATCATAGGCTACCCAACTAGTTACATAGTTACCATATGAGATCATAGGCTACCCAACTAGATACATTGTTACCATATGAGATCATAGGCTACCCAACTAGATACATTGTGACCATATGAGACCATAGGCTACCCAACTAGATACATTGTGACCATATGAGATCATAGGCTACCCAACTAGATACATTGTGACCCTATGAGACCATAGGCTACCCAACTAGATACATTGTGACCATATGAGATCATAGGCTACCCAACTAGATACATTGTGACCATATGAGACCATAGGCTACGCAAGTGTTGACATTGTTACCTATATTATGGCCACATGTTTTCAGCATCTCGTGTGGCAAGTGGTCATAAAATAGTTAATGTCTAGCAGTGTGACCTAAATTTGGTGAATTCCCTCTCGTATTCAGTATCTAGTTAGATATTTAATGACCTGACGTTTTCTCCTGGAAGATATTTCACGAGCGCCATAAACCAGGACCTGTCGCGAAAGCCGCGTCAGATAACAGCACGTAACGGCTGTCTAATGCTGTTCGAGAGCTGTTTTGTGTCTTTGCACATGGTGTTAAAAGTAACAGCCGAGAATAGGATTGTGGGTAATAAAAGTTTATCATGTACTGGTAAAGTGTGACGCATGATATCAAAAGACGGAAATTCCCTCTTCTCTTAATTTCAATCAATTTCATCTTATCTCCCTAAGATTAATAGCCTAATCTCCCTAAGATTAATAGCCTAATCTCCCTAAGATTAATAGCCTAATCACCTTAAGATTAATAGCCTAATCTCCCTAAGCAATTTCATCTTATCTCCCTAAGATTAATAGCCTAATCTCCCTAAGATTAATAGCCTAACCTCCCTAAGATTAATA
Source organism: Radix auricularia (assembly GCA_002072015.1). Taxonomy (NCBI): domain Eukaryota; kingdom Metazoa; phylum Mollusca; class Gastropoda; family Lymnaeidae; genus Radix; species Radix auricularia. The sequence goes on along the minus strand of MUZC01004728.1, from coordinate 92,278 downwards.
GCCTAATCTCCCTAAGATTAATAGCCTAATCTCCCTTAGATTAATAGCCTAATCTCCCTTAGATTAATAGCCTGATCTATGGGCTTGGAGCGCAATACTTAGATTAATTACCGGGATAAAAAAAATTCTCCTAAGTGTTGAGCCTTCTCGTCCATGAGGGGCATCCACTGATCATCGTCGACGTCTGTCATTTCTGCCACCTACGAGAAACCTCCAAGCATCTCTATCCTGGGCCAGCTTCTCCAGGATCTTCCATTCAGGACCAATTCTCTTGATGTCTGCTTCCGATTCTCAACGCCAACGATTTCTTGGATGGTATACTTCCGTTTACCCTGGGGGTTCCATTTCAGGGCTTGCCTTGTTTTATTAGAAGCAGGTTTTCTTCGTGTATGAACAATCCACCTCCTTCACTTCTGAAGGATCTCTTTCTCAATGGGCTTCTGTTTTGTCCGCTGCCACAGATCCCGGTTGCTGATTTTGTCCGGCCAGTTAATTCTGAGAATCCTTCTTAGACCTTTGTTGATGAAGGACTGGATTCTGGTCAGGTTTACGGCCGTTGTTCTCCATGTCTCGGCTCCATAATGCAGCACCGTAGCATTAAAAATCCTTACTTTTAATTTGCTGTTTAGATTATTGCAGGCCCAAAATTCTTGAGTTGCTGGAAGGCTGCTCTTACTTTTCCGATCCTTATTTTGACGTAGGCATCTGTACCACCTTGTTTATCTACCATGCTGCCAAGGTAAACAAAACTCTCCACCTCCTCAAGGGCTTCTCCTTCAAACATGATGGGTGATGTCCTGGTGGCATTAATCTTGAGGATTTTACTCTTTCCTTTGTGTATGTTGAGACCTATGCTAGCAGTAGTGGCTGTGACAATGTTTGTTTTCTCCTGCATCTTTTGTTGGGTATGTGCAAGGAGGGCAAGGTCATCAGCAAAGTCGAGATCACCAAGTTGATCCCACAAGGTCCATTGGATGCCATTCCCTTTCTGATGTGTAGATGTTTTCATCACCCAGTCAATGGCTAACAGGAACAGGAATGGTGACAGCAAGCAACCTTGTCTCACATCAGTCTTCACCTGGAAAGCATCTGTTACCTGCTGACCACGGACAACTCGGCAGTTTATCCCTTCGTACATGTTTCTGATTATATCCGTAATCTTCTGTGGCACCCCATAATGCCTTAGCAATCTCCACATGGTTTGCCTGTCAACACTGTCGAAGGCTTTTTCGTAGTCAACAAAGTTGACATAGAGCGGCGAGTTCCACTCTATTTACTGCTCTAGAATGATGCGCAGTGTCGCTATTTGGTCAGTGCAGGATCTGTTGGTGCGGAAGCCCGCTTGTTGGTCCCACAGCAGAGGGTCTACAGCGTTTATCATTCTAATAAGTAGTACACGGTTGAAAACCTGTCCTTGCATGGGCAGCAGGGTGATCCCTCTGTAGTTGGAGCAGGAGCTTAAATCTCTCTTCTTTGGGATCTTGATAAGGAATCCCTCCTTCCAACTGGAAGGAACTTGCTTCTCTTCCCATATCTTCACAAACAGGGGGTGTAGCATTTCCACACTGGTTTCCAAGTCCGTCTTGACTGCGTCTGCTGGGATGCCATCAGGTCCTGCAGCCTTTCCATTTCTGAGTTGTTTAATGGCCCTGCTAATCTCTTCTTTGGTGGAACTATTACAGTCAATTAGCAGGTCGTTATCAGCTGGTTGGATATTTTGTGGATTATTTGGTTCTGGCCCGTTTAAAAGCTCTTCAAAGTTCTCCTTCCATCTCCCTCTCAGCTGCTCATCACTTGATATGGTATTTCCCATGTTAATCCTTCACTGGTCTCTCTACCGATCGTGAATATATTTTTATAAAGTAATGTCAAATAGAATACGCACCTTATTGCGCGACAGGAAAGGTTGTTGAACATAATATGCACAACACTTTTTCTAAAAAATTAACATGATACATAGAGATAAATAAAATAATTTAAAAATTCAATAATTACTGTCAATTCGATCGATATGAAATTTTGATAAATGATTTTTATCAACGGCATGAGTCTGGCTGCAAAATTCCAGCTTACTCGCTTACGAGAAAGTGGGTTAAAAATCGATCCAAAGTTTTTTAGGAAAGCAAGCACGCACGCACTGTGGGTCGCAGGGGCTCAGACACCACGAGTTAATATAAAGGATTTTTAAAAAAAAAGTTTTTCGACTGAAACAAATACATAGTTCTAAATCACTACAAATACTAGAGAAACGCTTTTAAGTAATGATTCATTACCAAAACGGAAGTGATACAAAGGGGAAATATCCACACTTTATTTGTCCTGCAAGGTTTATTGGCGCTGCAAGAATAATTCTGCGATCAAAGATTTTTAATCTTTAGGAAAACGCTCCAGGAAACCGGAAGTATCAATTCGTCATCAAGATAACCCCATAAATTGTTGTTGGTTGTTAAACGATCTCTCTTTGAAATTGTGTTCAAGTTATCATTTTTATGGGACCCTATTAATCGATTATAACTAAGTGATGAGAATCATAGGGTTAATAAAAAAAAATTGAATCCCACAAATGAAATCTTACAGGTTCCTTTTGAGAAACAATTTTATGCAAACTTTAAAAAAAAAAACACATAAAAATAGAAGATAAAGAAAAAGAACGCTGCTTTTATCCCTAAGCCTTTTGTCCGCCCATTGGCAAGACATGTGATTAGGCCCGCTGTTTGATTTAATGGGTATTTCTACATAAGTGTATTGGCCCACACTTCTCGTCTGCTGTTACAATGGCACGGGAACGAGGCTACTTAATCCAAGGATTGAGCTCTCATTACACTGTCAACTCAAGGGTCGCCCCCCTTCTTACTTCTTCAAAATGGTGCATTCAATTGTTAGAAATATTTGTATATGTGTTTTAAATAGCAACCAACAGCCCTGGTTGTGAACGTGGTCCCTGACCCATGTGGTTTTATTTAAACTAAAAGGACATTATACTCTCTAACTATAATCACATAGTTAATAATAGAATTTTTAATTCTTCAGTAATTTTAATCTTCAAATATGTATATTAATTAAGGTCATCCATGCTAACATCAATAGCTTACATTTTAATAACCTACACAATTAGTTTACATTTTAATAACCTAAACAATTAGCTTACATTTTAATAACCTACACAATTAGTTTACATTTCACAAACCATGAAGCAAGCTACTCTGGTTTCTCATGATGGTTTACATAACAATTTAATTTATGTATTTGTTTATAAAAATCAACCAAGAAATAAAAAGTCAAGAACTATGCAATCACCGCTATATTTTTAAAAAAATATATATTATTTCTGTTAAAATACTTTTTATTATTGCTCTTACGATTTATTTCGCTAGGCAAGAATAATTGTCCAAAACAAATATCCTAGAGCGTTCAGCCTATAAATAAAATATTTTTAAAAAAGTTTTAAAGATACCACGTTTTGTGAACTAAAAAGAAGAAAATAAACTAAAAACGTCAGGCGCATTCGGCTGAAATTTGGTCTATTAATGCTATTACATTAAACTTTTCAGTTTCAAATTCCTCCACAGTCTATATATGATACTTCATTTAATTTCAGCCGAATGCGCCCCACGTTTTTAGTTTATTTTCTTCTTTTTAGTTCACAAAACGTGGTATCTTTAAAACTTTTTTTNAAAAATATTTTTATTTTATACTTTTTAGTTTTCATTTAAGTAGAATTGAGTACTATAATTAATGAAATATTAAATTGTCATGTGAATCAAGTATGCATGCAAAATTTCATCAAAATTGGATGATCAGAAGTGGTTCAAAAAAGGAATTCAATTTTTGCCCCGGAAAGACATCCAGACAAGAAAGACATCCAGACAAGAAAGCAAACTAAGAAAAACTTCCCTTTGTTGTTGTATTTCCTTGGTTGTCTCCCTCACACACAAGAAATCATTGACATTTGATTAGTAATTAATTAATTAATTAAGTAGAATTGAGTACTATAATTAATGAAATATTAAATTGTCATGTGAATCAAGTATGCATGCAAAATTTCATCAAAATTGGATGATCAGAAGTGGTTCAAAAAAGGAATTCAATTTTTGCCCCGGAAAGACAGACAAGAAAGCAAACTAAGAAAAACGTGGTAAAAAAAAGATTTTTGGCACAGTGGTCTAGCAATATACGCACTTCACTGTTTTCGAGCCACTGCTAAGGCAGCGGTTTGTTCCAGTGGCTAAGGGTGTCCCTGAGTCCAACCCGTGGCTAAGGGTGTCCCTGAGTCCAACCCGTAGCTAAGGGTGGCCCTGAGTCCAACCCGTGGCTGAGGGTGTACCTGAGTCCAACCAGTGGCTAAGGGTGTCCCTGAGTCCAATCCATGGCTAAGGGTGTCTCTGAGTCCAACCCGTGGCTAAGGGTGTCCCTGAGTCCAACCCGTGGCTAAGGGTGTCCCTGAGTCCAACCCGTGGCTAAGGGTGTCCCTGAGTCCAACTCGTGGCTAAGGGTGTCCATGAGTCCAACCTGTGGCTAATGGTGTCCCTGAGTCCAACCCGTGGCTAAGGGTGTCCCTGAGTCCAATCCATGGCTAAGGGTGTCCCTGAGTCCAACCCGTGGCTAAGGGTGGCCCTGAGTCCAACCCGTGGCAAAGGGTGTCTCTGAGTCCAACCCGTGGCTAAGGTTGGCCCTGAGTCCAACTCGTGGCTAAGGGTGTCCCTGAGTCCAATCCATGGATAAGGGTGGCACTGAGTCCAACCCGTGGCTAAGCGTGTCCCTGAGTCCAACCCGTGGCTAAGGGTGTCCCTGAGTCCAACCCGTGGCTAAGGGTGTCCCTGAATCCAACCCGTGGCTAAGGGTGTCTCTGAGTCCAACCCGTGGCTAAGGGTGTCCCTGAGTCCAACCCGTGGCTGAAGGTGTCCCTGAGTCCAACCCGTGGCTAAGGGTGTCCCTGAATCCAACCCGTGGCTAAGGGTGTCCCTGAGTCCAACCCGTGTGAACGGTGTCCCTGAGTCCAACCCGTGGCTAAGGGTGGTCCTGAGTCCACCTCTGAGTCCATACCGTGGCTAAAGTTGTCCCTGAGTCCAACCCGTGGCTAAGGGTGTCCCTGAGTCCAACCCGTGGCTAAGGGTGACCCTGAGTCCAACCCGTGGCTAAGGGTGTCACTGAGTCCAAACCGTGGCTAAGGGTGTCCCTGAGTCCAACCCGTGGCTAAGGGTGACCCTGAGTACAACCCGTGGCTAAGGGTGTCCCTGAGTCCAACCTGTGGCTAAGGGTGTCCCTGAGTCCAATCCATGGCTAAGGGTGTCCCTGAGTCCAACCCATGGCTAATGGTGTCTCTGAGTCCAATCCATGGCTAAGGGTGTCCCTGAGTCCAATCCATGGCTAAGGGTGTCTCTGAGTCCAACCCGTGGCTAAGGGTGTCCCTGAGTCCAACACGTGGCTAAGGGTGTCCCTGAGTCCAACCCGTGGCTAAGGGTGTCCCTGACTCCAACCCGTGGCTAAGGGTGTCCCTGAGTCCAACCCGTGGCTAAGGGTGTCCCTGAGTCCAACCCGTGGCTAATGGTGTCCCTGAGTCCAACCCGTGGCTAAGGGTGTCCTTGAGTCCAATCCATGGCTAAGGGTGTCCCTGAGTCCAACCCGTGGCTAAGGGTGTCTCTGAGTCCAACCCGTGGCTAAGGGTGGCCCTGAGTCCAACCCGTGGCTAAGGGTGTCCCTGAGTCCCATCCATGGCTAAGGGTGGCCCTGAGTCCAACCCGTGGCTAAGGGTGTCCCTGAGTCCAACCCGTGGCTAAGAATGTCCCTGAGTCCAACCCGTTGCTTAGGGTGTCCCTGAGTCCAACCCGTGGCTAAGGGTGTCTCTGAGTCCAACCCGTGGCTAAAGGTGTCCCTGAGTCCAACCCGTGGCTAAGGGTGTCCCTGAGTCCAACCCGTGGCTAAAGGTGTCCCTGAGTCCAACCCGTGGCTAAGGGTGTCCCTGAATCCAACCCGTGGCTAAGGGTGTCCCTGAGTCCAACCCGTTGCTAAAGGTGTCCCTGAGTCCAACCCGTGGCTAAGGGTGTCCCTGAGTCCAACCCGTGGCTAAGAGTGTCCCTGCGTCCAACCCGTGGCTAGGGGTGTCCCTGAGTCCAACCCGTGGCTAATGGTTTCCCTGAGTCCAACACGTGGCTAATGGTGTCCCTGAGTCCAACCCATGGCTAATGGTGTCCCTGAGTCAAATCCATGGCTAAGGGTGTCCCTAAGTCCAATACATGGCTAAGGGTGTCCCTGAGTCCAACCCGTAGCTAAGGGTGTCCCTGAGTCCAACCCGTGGCTAAGGGTGTCCCTGAGTCCAACCCGTGGCTAAGGGTGTCCCTGTGTCCAACCCGTGGCTAAGGGTGTCCCTGAGTCCAACCTGTGGCTAAGGGTGTCCCTGAGTCCAACCTGTGGCTAAGGGTGTCCCTGAGTCCAACCCGTGGCTAAGGGTGGCCCTGAGTCCAACCCATGGCTAAGGGTGTCCCTGAGTCCAACCCGTGGCTAAGGGTGGTCCTGAGTCCACCTCTGAGTCCATACCATGGCTAAAGGTCTCCTGAATCCAACCCGTGGCTAAGGGTGTCCCTGAGTCCAACCCGTGGCTAAGGGTGTCCCTGAGTCCAACCCGTGGCTAAGGGTGTCCCTAAGTCCAACCCGTGGCTAAGGGTGTCCCTGAGTCCAACCCGTGGCTAAGGGTGTCCCTGAGTCCAACCCGTGGCTAAGGGTGTCCCTAAGTCCATCCCGTGGCTAAGGGTGTCCCTGAGTCCAACCCGTGGCTAGGTGTCCCTGAGTCCATCCCGTGGCTAAGGGTGTCCCTGAGTCCATCCCGTGGCTAAGGGTGTCCCTGAGTCCAACCCGTGGCTAAGGGTGTCCCTGAGTCCAACCAGTGGCTAAGGGTGTCCCTGAGTCCATCCCGTGGCTAAGGGTGTCCCTGAGTCAAACCCGTAGCTAAGGGTGTCCCTGAGTCTAACCCGTGGCTAAGGGTGTCCCTGAGTCCAACCCGTGGCTAAGGGTGTCCCTGAGTCCAACCCGTGGCTAAGGGTGTCCCTGAGTCCACCTCTGAGTCCATACCATGGCTAAAGGTCTCCTGAATCCAACCCGTGGCTAAGGGTGTCCCTGAGTCCAACCCGTGGCAAAGGGTGTCCCTGAGTCCAACCCGTGGCTAAGGGTGTCCCTGAGTCCAACCCGTGGCTAGGTGTCCCTGAGTCCAACCCGTGGCTAAGGGTGTCCCTGAGTCCAACCCGTGGCTAAAGGTGTCCCTGAGTCCAACCCGTGGCTAAGGGTGTCCCTGAGTCCAACCCGTGGCTAAGGGTGTCCCTGAGTCCAACCCGTGGCTAAGGTTGTCCCTGAGTCCAACCCGTGGCTAAGGGTGTCCCTGAGTCCAACCCGTGGTTAAGGGTGGTCCTGATTCCAACCCGTGGCTAAGGGTGTCCCTGAGTCCAATCCATGGCTAAGGGTGTCTCTGAGTCCAACCCGTGGCTAAGGGTGGCCCTGAGTCCAACCCGTGGCTAAGAGTGTCCCTGAGTCCATCCCGTGGCTAAGGGTGTCCCTGAGTCCAACTCGTGGGTAAGGGTGGCCCTGAGTCCATACTGTGGCTAAGGGTGGCCCTGAGTCCATACCATGGCTAAGGGTGACCCTGAGTCCGACCCGTGGCTAAGGGTGGTCCTGAGTCCAACCCGTGGCTAAGGGTGGTCCTGAGTCCACCTCTGAGTCCATACCGTGGCTAAAGGTGTCCTGAGTCCATACCATGGCTAAGTTGACCCTGAGTCCAACCCGTGGCTAAGGGTGGTCCTGATTCCAACCCGTGGCTTAGGGTGTCCCTGAGTCCAACCCGTATTTAAGGGTGTCCCTGAGTCCAACCCGTTTGAAGGGTGTCCCTGAGTCCAACCCGTGGCTAAGGGTGGCCCTGAGTCCACCCTTGAGTCCACCATGAGTCCAGCCTGAGTTTACTTTGAGTCCACCCTTGAGTCCACCCTTGAGTCCACCCTTGAGTCCACCCTTGAGTCCATCCTTGAGTCCACTCTTGAGTCCACTCTTGAGTCCACTCTTGAGTCCACCCTTGAGTCCATCCTTGAGTCCATCCTTGAATCCACTCTTGAGTCCACCCTTGAGTCCACTCTTGAGTCCACTCTTGAGTCCACTCTTGAGTCCACCCTTGAGTCCACCCTTGAGTCCACCCTTGAGTCCACCCTTGAGTCCACCCTTGAGTCCACCCTTGAGTCCATTCTTGAGTCCATCCTTGAGTCCACTCTTGAGTCCACCCTTGAGTCCACCCTTGAGTCCATCCTTGAGTCCATCCTTGAGTCCATCCTTGAGTCCACTCTTGAGTCCACCCTTGAGTCCACTCTTGAGTCCATCCTTGAGTCCACTCTTGAGTCCACTCTTGAGTCCACTCGAGTCCATCCTTGAGTCCATCCTTGAGTCCATCCTTGAGTCCACTCTTGAGTCCACCCTTGAGTCCACCCTTGAGTCCACCCTTGAGTCCACTCTTGAGTCCACCCTTGAGTCCACTCTTGAGTCCACCCTTGAGTCCATCCTTGAGTCCACCCTTGAGTCCACTCTTGAGTCCACCCTTGAGTCCATCGTTGAGTCCACCCTTGAGTCCACTCTTGAGTCCACTCTTGAGTCCATCCTTGAGTCCACTCTTGAGTCCACCCTTGAGTCCACTCTTGAGTCCATCCTTGAGTCCACTCCTGAGTCCACCCTTGAGTCCACTCTTGAGTCCACCCTTGAGTCCATCCTTGAGTCCACCATTGAGTCCACCCTTGAGTCCACTCTTGAGTCCACCCTTGAGTCCACTCTTGAGTCCATCCTTGAGTCCACCCTTGAGTCCATCCTTGAGTCCACCCAGCTCCGTCTCTAATCATGAAAACAAAGACGACCAGACATTGTGCCACACAATGCCCTCATAGCCGTCGCCTGTAAACGCTGATTTAAATAACATAGGACGCAATAATGCTCTGGATTGTTGGAAGTAAAAATAAGCAAGCTCTATTCCATGTTTTCCGTTTCTACAATGATTGTCTACGATTGAATGACAACACCTACCTCTAGGGCCGTGGCGCGTAACTCTAAAGTCAGCGCTCTAAACTTTATTAAAACTTTTTTCATTTTTTAAAAAGTTTTCTTTTGAGAAATAGATGATCCTTCTAAATCCGCTGGGTTTTAGAGCTCTCTCGTTGTTGTGGAGGGATCAAATTTAGAAGCAGGGCGCGTTCATCTGCTGACTTGTCTCGTCTTTCCCAGGCACAATATTTGGTGAGCGCTAAGGAGCTGTCCCCACGTAGCTCAGGGGCGTCCCCAGGCACCCATGATGACCCGGGGATCTCTCCAGGAAATGAACACGATGCATGCGCACTCAAATCCTCAACAAATTTTGCCCCGGGCGCACGTGCTTAGGCACCCTGTCACGTCTGTGTGTGTGTGTGTGTGGGGGGGGGGTGGTAAGCCTCCTGCCCCATCCCATCGCGCGCTCCGTTTCATTGGAGAGGGGGTTGTTAGCCCGGACAAGTGGGGGGGGGGGCTAAATTTTATACATAAAAGTGGAAAATGTATCATTCAAGAAGAATTGTAAACATTCAATGAAATATGAGTGCACATTTAGTATGAACGTGAAATATGAGTGCACATTCAGTATGAACGGGAAATATGAGTGCACATTCAGTATGAACGGGAAATATGAGTGCACATTCAGTATGAACGTGAAATATGTGCACGTAGTATTGACGAGAGATATGTGCACATAAAATTGACGCGAAAGAGACGTTTCCATGCAAATATCAGTCCCACTAACACAAGGGTCACGGGGTCAGGGGGTCACGGGGTCACCAAACTACGACTCGCGACGTCATTTTATCCGTCCAACCAACGTTACTTGAATGATGAACAAGCTTGATAGAATATGTTTGATAGATTATGTTTGATACAATAAGTTTGATAGAATATGTTTGATAGAATATGTTTAGCACAAGAGGCCTTGTCATATATTAAATATCACATTTAGAAAAATACATCATCGCCCTTGCGGGAAAAAACCCGGCCTCTTTTTTGGTTGTTTTTGGTGCTCTCCACCTACCCACGACAAACACGGAAGCCCAAACCAGTGGCGTCACTAGGAGAGTGCGGTGGGGGCAGGCCGCCCGGGTGACACTATCAGGGGAGTGACACCAAAATGCAAAATTCTGTATGTTCCCGTTATTTGGCACTGGAAGACTCGGAGGAGATCTATGAGTTAAGTCTTGAGGGGGGAACACCATGAGCTACCGCCCCGGGTGACAACAACCCTATTGACGCCTCTGCACATACTCAAATTACTCACACACACACGTAGCAATGCACAATCATGCGCCGACACACAACACACCCATACACATACACCGGTATACATACACCGTTATACATACACCGGTACACATACACCGGTACACATACACCGGTACACATACACCGGTACACATACACCGGTACACATGCACCGGTACACATACACCGAAATACATACACCGGTACACATACACCGGTACACATACACCGGTACACATACACCGAAATACATACACCGGTACACATACACCGGTACACATACACCGATACACATACACCGGTACACATACACCGAACACAAACAACATCGACACACACATAAACGTACACACGCACATACACAATCGACATACACAACTATACAACAACACATACACCCACCAAAAGACATGCACAGAGTGACACACTTCAATACACATATGCGCACACCAAAACACACATACACGCCTTTACACATACACACACATACACTACCACACACAACTGCATAAACATTGACGCACAAACACACACACACAGATAAGGTACACACCAATCGACACACACACATACACACACCGAAACATACAAGCATATTCCAAAAAGCAAACACACTAACGTACATACATACAAATAAACACACATACATGTACCGTCACATAATTGGCGACACACACACATACCGCTACACTTACAACGATGAGCTCACAATATCACACACACTACGAAAAACACACAACGACACACACACCTACACACACATTCACACACACCGACACACACATTCACACACACCGACACACACATTCACACACACCGACACACACATTCACACACACATTCACTCACACCGACACACACATTCACACACACCGACACACTCATTCACACACACTGACACACACATTCACACACACTGACACACATTCACACACACATTCTCACACACCGAAACACACATTCACACACACCGACACACATATTCATACATATTGAACACATTCACACACACCGACACAAACATTCAAACACCGATCCACACATTCACACAAAACCGACACACATTCACACACCGATCCACACATTCACACACACCGACACACACATTCACACACCGACACACACATTCACACACACCGACACACACATTCACACACACCGACACACACACCGACACACACCTTCACACACCGAAACACACATTCACACAAACCGACACACACATTCACACACACATTCAAACACAACGACACACACATTCACACACCGACACATACATTCACACACACTGACACACACATTCACACACACCGACACACACATTCACACACACCGTCACACACATTCACACACACATTCACACACACCGACACACACATTCAAACACCGACACATACATTCACACACACCGACACACACATTCACACACCGACACACACATTCACACACACCGACACACACATTCACACACACTGACACACACATTCACACACACCGACACACACATTCACACACACCGTCACACACATTCACACACACAGACACACACATTCACACACACCGTCACACACATTCACACACATCGTCACTCACATTCACACACACATTCACACACACCGACACACACATTCACAAACCGACACATACATTCACACACACCGACACACACATTCACACACACCGACACACACATTCACACACACATTCAAACACACCGACACACACATTCACACACCGACACATACATTCACACACACCAACACACACATTCACACACACATTCACACACACCGACACACACATTCACACACACCGACACACACATTCACACACACATTCACTCACACCGACACACACATTCACACACCGATCCACACATTCACACACACCGACACACACATTCACACACACCGACACACACATTCACACACACCGACATACACATTCACACACCGACACACACATTCACCCACCGATCCACACATTCACACACACCGACACAAGCATTAACACACACCGACACACATATTCATACACATTGACACACATTGACACACACCGACACACATATTCACACACACATTCACCCACCGATCCACACATTCACACACACCGACACACACATTCACACAAACCGACACACATATTCATACACATTGACACACATTCACACTCCGATCCACACATTCACACACACCGACACACACATTCACACACACCGACACACACATTCACACACACCGACACACATATTCATACACATTGACACACCTTCACACACACCGACACACACATTTACACACCGACACACACATTCACACATACCGATCCACACATTCACACACACCGACACACACATTCACACACTGACACGCACATTCACACACCGATCCACACATTCACACACACCGACACACACATTCACACACACCGACACACATATTCATACACATTGACACACATTCACACACACCGACACACAAATTCACACACACCGACACACACATTCACACACACCGACACACACATTCACACACACCGACACACACATTCACACACCGACACACACATTCACACACACCGACACAAACATTCACACACACCGACACACACATTCTCACACACCGACACACACATTCACACACTGACACACACATTCACACACACCGATCCACACATTCACACACACCGACACACAAATTCACATACTGACACACACATTCACACACCGATCTACACATTCTCACACACCGACACACACATTCACACACTGACACACACATTCACACACACCGACACACATATTCACACACACTGACACACACATTCACACACACCCACACACACATTCACACACCGACACACACATTCACACACACCCACACTCAAACACACCGACATCTATACTCAAATAGACACTCGGCCCTGATACCCCCCACACCCCCTCCCTTGCACAAATCAAAAGACAACAAGGTCTGTAATAAGCTTGGCCCCACCCCCTCCCTCATTACAAGGAACAGGAAATGATCAGACAACATCCGTCCCCCCCCCATACAGAGGGATGAACTGGACACTCCTCTGATTAGTGAGCGCCCTCGGGCACTGGGCGTCCTCCGAGTCCACCGGGCACAGGGCGCCAGCAAAGAAGAAGATCTCAAAGACTTTCATGTCTGTAATTAGCAACTCAACCCACACCCACCCGGCCCCTACTCCCCTTAATATCCTTTCCCCGCCCCTGACATGTGACAGCTGAGGACCGTCTTAACGAGACCTTTTCTAAATGTCTTACTACGAAACCCGAGACAGACTTAAGACATTTCTAAATTACCGGGAGCGATTGTGTTCTGTGTCAATGATTGTACTAGCGATAATGATTGTGTGTTGTGTCAATGATTGCATGGCCCGTAACGATTGTGTTCTGTGTCAATGATTGTATGGCCGGTAAAGATTGTGTGTTCTATGTCAATGATTGCATAACGATAACCAAGGTTTGTACTCGAGTAGTTCTTACGTTGCTCTGTCATATTTGATTAGTTTTAACATAACTTTAAGCTTTCTTAAAATAGCTACTTTTATATTGTACCAACAATATCAGTCAGAGACTTTTATAATTGTACCAACAATATCAGTCACATACTTTTATAATTGTACCAACAATATCAGTCAGAGAATTTTATTGATAGTTAATAGGTACAGTTCTCATATGTAACCTTGTAACTTGAGACAAAAAAAGTTGTGAACAATCGGAAATAGCTAACTTGTAGTCTAATTTGTACCTTTTAGACCAATTGAATAGGTGGGGGTCATTTAGACTAACACTATTTCTTATGTCTTAGACTAGGACCAAATTGTCTATAACCACAATTTATATCTATCAACACGACCTTTGTCTTTTTCCACGACTTACGCCTTTTACAAGTTAGAGCAATCCTGGACGTCACTAGGACTAGAGCAATCCTGGACGTCACTAGGACTAGAGCAATCCTGGACGTCACTAGGACTAGAGCAATCCTGGAATTCACTAGGACTAGAGCACTCCTGGACGTCACTAGGACTAGAGCAATCCTGGACGTCACTAGGACTAGAGCAATCCTGGACGTCACTAGGACTAGAGTAATCCTGGACGTCACTAGGACTAGAGCAATCCTGGACGTAACTAGGACTAGAGCAATCCTGGACGTCACTAGGACTTGAGCTATCATGGACGTCACAATGACTAGAGCAATCCTGGACGTCACAACGACTAGAGCAATCCTGGACGTCACAACGACTAGAGCAATCCTGGACGTCACAACGACTATAGCAATCCTGGACGTCACAACGACTAGAGCAATCCTGGACGTCACAACGACTAGAGCAATCCTGGACGTCACAACGACTAGAGCAATCCTGGACGTCACAATGACTAGAGCAATCCTGGACGTCACAACGACTAGAGCAATCCTGGACGTCACAACGACTAGACCAATCCTGGACGTCACAACGACTAGACCAATCCTGGACGTCACTACGACTAGACCAATCCTGGGCGTCACTACGACTAGAGCATCCTGGACGTCACTAGGACTAGAGCAATCCTGGACGTCACTAGGACTAGAGCAATCCTGGACGTCCACTAGGACTAGAGCAATCCTGGACGTCACTAGGACTAGAGCAATCCTGGACGTCACTAGGACTAGAGCAATCCTGGACGTCACTACCCTGGTCGTAGTTAGATCAACTCTAGTAAATGATCTTGACCTTGGTTGGATTTTTTGCTACGAATGATAAAGTCCACTTGACTTGAAGATCAGGTCCACTTGACTTGTCAAGTGTATCTAAAGTCACGCTATTTGTGGTCTTACTTTCATAACTTGAAACATTTTGGAGCCAGGCCTAACTTCAAATCTTTTAACCTTGACCTTGTCGCTTTGTTAAAAGCTCCTTACCATAACTGCCCTTGTGGGGCGGTTTTTTAAAGGGGTGGGGATAAGGGTGGTAGTAGTAGAACTTATCACAACAACAAACCACTTGGAGACAAATCGTTTATCATTAGTGCATATATTGGCGGTGGTCAACTCTGTAGGCGAGGCCTGGGAAGGTCTGTGTAGGGGAGGTAAGGTCTGTCTAGGGGAGGTAAGGTCTGTGTAGGGGATGTAAGGTCTGTGTGGGGGAGGTAAGGTCTGTGTAGGGGAGTTAAGGTCTGTGTTGGGGAGATAAGGTCTGTGTAGGTACGGTAAGGTCTGTGTAGGGGAGGTAAGGTCTGTGTAGGGGAGGTAAGGTCTGTGTAGGGGAGATAAGGTCTGTGTAGGGGAGGTAAAGTCTGTGTAGGGGAGGTAAGGTCTGTGTAGGGAAGGTAAGATCTGTGTAGGGGAGGTAAGGTCTGTTTTGGGAGGTAAGGTCTGTGTAGGGGATGTAAGGTCTGTGTAGGGGAGGTGAGGTCTGTGTAGGGGAGGTAAAGTCTGTGTAGGGGTGGTAAGGTCTCTGTAGGGGAGTTAAGGTCTGTGTAGGGGAGGTAAGGTCTGTGTAGGGGAGGTAAGGTCTGTGTAGGGGAGGTAAAGTCTGTGTAGGGGAGGTAAGGTCTGTGTAGGGGATGTAAGGTCTGTGTAGGGGAGATAAGGTCTGTGTAGGGGAGGTAAGTCTGTGTAGGGGAGGTTAGGTCTGTGTAGGGGAGATAAGGTCTGTGTAGGGGAGGTAAGGTCTGTGTAGGGGAGATAATGTCTGTGTAGGGGATGTAAGGTCTGTGTAGGGGATGTAAGGTCTGTGTAGGGGAGGTAAAGTCTGTGTAGGGGAGGTAAGGTCTGTGTAGGGGAGGTCTGGTAAGGTCTGTGTAGGGGAGGTTAGGTCTGTGTGGGGGAGGTAAGGTCTGTGTAGGGGAGGTAAGGTCTGTGTAGGGGAGATAAGGTCTGTAAAGGGGAGGTCTAACGGAAACAGATATAATACTGAAAGATGCTGATAAAAAATGGTCAGAAGAACCATGATTAATAATTTATAATTTGACAATAACCACCAACTTTTCATTACCATTTAATATCAACATAGCATTTAACATCCAAAATATATTGGTAGTACGATTTTGTTGTTGTTGTTTTGTTTTGTTTACCAGCAGCCAAGAAAATATTCAGTTGTCACAGAAATTATGTCATGAAATGAAATTCTGGTCTCCGTGCTTTAACAGATTTATTTGATCTAGAAATCTGGCCAATCGATGACGTTTAATTTAAAAAAGAGTAAAAAATAAACCACCGGAAGTTCTTGTTCATTGGGCGCGCGTTAGGGAGATATTGTCATTTTTTCAAAACCCACAGATGAGAATATAAATAAAATTTTATTGTAACAAAACATTTAAAAGACTATTTAAAATGAAATTATTATTCTTTTAAAGATAAATTCATCAACATTTATACATATTAAATATGACAAGTTTGAAACTTCCACCTAAATACATCAAAATCACACTTCAGTTGTTGTTTTTTAAAGTCCACTTCTAAACAGTCTTCCTTAGTCTAATGAACTTAAGAGAATTGCAGAGTTATTTAATACTTATAGGTACCTCCATAAAATACTAAGCGAATTGTTGTGTACAGGTGATTCGTGTACAGTTTAGCAGTTCAGTAAATGTAAAGCTTTCTGTACAGGTTTATTGTTCTGTACTGTCGTATTTTATTGTACACGTGAATTGTTCTGTTAAAGGTGAGTTATTCTGTGCAAGTGAATTGCTATTTCGTGGCAAATTACTCATTAAAAATTAGTTGTTCTGTGGTGATAAGGTTCTACCCACATGTCAGATGTTCTTTTTATATGAGTCACACAGCTAACATTAACACAGCCAACATCACCACAGCCAACATCCACACAACCAATATCCACACAGCCAACATCCACACAGCCAATATCCACACAGCCAATATCCACAGCAAACAACCACACAGTCAACATCCACACAGCCAATATCCACACAGCCAATATACACACAGCCAATATCAAAAGCAAACCACCACACAGTCAACATCCACACAACCAATATCCACACAGCCAACATCCACGCCCACACAGCCAACATCCACGCCCACACAGTCAACATCCACGCCCACACAGCCAACATCCCAAAGCCAATATCCACAGCCAACAACCACACAGCCAAAATCCACGCCCACACAGCCAACACCCACGCCCACACAGTCAACATCCACACAGCCAATATCCACAGCCAACAACCACACAGCCAACATCCACGCCACACAGCCAACATCCACACAGCCAATATCCACAGCCAACAACCACACAGCCAACATCTACGCCCACACAGTCAACATCCACGCCACACAGCCAACATCCACACAGCCAATATCCACAGTCAACAACCACACAGCCAACATCCACGCCCACACAGCCAACATCCACGCCACACAGCCAACATCCACACAGCCAATATCCACAGCCAACAACCACACAGCTAACATCCACGCCCACACAGTCAACATCCACGCCCACACAGCCAACATCCACACACCCACAGCTCCACACAGCCAACATCCACGCCCACACAGCCAACATCCAAATACCCACACATCCAACATCCACGCCCACACAGCCATCATCCACACACCCGCACAGCCAACATCCACGCCCACACAGCCAACATACACACCCACACAGCCAACATACACACCCACACAGGTACACACCCACATAGCCAACATACACACCCACACAGCCAACATACACACCCACATAGCCAACATACACACACCCGCACAGCCAACATACAAACCCACACAGCCAACATACACACCCACACAGCCAACATACATACCCACACAGCCAACATACACACCAACACAGCCAACATACACACCCACACAGCCAACATACACACCCACACAGCCAACATACACACGCCCACACAGACAACATACACACCCACACAGCCAACATGCACACCCATACAGCCAACATACACACCCACACAGCCAACATATACACCAACACAGCCAACATACACACCCACACAGCCAACATACACACCCACACAGCCAACATGCACACACACACACACACACACATCCATACATCAAACATCCAGAGACTTACTTCCATAAAGTCAATGCATGGCTCCCCGATGTAGCATAGACCTCAGTTTGTACAAGTAAGTGTGTACAAATTAAGTGTGTACAATTTAAGTGTGTACAAATTAAGTGTGTACAATTTAAGTGTGTACAATTCAAGTGTGTACAATTTAAGTGTGTACAATTCAAGTGTGTACATTTTAAGTGTGTACAATTTAACTGTGTACAATTTAAGTGTGTATAATTTAAGTGTGTACAATTCAAGTGTGTACAATTTAAGTGTGTACAATTCAAGTGTGTACAATTCAAGTGTGTACAATTCAAGTGTATACACATATTTGTTTACAAGTCAAGTTTTTTTACAAATCCAGTGTGCACATGTCATGTGAGTACAATTCAAGTTTGTAAGTCAAGTGTATATAAACCAAGAGTGTAGAACTCAAGTTTGTAAGCCAAGTGTGTACAAGTTAAGTTTATAAAAGTCAAGTGTATATAAGCCAATTGTGTACAAGTTAAGTTTATAAAAGTCAAGTGTATATAAGCCAAGTGTGTACAAGTTAAGTTTATAAAAGTCAAGTGTATATAAGCCAAGTGTTACAAGTCAAGTTTATAGAAGTCAAGTGTATATAAGCCAAGTGTGTACAAGTTAAGTTTGTAAGTCAAGTGTATATAAACCAAGTGTGTAGAAGTCAAGTGTGTAAAAGTCAAAGTGTATATAAACCAAGAGTGTAGAAGTCAAGTTTGTAAGTCAAGTGTATATAAACCAAGTGTGTAGAAGTCAAGTTTGTAAAAGTCAAGTGTATATAAACCAAGAGTGTAGAAGTCAAGTTGGTAAAAGTGAAGTGTATATAAACCAAGAGTGTAGAAGTCAAGTTGGTAAAAGTCAAGTGTACATAAACCAAGAGTGTAGAAGTCAAGTTGGTAAATGTCAAAGTGTATATAAACCAAGAGTGTAGAAGTCAAGTTGGCAAAAGTCAAGTGTATATAAACCAAGAGTGTAGAAGTCAATTGTATCGTACAGTGGGTGGGGTCTGAAATGTGAAGTAAATTTGGCAAGTAAGACTTTCATTTTTTTACAATTTTTTAAATAATTTTTTTAATGTAACTAAACATAGGACAAAAATCTGTTGCCATCTTATATATTTCGTTGCAGTTGCCAAATATTCTCCGATATTGAAATCCAACCGTGGATGACGTCATGCATGTTACCAAAAGAGTCTCACATCCTAAACGTGTACCTTGAGAATGAATAAACCATTCCTCTCCCCAGTTCCACTTTAAACAGAAACCACTCCCCCCCCCAAACAACTCCAACAAAACAGCAACTCCTCCAACCAGCTCTAAATTGACGTGTTGTTTTGTTTCGTAGCGTAATGCCACGACTGAGTTTTAATTAATGACAAACGTCACGAAGAACAAGAGCAGACGATGTTCTGTAAGAAGTATTTCAAGTGGCCTGGTGCTTGCACGGCCCTGGCATGGGCGTGATAGATCGCTACCTACCAAGACTTGCTACAATTTCAAGTGCATCAGAGGATCTGCTGGTGTCTAGGGCAGCGCGTGTACAGCCCGGCTGTTTAAAGGAAGAAGTTCGACAGAAATCTGTGTGACAGGAAGATGTGTGACAGGAAGATGTGTGACAGAAAGCTGTGTGACAGGAGGCTGTTCGACAGGAGGCTGTGTGACAGAAGATGTGTTACAGAAAGATGTGTGACAGGAAGATGTTTGACAGGAAGCTGCTTGACAGAAAGGCGTTGCACCCCATTTTGGTGAGGTGGTAGGTTTGTGGTACCCCGTGTAGGTTGGGGTGGTAGGTTTGTGGTACCCCGTGTAGGTTGGGGTGGTTAGGTTTGTGGCAGCATGTGTAGGTTGGGGTGGTAGGTTTGTGGTACCCCGTGTAGGTTGGGGTGGTAGGTTTGTGGTACCCCGTGTAGGTTGGGGTGGTAGGTTTGTGGTACCCCGTGTAGGTTGGGGTGGTAAGTTTGTGGTACCCCGTGTAGGTTGAGGTGGTAGGTTTGTGGTACCCCATGTAGGTTGGGGTGGTAAGTTTGTGGAACCCCGTGTAGGTTGGGGTGGTAGGTTTGTGGTACCCCGTGTAGGTTGGGGTGGTAGGTTTGTGGTACCCCGTGTAGGTTGGGGTGGTAGGTTTGTGGCAGCACGTGTAGGTTGGGGTGGTAGGTTTGTGGCAGCACGTGTAGGTTGGGGTGGTAGGTTTGTGGAAGCACGTGTAGGTTGGGGTGGTAGGTTTGTGGCAGCACGTGTAGGTTGGGGTGGTAGGTTTGTGGCAGCACGTGTAGGCTGGGGTGGTAGGTTTGGGGCACCCCGTGTATGTTGGGGTGCTAGAGTTCTGCTAAACCTGTCTAATCTCTAATGGTAGGATTATTAAACCACTGTGTAATGTGAGGAGTGGTTGGTGTTCTCAGCTTATCAGGCAGTAGGGCGCCACATGTACTGTCATCAGGTGGTAGGGCGCCACATGTACTGTCATCAGATGGTAGGGCGCCACATGTTTTGTCATCAGATGGTAGGGCGCCCAATGTAATGTAACTTATTACACATGCCTTGTTGTTGAAATCCGCGTAAGCTATGGTTGTAGACCGTTTTGGCACCCTGTGTTGGAAAGAATGGGATTAGGTTTTGGCACCCTGGCTAGGCTATGATTGTGGTAGGCTTGGCACCCGATGCAATGAAAAGACTACAACAGACCAACATTCCAAACAAAGATAAGACTGGAACATTCCAAGGGTAGGCCACTCGTCTTGGTTGTTGTTAACGAGCCTGGTGAAAGACGACGAGGTTTACTCCCCTCACAAAAATCTTGGTCTCCAATTACTGCGCTCCCCGAGTGCCAAGGGACAGGGGTGGGGTGGGGCGGGTTGGTGCAGTAGTGGTGTTGCTGCCGAGACCTGGTCTAACCCGACTCACCTCGTTAATGGAACCTCCTCAACATAACAGCCATAAGCCGTCACCACTGTCAACAAACTCACGGAGTACGCTCTTCTTATCTGGGAGGTTGAAATAATTTATTCAGACTTAAGCCAAATGGAGTGTGACTGAGGCAGAGACCAGAGTTTCTCATCACAGTCGCGAATGCGGGTTTGAACCATTTTTTCTAAAGCTTCCAGACATGTGTCTCTGATATTAACCGTACATCTGACGGCTGTTGTATGATTGGTTTAGGCAGGAGAATAACTAGAGACATCCGGGGCTTAATGGCGTTGACGTGGAAAATTGAAACTGTCGAGCTGAGAATGAAATGTCAAGTTGTGGATGGGATGTCAAGTTGTGGATGAAATGTCAAGTTGTGGATGAGATGTCAAGTTGTGGATGAGATGTCAGGTTGTGGATGAAGATGTCGAGCTGAGAATGAAGATGTCAAGTTGTGAATGAAAATGTTAAGTTGTGAATGAAATGTCAAGTTGTGAATGAAAGGTCAAATTGTGGGTGAAATGTCAAGTTGTGGATGAAATAAAAATGTTAGGGATGAGATTTCAAGCTGAGAATGAAATGTCAAGTTGTGGGTGAAATGTCAAGTTGTGGATAAAATGTCAAGTTGTGAATGAGATTTCAAGTTGTGAATGAGATGTCAAGTTGTGAATGAGATGTCAAGTTGTGAATGAAATGTCAAGTTGTGAATGAAATATCAAGTTGTGGATGAACTTTCAAGTTGCTAATCAAATGTCATGAATGTTGTATTAACGCAACAGGAGACACAGGGTTTCTTTTTTCTTGTGACTGAAAGTTCTTTATAGATGTTATATGTCAATGACTAATAAATCTATAAATTAATAGATACATATTTGTATGTGGCTCTGAAGTTCACACTGTTTCTTTACTTTTTAATCTCGCAACCCGTTAATTAATACATCTTTTATAACATGAATTTATTGAGAGTTGATTCTACACATTACAAACGTCACTCTTCCATCTCTTATACAAGCTATATACTTAGATTTACTCTTGTCTATAAATCTTAATTAGTCTATCTAATATAGACTAAAGACTTTGAAGAGATTTTCAGTTTCAAATAAATGTCTGTATTTCAATGTGTCCGATGCTGAGTTAGGTTGTAAGCATTGCTTGTATTTAAGATCATCCATCTATGTCTACACGTTCAGTGAAGTTTTTATTGTTTCTATTTTTTTAAAATAGATTTTTAAAAAATTCTGTTAATTTTTTTAGTATTTCAGCACATGACTGTTTGACATTTGGACCAGTGCTTCTCAAAGGGGTGATCTGTTGGCCAATTGGTCTTGTTTATCTAGACATCAATTGTCTCACTTTCCCACCATTCACACCTCCCCATCATCCCAAATTGTCCCTCCTCCCCTTCATTCCCACTTGTCCCACCTCACAAACCATTAACACTTGTCCCACCTTCCTCTCATTCCCACTTGTCCCACCTTCCCATCATTCCCATTTCTCCCATCTTCCCACCATTCCCATCTGTCCCACCTCCCCATCATCCACACTTGTCCCAGCTACCCATTTGTCCCACCAAACCATTTGTCCCACCTTCCCATCACCTCCAGGTACCCTCGTACACGTGTTCTCCAAATCACTTTTTGATCCATGTGTTTATTACTTTAAATAACGACAATTTCAGGTCAGCTTAGAGCAGGTGAAAATTGAATGTTTAGACTCCATCTAAATCCCGGGACTGTAAAATAAACCGCGAGTCGGGGTCATCCAGTTAACATCGGAACGAGGTCATCAAGTTATCATCGGAGTCGAGGTCATCAAGTTAACATGGGAAGTGGGGTCATCAAGTTAACATGGGATGTGGGGTCATCAAGTTAACATGGGATGTGGGGTCATCAAGTTAACATGGGAAGTGGGGTCATCAAGTTGACATGGGAAGTGGGGTCATCAAGTTAACATGGGAAGTGGGGTCATCAAGTTGACATGGGAGGCTGGGTCATCAAGTTAACATGGGAAGTGGGGTCATCAAGTTGACATGGGAGGCTGGGTCATCAAAGTTGACATGGGAGGCTGGGTCATCAAGTTGACATGGGAGGCGAGGTCATCAAGTTGACATGGGAAGTGGGGTCATCAAGTTGACATGGGAGGCTGGGTCATCAAGTTAACATGGGAGGCGGTGTCATCAAGTTGACATGGGAGGCGGGGTCATCAAGTTGACATGGGAGGCGGGGTCATCAAGTTGACATGGGAGGCGAGGTCATCAAGTTGACATGGGAAGTGGGGTCATCAAGTTGACATGGGAGGCTGGGTCATCAAGTTAACATGGGAAGTGGGGTCATCAAGTTGACATGGGAGGCGGGGTCATCAAGTTGACATGGGAGGCGGGGTCATCAAGTTGACATGGGAGGCGGGGTCATCAAGTTAACATGGGATGTGGGGTCATCAAGTTGACATGGGAGGCTGGGTCATCAAGTTGACATGGGAAGTGGGGTCATCAAGTTGACATGGGAGGCGGGGTCATCAAGTTGACATGGGAGGCGGGGTCATCAAGTTGACATGGGATGCGAGGTCATCAAGTTAACATGGGAAGTGGGGTCATCAAGTTAACATGGGAAGTGGGGTCATCAAGTTAACATGGGAAGTGGGGTCATATGTTAACATGGGAAGTGGGGTCACCAAGTTGACATGGGAGGCGGGGTCATCAAGTTGACATGGGAAGTGGGGTCATATGTTAACATGGGAAGTGGGGTCACCAAGTTGACATGGGAGGCGGGGTCATCAAGTTGACATGTGAGGTGGGTCATCACGTTAACATGGGAGGCTGGGTCATCAAGTTAATATGGGAAGTGGGGTCACCAAGTTAACATGGGAACTGGGGTCACCAAGTTGACATGGGAGGCGGGGTCATCAAGATAACATCGGAACGAGGTCATCAAGTTAACATGGGAGGCGAGGTCATCAAGTTGACATGGGATGTGGGGTCATCAAGTTAACATGGGATGTGGGGTCATCAAGTTAACATGGGAGGCGAGGTCATCAAGTTAACATGGGATGTGGGTTCATCAAGTTAACATGGGAGGTGGGATCATCAAGTTAACATGGGATGTGGGGTCATCAAGTTAACATGGGAGGCGGGATCATCAAGTTAACATGGGAAGTGGGGTCATCAAGTTAACATGGGATGTGGGGTCATCAAGTTAACATGGGAAGTGGGGTCATCAAGTTAACATGGGAGGTGGGATCATCAAGTTAACATGGGAAGTGGGGTCATCAAGTTAACATGGGATGTGGGGTCATCAAGTTAATATGGGAAGTGGGGTCATCAAGTTAACATGGGAGACGAGGTCATCAAGTTAACATGGGATGTGGGGTCATCAAGTTAACATGGGAGGCGAGGTCATCAAGTTAACATGGGATGTGGGGTCATCAAGTTAACATGGGATGTGGGGTCATCAAGTTAATATGGGAGGCGGGGTCATCAAGTTGGCATGCGAGGCGGGGTGTAGAGTGTATTTGTGTAACGGTAAAATGTAAACAGTGCGCGCCGTCAACGGATTATAAGTGCATGACTTCTGGAGTCTTAGAAAGGTTGAATTTTGAGATGATGAGCTACAACTGTGTTTACAAATTTGAGCAGGACTTTAAGCAGCTGTACTGTGATTTAAGATAATGTTAGACTGTATAACCATGAGACCATTTCAATTTTAACACAAGACTCAGATGAACAATTAGAAAAGAAGACTCAGATGAACAATTTAAACACAACACTCAGATGAAAAATTGGAACACAAGACTCAAATGAACCATTTGAACATAACACTCAAATGAACAATTTAAACACAACACTCAGATGAACAATTTGAAGACAAGATTCAAATGAACAATTTCATAGTCTGACGTGTAGAGAGTAGAGAGCCACAAGTTCATAGTCTGACGTGTAGAGAGTAGAGAGCCACAAGTTCATACTCTGACGTGTAGAGAGTAGAGAGCCACAAGTTCATAGTTTGACGTGTAGAGAGCCACAAGTTCATAGTCTGACGTGTAGAGAGTAGAGAGCCACAAGTTCATAGTCTGACGTGTAGAGAGTAGAGAGCCACAAGTTCATAGTTTGACGTGTAGATAGTAAAGAGCCACAAGTTCATAGTCTGACGTGTAGAGAGTAGAGAGCCACAAGTTCATAGTCTGACGTGTAGAGAGTAGATAGCCACAAGTTCATAGTCTGACGTATAGAGAGCCACCAGTTCATAGTCTGACGTGTAGAGAGTGGAGAGCCACAAGTTCATAGTCTGACGTATAGAGAGCCACAAGTTCATAGTCTGACGTGTAGAGAGTAGAGAGCCACAAGATCATAGTCTGACGTGTAGAGAGTAGAGAGCCACAAGTTCATAGTCTGACGTATAGAGAGCCACTAGTTCATAGTCTGACGTGTAGAGAGCCACAAGTTCATAGTCTGACGTATAGAGAGCCACAAGTTCATAGTCTGACGTGTAGAGAGGCACAAGTTCATAGTCTGACGTGTAGATAGTAGAGAGCCACAAGTTCATAGTCTGACGTATAGAGAGCCACAAGTTCATAGTCTGACGTGTAGAGAGTAGAGAGCCACAAGTTCATAGTCTGACGTGTAGAGAGTATAGAGCCACAAGTTCATAGTCTGACGTATAGATAGTAGAGAGCCACAAGTTCATAGTCTGACGTATAGATAGTAGAGAGCCACAAGTTCATAGTCTGACGTATAGATAGTAGATAGCTACAAGTTCATAGTCTGACGTATAGATAGTAGAGAGCCACAAGTTCCTCCACCCGCAAACATTTCGTCTGCCAACATTTGCACTTTTCATTAAGGCGTAATCTCACCCCTCTACCCACCCACCCCACCGTCTTATCATTGGACTAAATGTCTGCTTCTGTATCTTGTATTGTTTCAGTCTTCCTATCACGTGACACATCTCGGCCCTGACATCACGTGCTGTAAGTGTAATGGACTGCCTTGTGGAAACACGAGATGTAAGTGTAAGTGTAATGGACTACCTTGTTGAAACACGGCCAGGGATTGAAGAGATTGTGTTACCGGTAAAATATGTTCACTCGCCTGCACACAACATTTAATTGTCAGCTTAATGTGCAACTAGAGGAAAGTCAGATACAAGTGATACACCGGATCTACGTCAGAAGCCATCCTCTTGATAACTCCTGGTCAGCCATCCTCTTGGTATCTCCTGGTCAGCCATCCTCTTGGTATCTCCTGGTCAGCCATCCTCTTGGTATCTCCTGGTCAGCCATCCTCTTGGTATCTCTTGGTCAACCATCCTCTTGGTATCTCCTGGTGAGACATCCTCTTGGTATCTCCTGGTCAGCCATCCTCTTGGTATCTCCTGGTCAGCCATCCTGTTGGTATCTCCTGGTCAGACATCCTCTTGGTATCTCCTGGTCAGCCATCCTCTTGGTATCTTTTGGTCAGACATCCTCTTAGTATCTCCTGGTCAGCCATCCTCTTGGTATCTCCTGGTCAGACATCCTGTTGGTATCTCCTGGTCAGCCATCCTCTTGGTATCTCCTGGTCAGACATCCTCTTGGTATCTCCTGGTCAGAAGACATCCTCTTGGTATCTCCTGGTCAGACATCCTCTTGGTATCTCCTGGTCAGCCATCCTCTTGGTATCTCCTGGTCAACCATCCTCTCGGTATCTCCTGGTCAGAAGACATCCTCTTGGTATCTCCTGGTCAGACATCCTCTTGGTATCTCCTGGTCAGACATCCTCTTGGTATCTCCAGGTCAGCCATCCTCTTGGTATCTCCTGGTCAGCCATCCTCTTGGTATCTCCTGGTCAGCCATCCTCTTGGTATCTTTTGGTCAGACATCCTCTTGGTATCTCTTGGTCAGACATCCTCTTGGTATCTCTTGGAAAGACATCCTCTTGGTATCTCCTGGTCAGACATCCTCTTGGTATCTCTTGGTCAGAAACCATCCTCTTGGTATCTCCTGGTCAGATATCTTCCTGGTATCTCTTGGTCAGACATCCTCTTGGTATCTCCTGGTCAGAAGCCATCCTCTTGGTATCTCCTTGTCAGACATCCTCTTGGTATCTCCTGGTCAGACATCCTCTTGGTATCTCTTGGTCAGAAACCATCCTCTCGGTATCTCCTGGTCAGAAGACATCCTCTTGGTATCTCCTGGTCAGACATCCTCTTGTTATCTCCTGGTCAGAAGACATCCTGTTGGTATCTGCTGGTCAGACATCCTCTTGGTATCTCCTGGTCAGACATCCTGTTGGTATCTCCTGGTCAGACATCCTGTTGGTATCTCTTGGTCAGAAACCATCCTCTTGGTATCTCCTGGTCAGAAGACATCCTCTTGGTATATCTTGGTCAGAAACCACTGTAACGTGAGAAAATTTGTGTGTCAGGGTCAAAAGGAGGCCAGTGAAAAAATCACGTGTGTGTGGTCACGAGAAGGACAGAGAGAACACGGAGACATGACTCGAGCGGTAGTTAGAAGTTGAGAAGTTGAGAGACAGAGATGAAGCTAGTGTAAGCAAAATGAACATTGATGTATATTGTAAAATAAGTGTACAGATTTGTTATTGAACTATTAAAGAACATATTTCCTGGATTTGATTATTAAAGTGAATTATTGTGTGAGAGCGGAAACTGTTTGATAAGCCCACAAAGAAACGCAAAATGAGGTCAATCACGAGAAAGTGAAAAAACGGGGACCTCGGCCTGTTACATTGAATGGTGTCAGAACCGACCATCCTGTTACATTGGTGTCAGAAGTGGGCGCTTAGTGGAGAAGCGATACCCACGTTACATATACTGTGACATACATTTACATTGTGTTACATTGGTGTCAGAAGTGGGCGCTTAGTGACAGAAGCGATACCCACGTTATAGAAACTGTGACATTAATTGGTGTCAGAAGTGAAAGCTACATTCTTTCAGGAAAAAATTGTGACCAAGACCATTTCTAAAGGATTATCTAAAACAAATTTCTGTGGGATACTTATTAATAAATTCAACATTCTGTAATATAAGTGGTATTCAGTGACACCTAAAGTGAATAAATTCAAAATGGATTATTATTCCATAGCGAAGGAATTTGGGTTGAGTGGCAGAGAACTACGTGAATTCGTTGAAGAGAAAGTAAGAGAAGCCCAAGTTAATGATAGAGAAGAAAGAAATGCAAGGAGAGAAATGGAGCAACTGAAAAATGAAAATCTGAAGTTACAGATTGATTTACAGGAAAGAAATCACATTCCAGGTAACAACATAAATGAAAGGCCAACAACAAACGAAATAATTAAAGTTAGGAAATATGATAGCAAAAAGGAAAAGATAGATGTTTATTTGGACTACTTTGAATCAGTTATGAATATAAAAGGAGTTGAAGAGATAAATTCGCCTACACAGCTTATGACAAAACTTACAGGTGAAGCTTTTGAGGCATATAACAGTATAGCAAAAAATGATAGGAACATTTACAAAAATGTAAAAAAGGCCCTATTATTCCATTTTGGAAAATCTGAAAATGACCACAGAAGAGAATTTCACGAAATCAGAATAAAAAGGGACAAAGACCCACAAATAATTGTGCATGAAGCGCAAGTAAAACTGACAAAATGGCTAGAGCTGGCAGCCATAGACACCAACGATCCCAGAGCCATACTGGACATGGTGTTAATAGATAAATTTTTGGAGAACGCAACACCAGCATTATTCACTTATTTAGCTGACAAGAAAATTCGAACCCAGACTGAACTAACAAATTCTTTCAGAACATTCAAGGACTCACATCCCGAAGTTGAAATGGACAAAAGACATGATTTCTTGGCAACAGTCCAAAACAACAAACCAGAAATCATTTGCTACTGCTGCGGCAAGAGAGGTCACCTTGCAAGACACTGTTATTTCAACAAAGGACAGACTTCACCCAAGGTCAGTCCAACACGAAACAACATAGAAACAAGTTATGGACAGGATCAATTTGAAAGAGAAAATAAAAAATCATGTTAAGCCTGGTCCCTTTTGGAACTCAGGACGTGTTAGCGCATTTTCGTATTATGTATCAGTACTTATGTTAGATATCAGCATTATGTAGTTATCAGTAATTGTGTTTAGATTTTAGACATATTTTTATGAATTTTCTTGTGTAATGAATATACCTGAATTTTTTTTTAATTTAAAAGTCATTTCTTTACATTTAATTTTTTTTTTTCTCTTTAATCTAACTACAAGTTGTTTGTGGTAACTTAAATAGGACTCATAAATGAAACATTCTAAATTGTAATCAGCTAATCGCCCAAATACTCCGTCAATTGTTGTTTGATAGATCGTAGTTGCCAATCTTGGTGAAAGTAGTTGAATGTTGAAGCTTGTTTCGAAAAAGTTTTCAATTTCTGCCCCTGGGCCGCTAAGATCTTGATTGAAGTCACCACAAATGATGACGTAAAACTCTCTAAACTTTTACACATATTCTAATGACGTCAACAAAAAAAAA
>MUZC01004728.1:45049-57221 GCA_002072015.1 Radix auricularia | reverse complement strand
TTGGTATCTCCTGGTCAGACATCCTCTTGGTATCTCCTGGTCAGACATCCTGTTGGTATCTCCTGGTCAGAAGCTATCCTCTTGGTATCACCTGGTCAGACATCCTCTTGGTATCTCCTGGTCAGACATCCTCTTGGTATCTCCTCGTCAGACATCCTCTTGGTATCTCCTGGTGAGACATCCTCTTGGTATCTCCTGGTCCGAAGCCATCTTCTTGGTATCTCTTGGTCAGACATCCTGTTGGTATCTCCTGGTCAGACATCCTGTTGGTATCTCCTGGTCAGACATCCTCTTGGTATCTCTTGGTCAGACATCCTCGTGGTATCTCCTGGTCAGACATCCTCTTGGTATCTCCTGGTCAGAAGCCATCCTCTTGGTATCTCTTGGTCAGACATCCTGTTGCTATCTTCTGGTCAGACATCCTGTTGGTATCTCCTGGTCAGACATCCTCTTGGTATCTCCTGGTCAGACATCCTCTTGGTATCTCCTGGTCAGAATCCTGTTGTTATCTCCTGGTCAGACATCCTTTTGGTATCTCCTGGTCAGACATCCTGTTGGTATCTCCTGGTCAGACATCCTCTTGGTATCTCCTTATCAGACATCCTCTTGGTATTTCCTGGTCAGACATCCTCTTGATATCTCCTGGTCAGACATCCTCTTGGTAACTCCACCCTTTGCTCCCTACTATAACCACTACAATCTCAACTACCACTACGATCTCAACTACCACTACGATCTCAACTACCATTACAATCTCAACTACCACTACAATCACAACTACCACAAATATCACAACTACGACTACAATCACAACTACCACTACAATCACAACTACCACTACAATCACAACTGCCGCTACGATCACTAACATTACAATCACAACTACCACTACAATCACATTTATCACATCAATGATAACGGTACTCTAACTTGTAGTAGGTTCAACAGGTAAGATTGAGTCCCTGGCTGATATGCTCGTGGTTATATAGCAACAAAATAAACCTTGCTTCTCAACCAGCCCATCCCGTTCTAATATACCCATCCCATCCTAAACTCTCTGTTAGTCCCATCACATGCTATTATTCTATCACTGCCTTTCTATTATTCCACCCTATCCTCTATTAACCTCATCCAACTCCCTCTATTAGCCGGATACATCCAATTTTCGTACCTTCCCATCCCAAAGAGTGAAATGAGCGGTGTAAAAACATGACAGGTAATCTCCCGATTCCTTTGATCACGGTAAGGTGCTGGAATCGATACCGCCTCTTAGGGGAGGACGATTATTTATAGGACAAGAAAACTTGCACTAATGAAGAACAAGCTCGGTGTTAGGTGTACTCGACTATTTACTCTTACAACCACTTTACTCAGTGTTAGGGTAGGGATGGAAAGGAGGGGTGGGGCACCAGGTGGACACGTGGGAAGGTAAGGAGGATGGAGGGAACAAAAGTTCTTTGTAGATAGGGAAAGAACTACGGGTCAATCGTTTTTTTTTGGGTCAATATCTTCTACCAGACTAAGGAAAAATTGATCAGAAGAGAACATCATAAACCAACATGAACATCTGAAACTAACGGAGACATCTGAAACCAACATAGACATCTGAGACAAACATGAACTTCTTAAACCAACAGGGAAATCTGAAACCAACGCAGACATCTGAAACCAAATGGGACATCTGAAACCAACATGGACATCTGAAACCAACAGGGACATCTGAAAACATCATGGACATCTGAAACCAACATGAACATCTTGAACCAACAGGGACATCTGAAACCAACCGGGACATCTAAAACCAACATGAACATCTTAAACCAACAGGAACATCTTAAACCAACAGGGACATCTGAAACAAAATGGAAATCTGAAACCAACAGGAATATCTGAAACCAATATGGACATCTTAAACCAACGGAGACATCTGAAACCAAATGGAACATCTGAAACCAACAGGGACATCTGTAAACAACATGAAAATCTGAAACAAACATAGCCATATGAAACAAACATGGACATCTGAAAACAACATGTACATCTGAAACAAACATGGACATCTGAAAACAACATGGACATCTTAAACCAAATGGGACATCTGAAACCAAAATAAACATCTGAAACAAACATCGAAATCTGAAAAAACTTGGACATCTGAAACCAAATCGGACATTTGAAACCATAATGGACACCTGAAACCAACAGGGACTTCTGAAACCAACTGGGACATCTGAAACCAACTGGGACATCTGAAACCAACTGGGACATCTGAAACCAACATGGACATCTGAAACCAACAGGGAACATCTGAAACCAACAGGGAACATCTGAAACCAACATCGACATCTTAAACAAACTGTGACATCTGAAACCAACAAGGACATCTGAAACAAACATGAACATCTGAAACCAACATGAACATCTTAAACCAACAAGGAATATCTGAAACCAACAGGGACATCTGAAACCTACATAAACTTTTGAAACCAACAAGAACATTTGAAACCAACATGAACATTTGAAACCAACATGAACATTTGAAACCAACAGGGAACATTTGAAACCAACATGAACATTTGAAACCAACATTGACATCTGAAACCAACAGGGAACATCTTAAATCAACAGGGACATGTGAAACCAATATAAAACATCTAAAACCAACATGGACATCTGAAACCAACAGGGACACCTGAAAACATCATGGACACCTGAAACCAACATGAACATCTTAAACCAACAGGGACATCTGAAACCAATATGAACATCTGAAACCAAATGGAACATCTGAAACCAACATGGACATCTGAAAACAACATGAAAATCTGAAACAAACATAGCCATATGAAACAAACAAGGACATCTGAAAACAACATGGACATCTGAAACCAAATGGATTATCTTAAACCAACAAGGACATCTGAAACAAACATCGAAATCTGAAAAAAACTTGGACATCTGAAACCAAATGGATCATTTGAAACCAAATGTGTCATCTGAAACCAACAGAGACACCTGAAACCAACAGAGACATCTGAAACCAAATGAAACTAAGATAAACACCTAAAACCAACAGGGACATCTGAAAACATCATGCACATCTGAAACCAACATGAACACCTGAAACCAACTGGGACAACTGAAACCATCATGGACACCTGAAACCAACAGGGACATCTCAAACCAACTGGGACATCTGAAACCAACAGGGACATCTGAAACAAACATGAACATCTGAAACCAACATGAACATCTAAAACAAACAAGAACATATGAAACAAACAGGGAACATTTGAAACCAACATGGACATCTTAAACTAACAGGGAACATCTGAAACCAACATGGACATCTGAAACCAACATGAACATTTGAAACCAACATGGACATCTGAAACCAACATGAACATCTGAAACCAACATGGACATCTTAAACCAACAGGGAACATCTTAAACCAACAGGGACATCTGAAACCAATATGAACATCTGAAACCAACATGAACATCTGAAACCAACAAGGACACCTGAAAACATCATGGACACCTGAAACCAACATGAACATCTTAAACCAACAGGGATATCTGAAACCAACGGAGACATCTGAAAACAAATGGAAAAATCTGAAACCAACATGGACATCTGAAACCTACAGGGAAATCTGAAACCAACTGGAACATCTGAAACAAACATGGACATCTGAAAACAACATGGACATCTTAAACCAACAGGGAACATCTTAAACCAACAGGGACATCTGAAACCAATATAAAACATCTTAAACCAACATGGACATCTGAAACCAACAGGGACACCTGAAAACATCATGGACACCTGAAACCAACATGAACATCTTAAACCAACAGGGAACATCTGAAACCAACATGGACATCTGAAACCAACATGAACATCTTAAACCAACAGGAACATCTTAAACCAACAGGGACATCTGAAACCAACGGAGACATCTGAAACAAAATGGAACATCTGAAACCAAAATGGACATCTGAAACCAACCGGGACAACTGAAACCAACATGGACATCTGAAACAAGCATGGACATCTGAAAATATCATGGACACCTGAAACCAACTGGGACACCTGAAACCAACTGGAACAACGAAAATATCATAGACACCTGAAACCAACAGGGACATCTGAAACCAACTGGGACATCTGAAACCAACATGCACATCTGAAAACAACATGGACATCTTAAACCAACATGGACATCTGAAACCAACATCGACATCTTAAACCAACAGGGAACATCTGAAACCAACAGGGACATCTGAAACAAACTGTGACATCTGAAACCAACAGGGACATCTGAAAACAACATGAACATCTGAAACCAACATGGACATCTTAAACCAACATGGACATCTTAAACCAACAGGGAACATCTGAAACCAACATGGACATCTTAAACCAACAGGGAACATCTGAAACCAATATACACATTTGAAACCAAAAAGAACATTTGAAACCAACATGAACATTTGAAACCAACATGGACATCTGAAACCAACATGAAAATCTGAAACCAACATGGACATCTTAAACCAACAGGGACACCTGAAACCAACAGGGACACCTGAAACCAACATGAACATCTTAAACCAACGGAGACATCTGAAACCAAATGGAACATCTTAAACCAACATGGACATCTGAAACCAACAGGGACATCTGAAAACAACATGAAAATCTGAAACAAACATAGCCATATGAAACAAACATGGAAATCTGAAAACAACATGGACACCTGAAACCAACTGGGACACCTGAAACCAACATGGGTCATCTGAAACCAACAGGGACACCTGAAACCAACAGAGACATCTGAAAACAAATGAAACTAAGATAAACTCCTGAAACCAACATGGACATCTGAAACAAGCATGGACATCTGAAAACATCATGGACACCTGAAACCAACTGGGACATCTGAAACCAACTGGGGCAACTGAAACCATCATGGACACCTGAAACCAACAGGGACATTTGAAACCAACTGGGACATCTGAAACCAACAGGGATATCTGAAACCAACTGGGACATCTGAAACCAACTGGGACAAGTGAAACCATCATGGACACCTGAAACCAACAGGGACATCTGAAACCAACAGGGACATCTGAAACCAACAGGGACATCTGAAACCAACAGGGACATGTGAAACCAACAAGGACATCTGAAACCAACTGGGACATCTGAAACCAACAGGGACATCTGAAACCAACAGGGAACATCTGAAACCAACATGAACATCAGAAAGCAACATGGACATCTGAAACCAAACATGAACATCAGAAACCAACATGGACATCAGAAACCAACATGGACATCTTAAACCAACAGGGACATCTGAAACCAACAAGAACATCTGTAACCAACAGGCACATCTGAAACCAACAAGAACATCTGAAACCAACAGGGACATCTGAAACCAACAAGAACATCTGAAACCAACAGGGACATCTGAAACCAACAGGAACATCTTAAACCAACAGGGAACATCTGAAACCAACATGAACATCAGAAAGCAACATGGACATCTGAAACTAACAAGGAACATCTGAAACCAACAGGGACATCTGAAACAAACAGTGATATCTAAAACCAACAGGGACATCTGAAACAAACAGTGATATCTGAAACCAACAGGGACATCTGAAACAATCAGGGACATCTGAAACCAACATGAACATCTGAAGCCAACCTGAACATCTGAAACCAACAAGAACATCTGAAACCAACATGGACATCTGAAACCAACAATAACATCTGAAACCAACAGGGACATCTGAAACCAACAGGGACATCTGAAACCAACAAGAACATCTGAAACCAACATGGACATCTGAAACCAACAGGGAACATCTGAAACCAACATGAACATCTGAAGCCAACCTGAACATCTGAAACCAACGAGAACATCTGAAACCAACATGGACATCTGAAACCAACAAGAACATCTGAAACCAACAAGAACATCTGAAACCAACATGGACATCTGAAACCAACAAGATCATCTGAAACCAACAAGAACATCTGAAACCAACATGGACATCTGAAACCAACAAGAACATCTGAAACCAACAAGAACATCTGAAACCAACAGGGACATCTGAAACCAACAGGGAACATCTGAAACCAACAGGGACATCTGAAACCAACAGGGAACATCTGAAACCAACATGAACATCAGAAACCAACATGGACATCTGAAACAAACATGAACATCTGAAAAAACAGGGACATCTGAAACAGAGGCATCTGAAACAAACAGGGACATCTGAAACCAAAAATAGAAATAAGGATTAAACATAAGTACCTTACCTTTATGTGGACATGAAACCATCAAATAAATATGAAGTATGACAATAGAATGTGGAGGCAATAGATTAACATTAACGGTCTAAATGTTGCTATTTTTTTGTGACTTTAAAGACTTTTCTATGCTCAATATTCTCGATATATAGTCTATATTGGTTTCAGATGTTCATGTTGGTTTATCAGGGCTGCGGAAATTAACGATTAATTTCTCGATAAATCGTTAAAAATGTATCTATTAAATATCGATTAAAATAATGTTTTATCGGTAAAAATTCTATAAAATTTAAGAAAATATTCATAATATTTTTCCAGTTTATTTAAAAACAATTAATAAACCAAAAAATAGCCTAGATCGCAGGATCTGTATCGCCGATGAAAATAATACAAAAGTCCATGGCAGTTAAAAAGTTCAAAATATAATTTTCTGTCTTTGAGACAGGGGAAATAACTCAATAAAACAAAAAAGTCAATTACCTGTTTTTGTTACTGGCCTCGAGACGTTTGGCTTTAATTCATGACTGTTAACCTTGTCACCTTCTTTTTAAAGAATATTTAACGTTCTGTACACATTTATATATGCGCTAGACATAAGATGCAACAAAATTTAAGCAATTTTACAAGGGTGTAACTTAATACTGTTGTTAATAGTGCAAAACAATAAACATGTAAGCAATGTCACAATAAATGTAAGCAGGGTACACTACACACGTGTGTAAAACATTACATGACGTAGACCACACACTTGAGTGTAACATTACATGACGTAGACCACACACTTGAGTGTAACATTACATGACGTAGACCACACACTTGAGTGTAACATTACATGACGATGACCAGTGCCTCTCAAACTTTTTAGTAGGGCGGACAGTCAGGATTTTTTTTCCGTTGCACAGGAGACCGGTGCACTATTTTCCCTGTACTGACGTGGTAGCGATATTTATAATTTACTTTCTTTTATTTGTTTCATTTGGTCTGCTTATTGCTGAAAAATTGACATGCTCTATAGGTTTGTATTAATAGCTCCAAATGGTGGATATAATTATATTTTTGTGTTCTTTCTTGATAAATTCTGGGGACCGGCGCCGGATGGCTCACGAACCGGCACCGGTCTGCGGTCGTTCACTTTGAGAAGCATTGACGTAGACCAATGCACATAGTAGTGTGTAACATAACAATGAAGTAAAACACACACTTGTAACATTACATGGTTTAGACAACACACTTGTTTGAAACATTACATGAGGTGAACTTGAGGTAATCTACATACGGGCCAGACAAAGGCCCGCAGAAGTCATGGCATGTCGTCTGAGACCGAAGTACTTCATCAACTTTTGGCGGCAGAGCGCGGGAAAATATTACACCCTCGACCACAGGCTCAGTTCTTGGAGGCCACTTCAGAGATTAGCGCACGAAACGTGTAAGGTTTGTAGTCCAGGGTCTGGAGTCGTCATCAACTGTGACGTAACATTTGAAAGGTATTCACTCTAACATGTGATGACTCAAAAAAAAATAATGACTCTTACATGTGATGACTCCAACATGTGATGACTTCAACATGTCATGACTCCAATATGTGATGACTCCAATATGTGATGACTCCAATATGTGATGACTCCAACATGTGATGACTCCAATATGTGATGACTCCAACATGTGATGATACCAACATGTGATGATTCCAATATGTGATGACTCCAACATGTGATGACTCCAATATGTGATGACTCCAATATGTGATGACTCCAATATGTGATGACTCCAATATGTGATGATACCAACATGTGATGATACCAACATGTGATGATTCCAATATGTGATGACTCCAACATGTGATGACTCCAATATGTGATGACTCCAATATGTGATGACTCCAATATGTGATGACTCCAACATGTGATGATACCAACATGTGATGATTCCAATATGTGATGACTCCAACATGTGATGATACCAACATGTGATGACTCCAACATGTGATGACTCAAACATGTGATGACTCCAACATGTATGACTCCAACATGTGATGACTCCAACATGTGATGATACCAACATGTGATGATACCAACATGTGATGACTCCAACATGTGATGACTCCAACAAATAATGACTCTTACATGCATGTGATGACTCCAACATGTATGACTCCAACATGTGATGACTCCAACATGTGATGATACCAACATGTGATGATACCAACATGTGATGATACCAACATGTGATGACTCCAACATGTGATGACTCCAACAAATAATGACTCTTACATGCATGTGATGACTCCAACACGTGATGACTCCAACATGTGATGACTCCAACATGTGGTGACTCCAACACGTGATGACTCCAAACATGTGATGACTCCAACACGTGATGACTCCAACATGTGATGACTCCAACATGTGATGACTCCAACATGTCATGACTCCAACATGTATGACTCCAACATGTATGACTCCAACATGTGATGACTCCAACATGTGGTGACTCTATTTTGTAGAAAAGATCAAATCCAAGACATAATCAGACAGAAAACATTCAAAATGTATTCCTTAACAAGAATTTAGAGATAGGGGGGGGGAGGGGGGAGAGAATCTTGTCCTGGGTCTAATTAATGTTTGATTTTTAATACCGATGTTTGCCTGCTGTACGGGGAGGGGTAGGAGCCACGCACCCAATTGTTAGGGGTTAGGGACCAAAACATTTCTAGTGACTGGCTTGTTATAAATTATTTCTAGTGACTGGCTTGTTATAAATTATTTCTAGTGACTGGCTTGTTATAAATTATTTCTAGTGACTGGCTTGTTATAAAACATTTCTAGTGACGGGTCTGTTATAAAACATTTCTAGGGACGGGTCTGTTATAAAACATTTCTAGTGACTGGCCTGTTATAAAACATTTCTAGTGACGGGTCTGTTATAAAACATTTCTAGTGACGGGCCTGTTATAATAAATTTCTATTATCTAATACACAGTGTCATTTTACTACTTTTCGTTATATCCAAAAATGTAAGTAAAATACTTAATATCATAGACATTTTAAAAGTTAGTTATAAGTAATCAAATACTAATAACTCATTACTATGCATTAGAGATAAAAGGTACATTAGAGAAACCAGAAACCAACCCAACACTATAGCTTAACCACTGTTAATAATATTCTTTTTTCATAAATTAAGCTAAACATGCTAGGTAAATAAAATTTGTAAAAGGTACCGTACACTGGTAGGGGTAGAAGTCAATAATATTGTCTACCTCTGGGGGGCATAAACACTATAGCTTAGCTACTGTTTATATACTTTTTGCATAGATAAAATTAAAACAGCAGGGTAAATTTTAAGCGCAAACCTCGCGATTCAAAAATGTTTTTTCAAAAACAGATAAACCCCATACACACACCTTACTTAAGCATCAATATTCACATAAATAATATCTGGCTCATTAAAAAAATACCCTAATCGTTTGACAAAGGTCATGCTTAGACTGGAAATAGACATATTAATTTGGAGAGCTTTTTCTATGAGAAAAGTAATCCTTAGAAAAAGGTATTTAAGAGCTAGCAAAAGCTAAAGCATTGTTTTTATAAGTTTTAAAAAAAAATAGTTATATTATAGTTAGATTTCTCGAACAATGCGGTTGTGGCTCACGCTTCAGTTACTGCACTGTTTTTTAAGGTGTACAGATATTTAGTTTAAGACATATCACGGGAATAACGACTTATATATAGGTTCTAGCCTCGGAAAGTGCGTGTTCTGGCGCAAATATATACTAAAGAGCGGTTCTCATTATTAAATTTGGTTCAAATTATCATCAAAAATTGATAAATAAGAATGGTAACTTGCGTCACGCACTATTTTATTTGGTGAACTTATAATTTATTTGTAGATCCTGTCGTGCTCACGTGACTACGATTTCTGTTACTTTTTACAGCTGAGTATTAATTTAATTAATGGCGGGCACGGCATAACAGAAATGTGTGACTTGTCATGTTATAAATTATAAGAGATCATGTTATATGAGATCATGTTATAAGAGATCATGTTATAAGAGATCATGTTATAAGAAATCATGTTATAAGAGATCATATTATAAGAGATCATGTTATAAGAGATCATGTTATAAGAGATCATGTTATAAGATATTATGTTATAAGAGATCATGTTA
This sequence comes from Radix auricularia, assembly GCA_002072015.1. NCBI lineage: Eukaryota > Metazoa > Mollusca > Gastropoda > Lymnaeidae > Radix > Radix auricularia. The sequence goes on along the minus strand of MUZC01004728.1, from coordinate 46,722 downwards.
TAAGAGATCATGTTATAAGAGATCATGTTTCACTGGCATGTATGCAGATTATCACTGAGATTAAATAAAGACTCGATTCTTAAATGTGGCTGATGTCCACCTGACTACATCATTACTACCTGACTACATCATTACTACCTGACTACATCATTACTACCTGACTACATCATTACTACCTGACTACATCATTATTACCTGACTACATCATTATTACCTGACTACATCATTATTACCTGACTACATCATTACTACCTGACTACATCATTACTACCTGACTACATCATTACTACCTGACTACATCATTACTACCTGACTACATCCTTACTACCTGACTACATCATTACTACCTGACTACATCATTACTACCTGACTACATCATTACTACCTGACTACATCATTACTACTACTACCTGACTACATCATTACTACCTGACTACATCATTACTACCTGACTACATCATTACTACCTGACTACATCATTACTACCTGACGAAGCTGGCTACATCGTAACTACCTGAAAGGTTGGTTATATCATATAATGAAAACTTGCATTCCAAATGAAGTTATAACATTGACAGCAGGTATCTACTGTCACGTGTCTCCTACCTGGTGGGTACTCAAACCACCATTCCATCAGTAGTACGTGTCATTTACCTGGTGGGTACTCAAACCGCAATTCCAGCAGTAGTCACGTGTCATTTACCTGGTAGGTACTCATCCTTACTCCCCCCCCCCCGACCAACCAAACAATTTGTGGAGGCCAGCAAAAGACCTGGTAGAATGTTGAAACATGGCGGCCAACACGTGAGTATGTCACGTGACAAGTGGAGTCCTTGATGGCCGGAGGCAGTTGGCCCAGAGGTGGGAGATAATTGGCCAAGAGAGGAGGCAGTTGGTCAATGGGGGAGAGGCAGTTGGCCCAGAGGTGGGAGATAATTGACCCAGAGAGGAGGCAGTTGGTCAATGGGGGAGAGGCAGTTGGCCCAGAGGTGGGAGATAATTGACCCAGAGAGGAGGCGGTTGGTCAATGGGGGAGAGGCAGTTGGTCCAGGGTCTGTCAGGTTTGAAATTATTGCAATGAAAGCTGTTAAGAGAACTTCTTTGTCTCTGGCTGGCTATACTCTGTGTGATGCAGTTATAATCAGCTATACTCAGTGTGGTACAGTCATAATCAGCTATAGTCTTTGTAGTACAGTTATAATCAGCTATACTCAGTATGATACAGCAATACTCAGCTATACTCAGTGTTGTACAACCGTACTCAGCTATACTCTGAGTGGCACAGTTGTTATCAGCTATCCTCTGTGTGGTACAGCCCTAATCAGCTATACTCTGTGTAGTACAGTCATACGTTGGTAGTGAGTCGTTTAAAGCTGGGAATAGATCAGATGTAATGTGTAATCATTAAAAATATTGAGTAACGAGAGCTTATTTAGGAACATAACAATAGTATGACTGAATGTTTGAGGTCTGGTCATTGAAATGATTGTTGAAACCCTCATGTTTATTATTCTAATGGTGTTTGGGGCCGTCCATAAAGTACGTCACGCTCCAGAGGGTGACAGTTTGTGACAGGGGGAGGGGGTTGTCGGTGTCCGGCCATGTGTGACGTCACGGTGTTTAATGTTACATTTTAATTATTTTGTTAATAAAAAATATTTTTTGTTGGAAAG
>MUZC01004728.1:14719-41330 GCA_002072015.1 Radix auricularia | reverse complement strand
TGAATGGTATCATCCCATCCTAACATCACCCTTAGTGCCATACTGATGTCTCATCATGAATGGTATCATCCCATCCTAACATCACCCTTATTGCCATACTGATGTCTCATCATGAATGGTATCATCCCATCCTAACATCACCCTTAGTGCCATACTGATGTCTCATCATGAATGGTATCATCCCATCCTAACATCACCCTTAGGGACCCACTGATGTGTCCATCTGGATGGTATCATCCCCCCTAACATCACCCTTAGTGACCCACTGATGTGTCCATCTGGATGGTATCATCCCATCCTAACATTACCCTCAGTGCCCCACTGATGTGTCCATCTGGATGGTATCATCCCATCCTAACATCACCCTTAGTGACCCACTGATGTGTCCATCTGGATGGTATCATCCCATCCTAACATCACCCTTAGTGCCATACTGATGTCTCATCATGAATGGTATCATCCCATCCTAACATCACCCTTAGGGCCCCACTGATGCCTACTGTAAATTCAACACAACTGAGTATTTCTCCCATATAAACACACCCTCTCCACCCACCACCCCTGTCACGACATTGAATGTTTAAACAACGACACCATTTACCTGAGAAACGTCCACGAGTTTACATTCGGCTCAGCTCCCGGCATTGACCTACACTCACATGCCAACAAATGGAATTGTGCGTTTTTTTTACCCAGAAAATAAATTGTGCGGGTTTTACCTAGAAAATAAATTGCCGACTTTTTTTTTTTACCCCACTGAATTAACGCTAAGTAATTAGACTACTAGCGTCAAAAATATAGACAAAATTTTTACAAGAACTGATTCCACTCCATACAAAACATAGAAATAAGCTTTATAAGAGCTGATTCTACTCCATCCAAAGAGATGTAAGCTTTATAAGAACTGATTCTACTCCATCCAAAGAGATGTAAGCTTTATAAGAACTGATTCTACTCCATCCAAAGAGATGTAAGCTTTAAAATAACTGATTCTACTCCATCCAAAGAGATCTAAGCTTTAAAATAACTGATTCTACTCCATCCAAAGAGATGTAAGCTTTAAAATAACTGATTCTACTCCATCCAAAGAGATGTAAGCTTTAAAATAACTGATTCTACTCCATACGAAACATAGACATAAGCTTTGCAAAAAACTGATTCCACTCCATAAAATTGCAATACCTATTGACTATTGTATCACTGCTGAGTCCTGGAGCAACCATTGACTTCATACATGTACTTGACTTGTAAAATGGATTGTTGGGGCAGTTCAAACCTTAACGGCATCGTACGCCCTATTTTTCATTTATCCTTTGAATAAAAAATATTTGTTTAATAGTAGACTCCTGGCCAGGTACAAAACTCCACCTCGATGTCGTGTCTTGTAAACATGCCCTAGAATGTTGTCCCCACTCCGCCCCTTTAAATTTTAGACTGCTGCACTAAGAACTGTGTTACAACAGCTTCAGACAGAGCCACAGATCACGTGTTAGTACGCGCCAAGGAGCCAAACATTGCTGTGATGTAACAGGAGCCATAGAGTGCCAGCCGTGGGCTTGATGGGCATTTTATCAGGAGGCAATTTGTGTTGCCCCCACCCCCACCACCCTGTCAACAGACGTGAAAATGTTGGCTGTGGTGTGAGGGACATCAAGATGAAATGTTGTACATAGAGAAGAAATGTTGTACATAGAGAAGAAATGTTGTACATAGAGAAGAAATTTAGTAGTTGTACACAGAGAAGAAATGTACATAGAGAAGAAATTTAGTAGTTGTACACAGAGAAAAAGTGTTGTAGTAGTACACGCGAAGAAATATTGTACATGGAGAAGAAATGTTGTATTTGTACACAGAGAAGAAATGTTGTAGTTGTACACAGAGAAGAAATATTGTAGTTGTATACAGAGAAGAGATGTTGTACATGGAGAAGAAATGTTGTACATGGCGAAGAAATGTTGCACATGGTGAAGAAATGTTGCAGTTGTACACAGAGAAGAAATGTTGTACATGGAGAAGAAATGATGTACACAGAGAAGAAATGTTGTACATGAAGAAATTTTGTAGTTGTACACAGAGAATAAATGTTGTACATGCAGAAGAAGTGTTTGACATGGAGAAGAAATGTTGTATATTGAGAAGAAATGTTGTATATTGAGAAGAAATGTTATAGTTGCACACAGAGAAGAAATGTTGTACATGGCGAAGAAATGTTGTAGTTGTGCAAGGAGCTAAAATGTTGCTGTCTTGTTATCGGGTTCATGAATGCTGCTTGTGTTATCCACGGGTGGTCACAGGTCAAAGGTCACAGGCGTCATAAACTACATCATCAAACATGGGCGCCTGGGGGGGCGGGGGCGTACACAACATTTTTGTTTTCGTTTATCATGACAGGGAGACAAGATTAAACACAAAAAAAATCATAAGATGTCATTCTCTGATTTCTCAGCCGCTTCAAAAATAAAAATATTCTGACATTTTAGTTTAAACAGATTGAGTTTGTAAATAAAAGTGTATAACTACATTACTTTAACACAACTAAAAACTACTGGAAGCTTGTCAGAGACGCCATTTTATCGGGGTTAGAAAAAATTTGTTACGTTTTAGATATTAAATCAAATAAACAAACAAACAAAAATAGAGCATGATTATTTCCTAGATTATGGGAGAAAAGCTTCCCTTTCTATAATCACGTAACTTCAGTGTGGTCTTACAGATTTTAAATGGAAGAAATCTTTAGCTTACGCCCCTGAACTCAGAGAAATCTTCAGCTTACGCCCCTGGCTCTGATGTTATCATGGTGCGTGTCATCCATCTGCTGGGGAGAGCGGCTCCGGGGCTTAAATCAAACCTGCCATTTATTTCTATCACAGCTCGGATCAGAGCGAAGACAGCTATCTGCAGGATCAGAGCATCAATCTATTTGTATGGTCTTATTCACAGCATCAATCTATTTGTATGGTCTTATTCATAGCATCAATAAATTTGTTTGGTCACAATTTGAGCACAATTCTATATGTACACCCACAATCACAGCACCATTCTATATGTATGCCCACAATCACAGCACCATTCTATATGTACGCCCACAATGACAGCACCATTCTATATGTACGCCCACAATGACAGCACCATTCTATATGTACGCCCACAATCACAGCACCATTCTATATGTACGCCCACAATCACAGCACCATTCTATATGTACGCCCACAATCACAGCACCATTCTATATCTACGCCCACAGTCTGAATAGCCGTGTTGTGTAATGAAGTGGCAGATTTAAAGATTATCCTGATGTCTTCAACAAAATGATGGCATTATTCTGTTAGTCAACAGCGTTTTACCACGTTTTTATTAACTTGCTTTCGTTCACATTTTTTATTCTGTCCGCAAAATTTCAAATTTTCCAACGTAAAATTAAACAATTTCTGATGGTCCTGGAGATCTTAAAATAGCTCTTGGACGACAATGTATTGTATTGGAATTGTAGCAGATCGTTCGAATGTACCGTAATTAAATTTTTTCCATTTTAGTTTATCTCTATATAGCATCTGTATCCGTCTGCTATTGTTGACTTCCACGTGCCACCGGTGTTCACGTTGACCACATCGCCGTGGTATTAAAACGTTATTTTTTTTTAAACTTATTTTTTTAGACTAAAAAAATTAAATAAACAGAGGTTAAGAAAAAGATGTTAAAAACCACGTTTTTATAATTGGATGGAAAAAAAAATAAAATAATTTAAAACTTATAAGTTCAAGTATTTTTATTTAATGTGAATAAAACGTGGGGATTGTGCTTCTTTTTTTTTTTTTTAGGTGTTCGGTATACAAATTAAAGATTTATAATTTAGAAGGAAAAAGGTATCTATAAGTGAGAGAATGAGTGAACTTCATAAGTAAAACATCCTAGCAGTAGCCGCACGTTTTTAGTCAAATTAAATCAAATTACTTGAACTTATACGTTTTTAATTTTTTTTTTTAATTGTCACTGTTTGGTGAAAGTTTCTCCATGTTTGGAGTAAGTTGTCAATTTTTTTATGTAAGTGTGTCAATTTTTGGTGTAAGTTTGTCAATGTTTGGTGTAAGTTTGTCTGTTTCGTGTAAGTTTGTCAATGTTTGGTGTAAGTTTGTCAATGTTTGGTTTAAGTTTGTCAATGTTTGGTGTAAGTTTGTCAATGTTTGGTGTAAGTTTGAAAAAGTTTAATGTAAGTTTGTCAATGTTTGGTGTAAGTTTGTCAATGTTTGGTGTAAGTTTGTCAATGTTTAATGTAAGTTTGTCAATGTTCGGTGTAAGTTTGTCAATGTTCGGCGTAAGTTTGTCAATGTTTGGCGTAAGCTTGTTATATTTTACCAAGAAGCAGTAATTGAGACTTATGGGCTTCTTGTAATTTTGCAATTATAATCTGTTGATTATCCAGCCAACATGATGATCAGAAGGTACAGTCATTATGTCACATTTATCAACCAGTCTTGGTCTGTTAGTTAAAAATTGATTGATTCACTTTCCTTTCGGACTCACAAGGTGGACAAGCACGTTTTACCAGTCCTACCGGTTTGTTGCACCTTGATAAAAATCTTGAAATGTGTACTGACCTTGAACTTTGCTTTCTTTTTTATTGCTTAAAAATCAATCAAGTTTTTTTTCCCTTGGTAGCTTTTTTTTTTTTTTTTACTATTTGCTCTAAGTTTAAGTTGTGTATTCTAATATTGAAAAACTCATTCATTTTTTAAAAAAAATATTTCGATGTTGTTCTTTGGAATAGTTGTTCTAGTTTATGTTATGGATTATCAAGTTTTGCATTCTCCAAAATTTAAAAAGAATTTTTTTTTTAAAATTCTACGCAATCCCCTTTTGAACCGCCAAATAACCTATTTTTAGAATTATTCAAATATTAACGAAATCAATTCTTTACCAATGTTTTCTTTAACTTATCTTCTTTCAGTGCTATAATTGGCCAAGCTAGCACCCAGCACACAGCATCCAGCAACTAGCACCAAGCTCCTAGCACCAAGCTACTAGCACCCAGCACCTAGCACCCAGCACCAAGCAACCAGCACCAATCATCCAGCAACTAGCACCTATCACCCAGCACCCAGCACTCAACATCCAGCACCTAACACCTAGCACCCAGCACCCGCACCTAGCACCCAATATCCAGCAACTAGCACTTAGCACCCAGCACCTAGCAACCCGTATCCAACATCCAGCACCCAGCACCTATTACCCAGCACCCAGCACCAAGCACACAACATCCAGAAACTTGCACCCAGCACCTAGCACACACCACCCAGCACCTAGCACACCACCCAGCACCTAGCACACACCACCTAGCACCCAGCACCCGCACCCAGCCCGAAATTTATCAACCAAAAATAAGTGCATACTACAGACAAGGCAAGTCTTATAGATGAGCTTGAAAATCTTGTTTGAATCCATTAGCATTGGAAAGTCTAACATCTTGTTTGATTCAATTAGCACCGGAAATTCTCTAATTTGATTCAATTAGCACCGGAAAGTCTAACATCTAATTTGATTCAATTAGCACCGGAAAGTCTAACATCTAATTTGATTCAACTAGCACCGTAAAGTCTAATATCTTGTTTGATTCAATCAGCTAACATTTAAATTGATTAAATCAGCTAACATTTTATCTGATTCATTCAGCTAACATTTTATTTAATTCAATCAGCTAACATTTTGTTTAGTTCAATAACCTAACATCTTGTTTGGTTCAATCATCTAAGATCTTGTTTGTTTCAATCAGCTAACATCTTGTTTAATTCAATCAGCTAACATCTTGTTTGTTTCAATCACCTAACATCTTGTTTGGTTCAATCATCTAACATCTTGTTTGGTTCAATCAGCTAAAATCTTGTTTGATTTAATCAGCTAACATCTTGTTTGGTTCAATCATCTAAGATCTTGTTTGTTTCAATCAGCTAACATCTTGTTTGATTTAATCATCTAACATTTTGTTTGATTCAATCATCTAACATCTTGATTAATTCAATCATCTAACATCTTGATTGATTCAATCAGCTAACATTTTGTTTGATTCAATCATCTAACATCTTGATTGATTCAATCAGCTAACATTTTGTTTGATTCAATCATCTAACATTTTGTTTGATTCAATCATCTAACATCTTGATTGATTCAATCATCTAAAATCTTGATTGATTCAATCAGCTAACATTTTGTTTGATTCAATCAGCTAACATCTTGTTTGATTCAATCAGCTAACATCTTGATTGATTCAATCAGCTAACATCTTGATTGATTCAATCAGCTAACATCTTGATTGATTCAATCATCTTACATTTTGTATGTTTCAATTAGAATTAGGCAATCTAAATACACCGAGAAAACAAGCTGGGCGCAAAAGGAATGTTAGCCGTATAAATGCAACCATTAATTAAAGGGAGAGAAGCAGACATCCCAGCAGACTTATCCAATCAGATGAAGTTTCCTTTCTGCGAATAAATAACCGTTATCCCTCAATTATCGTTTACTTTTTTTCCTGGAGCTGGTTGCTCACGATGGGTGATATTTAGCCCAATATGTGCCGTTATTTCATTGATAGATTAGCTACTCTTAAATTGTACGTTTGTAAGGTCAGATATTAACGCACATTATTAAATGTCTGTCATATGACAGATTTATAGCTTTATATTCCTGTGGAATGATTAGCAAAAAGATTCATATCCCTGACATTTCACTTATTTATAGATTTATGTCACTGTCACATGATTGATTTATAGATTCATATCCATCTCAAATAGGTGATTTTTAAATTTATATCCCTTACACATGACTGATGACACATCCCAACACACAACCCAATACACATTTCAACACACATCCCAATACACATTTCAACACACAACCCAAGACACATTTCAACACACATCCCAACACACATTTCAACACACATTTCAACACACATTTCAACACACAACTCAAGACACATTTCAACACACATTTCAACACACATCCCAACACACATTTCAACACACATCCCAAGACACATTTCAACACACATTTCAACACACATCCCAACACACATTTCAACAAACATCCCAACACACAACCCAACACACATCCCAACACACATTCCAATACACATTCCAATACACATCCCAACACACATTCCAATACACAACCCAACACACAACCCAACACACATCCCAACACATATCCCAACACACATTTTAAGACACAACCCAACACACATTCCAACACACATTTCAACACAAATCCCAACACATATCCCAACACACAACCCAACACACATCCCAACACATATCCCAACACACATTTTAAGACACAACCCAACACACATTCCAACACACATGCCAACACACATTTCAACATACATCCCAACACACACTACACCACAAATCCCAACACACAAACCAACACAAATTTCAACACACATCCCAATACACATTTCAACACACATTTCAACACACATCCCACCACACATTTCAACACACATCCCAACACACATTTCAACACAAATTTCAACACACAACCCAACACTTATCCCAACACACATTTCAACACACATCGCAACCCACATCCCAACACACATTTCAGCGCACATCCTAACACACATCCCAACACACATTTCAACACACAACCCAACACACAACCCAACACACAATCCAACACACATCCGAACACACAACCCAACACACATCCCAACACACAACCCAACACACATCCCAACACATGTAGTATATTGTATTCACTAAGTCGTTCGATGAGTCCCGTCACGTCCCTGTAAGTCTTATTGGCCCACAAATCTTGAAAAGAACATTCAGGCCTGGTATTTCAACAAGTCTTCCATTAATAAACAGACTTTGTGTCTGGTCTGTTCCCATCTGTGAGGCAAGAAAAGTCACATGTGCTCGACTGATGTCAGAAAACACGAGCCTCGAACGAGCGCAAGTCAATGAGCCTAAACCAGGGACATGTGGCGCTAATTTCTACACATGTTGCTCAACTGTATGCCATACAGGCAGCCAGCGATTTCTGGCCCACCAGCCCAGCCCCTCAAATAAACACTGTTCATCCCGACACGTCGAAATAATGGTGGAACCCTACTACGGAAGGTCAGGGTTCAAAGAGGTCAAGAGCTATTCGGAAACTTTGAGCTTGATAAACGGGAGCTTTGAGAATGGAAAGGTTTGGGCACTTGAAGTTTAATGTTACCTTGCACGCTCAATGTGTCGGCTGTGGGGCGGAGCTGCCTTACTTTTCGTTAGAAGTCAATCAGATATCTCGAGTAAGGTCCTAGAATTGCTGTAAAGTAAAGTTAATCAGAAGTCCCGAGGTCTTAGCATCGTTGCAAAGCAAAATCCATTAAAGGTCTTTAGGAGTAAAGTCCAAACATTGCAGTAAAGTAAAGTCAATCAGAAGTCACGAGGTCTTAGCATTGCTGTAAAATGAAGTAAATCAGAGATCATTGAGCGTAAAGTCCAAACATTGCTGTAAAGTAAAGTCAATCAGAGATCTGTGGCCGTAAGGTCCGAGCATTTTTATGTCTGAGCGTTAATTCGTTTTGGACACTTAATAAACTTAATATAGTTATTTCTACATTGTGCTTCATATGCATGAAAGAAAACTAAAACATTAATTTTTCTGAAATATGGATCTAATCCCTACGTAATAGGACCATCTATCACATTGAATGAGAACAGTCCAGTAACTACACATAGAGTGGGACCAACCCAATGACACACACATTAAATTAGACCAACCCGATGACACACACATTGAAATAAGTCACACCAATAACCCCCTCATTGAATGAGACCAAACTCTATGACCCCCCTCATTGAATGAGACCAAACTCGATGACCCCCTCTCATTGAATGAGACCAAATTCGATGACCCCCCTCATTGAATGAGACCAAACTTGATGACCCCCCTAATTGAATGAGACCAAACTCGATGACCCCCCTCATTGAATGAGACCAAACTTGATGACCCACCCTCATTGAATGAGACCAAACTCTTTGACCCCCCCTCATTGAATGAGACCAAACTCGATGACCCCCTCATTGAATGAGACCAAACTCGATGACCCCCCACCCCAATGAATGAGACCAACCTTATGTGAAGCTGGAAATGCGTGTTACAATAAACCACGGTAACACGAACCCAACAATCATTGTTCTTCCCGGCGCTATTCTTTAGCGCCATATTGTTCCAGTTGGAGAATTTCTATTGACACGGAGCGCCCCCTGGCGGCCTGTTGGTTTATTTCTCTATAATCTATCCCATAATTGATAATGGCTGTCCAAACGGAACCGTTCTCCAAGAAACGATGTCAGCGTAAACAAACGGCCCATGCTGTCGGTAACTCAATATTACGAGATGCATATCAATGCTGCTGTAGCGATACACGACCGGGGCTGGGGAGGTGGGGGAGGTTTCTTTTGGCAGCAGGCAGTTGATGCGTTTGTCACTCAACACCACACAGCGGTACTCACCTACTGACAGGATGGTCCATTATTTTCACTACCGTACTTGTTCAAGTAAACCGACCGACAGACGCGGCTTGTCAGAACATTCCAGAACAAGTTAGGAGTTGTTTTTGGTGGGAAGTTAGAATAACTGTTGGCGAATTTACCTGCCGGAAATCGTCTGCTGTCACGTGTTGTCTGAGGAACAATGTCGTTTTTCTGATAATTAGTCTAATTGGCTTTGTGCTTTAGTGCTTTACTCTGATGTTCAATCTTTGTCTATGTCATGTATTTGGCTTCGTACTTTAGTGCTTTACTCTTTACAACCTTTGTCTATGTCAATGAATTGGCTTTGTACTTTAGTGCTGTACTCGGATGTTCAACCTTTGTCTATACCTATGTCAATGAATTGGCTTTGTACTTTAGTGCTGTACTCTGATGTTGAACCTTTATCTATGCCATGTCCAGTAACACCAATTGAAAAATTTCACAATAAATTTAGAATGATAAACGGAATAGTAAGTCAGCCAGCCTTTGACTAAGAATTGTTTTTATCTCCAAGTCAAACAATACTTGACTTAAAGAACTTCCCAAAAAGACAGCCTTTGACTTAACAATTTTTAAAGTTAGCTACCAATTGTTTAATCCAATATCAAAGCCAGCGAGCCTTTGACTTCTGTCAATTTTATCTTAAAGTCATCCACTCCTTGACTTAACGCCTAGTAGAGTTTTATGGCTAAGACTTTTGGTGTTTAAATTCTGTTTGTGTTCTTGGTGAACTCTGTATGACGTCATAAACCAGGCGTGATGGACTAGACCAAGAATGGCCAGACCTGTAGTAACTGAGGGCCACTAGACCAAGGGTGGTCATACCTGTGGTAACTGAGGGCCACTAGACCAAGGGTGGTCAGACCTGTGGTAACTGAGGGCCACTAGACCAAGGGTGGTCAGACCTGTGGTAACTGAGGGCCACTAGACCAGGGGTGGTCAGACCTGTAGTAACTGAGGGCCACTAGACCAGGGGTGGTCAGACCTGTAGTAACTGAGGGCCACTAGACCAGGGGTGGTCTGACCTGTAGTAACTGAGGGCCACTAGACAAGGGGACATCTGACCTGTAGTAACTGAGGTCCACTAGACCAGGGGTGGTCTGACCTGTAGTAACTAAGGGCCACTAGACCAGGGGTGGTCTGACCTGTAGTAACTGAGGGCCACTAGACCAGGGGTGGTCAGACCTGTAGTAACTGAGGGCGACTAGACCAGGGGTGGTCTGACCTGTAGTAACTGAGGGCCACTAGACCAGGGGACATCTGACCTGTAGTAACTGAGGTCCACTAGACCAGGGGTGGTCTGACCTGTAGTAACTGAGGGCCACTAGACCAGGGTTGGTCTGACCTGTAGTAACTGAGGTCCACTAGACCAGGGGTGGTCAGACCTGTAGTAACTGAGGGCCACTAGACCAGGGGTGGTCTGACCTGTAGTAACTGAGGACCACTAGACCAGGGGTGGTCTGACCTGTAGTAACTGAGGGCCACTAGACCAGGGGTGGTCTGACCTGTAGTAACTGAGCCGCAATGTGAACATAGAAGTTAGACATGTGGGCCCCCGTAACAGATAAGTTAGACATGTGGGCCACCGTAACAGAAAAGTTAGACATGTCGGCCACCGTAACAGATGAGTTAGACATGTGGGCCACCCTAACAGAAAAGTTAGACATGTGGGCCACCGTAACAGATAAGTTAGACATATGGGCCACCGTAACAGATAAGTTAGACATGTGGGCCACCTTAACAGATGAGTTAGACATGTGGGCCACCTTTACAGATAAGTTTGACATGTGGGCCACCGTAACAGATAAGTTTGACATGTGGGCCCCCGTAACAGATAAGTTGATGTTCATCTGGCTGTTATTTTGTACCTAGCCTGACCTTACACTTTCACTTACACTTTCACTTACACATGCGCTTACACTTACACCAATTCAGTTGAATATAAAGTAAGCATTTGAGATTACAGTATAAGTCTTTGAACATGTGTGCATATATGATTGCCTCGCCCTGTACCCACAAGACCCCGCCCTGTGTATATATGATTACCCCGCCCTCTAACTACAAGACCACGCCCCCAGGTTACACATAATATGAGATTATTGTATAGCCTCAAATTTTTTTAAATGTCAAAATGGAAATTTATTTGTAACTCATAAATAAGAACACAATTTTTGATTCAGAAAAAAATTAAACACAAAGAACTCTATAGTAATTCTCTATACTGGGGATCATTTCCAGACCCCTCCCCCACCCCCCACCCCAAAATATAAATACATAAATAAAATAAAATAAAGTTTATCCATTTTCAGTGGGTTAGGATGTTCAAATGTTAAGTTTTGGCCGTTGTGTCATCAACTCCAATACTCTGTATGCCACACTAGATAAGATTAAGAATCATCTAGAATAAAGAATTATTATGTTAGCAAACAGAGTTGTTGTATCATTAAAAGAACTCAGAGAGAATTTTGGGCAGATAACATCCAAAGATTCGTATCTAGTACTCTGTATATTTTTGTACTTTCTTTTATGTAAATGAAAGGGGCCAACTTTTCACTCGGCAATGTAGGAGCCCTCGCCTCATCCTCGGCTATAATTTGACGTAACATATAATGTAACGAGTGCACAGCGGCCACCGTTGAGAATGCTTTGTTGGGAATCTCCGCAATTGTTACATGGAGTCCGCAGACTTAGAAACACGGAGACGGACAATTTCAACGGCTGTCAAATGTCAAGATTCGTCACCGCTAATCAAATGTCAAGATTGGAGAGAATCTAACGAAGCCAGGCGCTGCCGAGGCCGCAACGAGTCTGGGCCAAGATGGTGATCACGTGACTACGAAATATCAACACATCGCGCCGCCTAGCGGCCAACTTGTATTTCTTTTCTCCTCTACCTTCCACGATAACGATGTCTTCTTTCTCCAGCATCTCCCACGTTTGTTCGGGCTTATCTTCCCATAATCCCTTCAGTCACCTCGGCAAGTGTTGGGAAAAGAACTGTCGGGAGGGGAGGTAGGGGAGGGAGATATCAAGGGCGGAGGAGTTAAGAAACGCGAAAAAATTAGGTTGGCAAGATATTTCTTAAGGGGAGGTTAAAAAAAAACCTATAAAAAACAAATATGGCTTCCTTGTAGAGAAACCTGGCAGAGTTAAGATTACAAGAAATTCTATTTGGGAGGAAATCTGGCCATGTGCCACATCAAAGGGAGCTTATGCTCGGATCAGTGGGCCGCACTGGAGTAGTTTTCATTGTAAGATATACAAAGGTTAATACACCATCAAGGGCAATAACTGCTAGCGAGAAAATACCGGTAAGGTAGGATCAAAATACGCAGTATGTCTGGGACAACTAACTAGACATGACAGTTTATTTTGATCTTTAACAAAAATGTCTTATTTAATAATAATTATTCAGAAAAAAATGAATTGGTCGTTATTTTAATGGACAGGCAAAGAATTTCCGTTAATCAAATACAGACCTTCTGCATTGTATTTAGGAGCTCACTCGAACGATTGTACATCAATAGACATCTCCACTTTATGACAGGGAGATGGATACTGGCGCAATGGGAAGGTCAGGGTCAAAGATGGTGTGTTGTAAGACCATAAATATAACCTGCAGCTATCTAAGGGTCCATCGCATGAAGACATTCGGCCGTGTATTGATTATCGTTAGCCGTGGGACACGGTACCAGCTTACAAGCCGAAATGAAACTGTCAGAGAGACTGGGGAGGTAATCCAGCATGTCATGGGGAGATGAAGACATCCGGGGCCTCAGACTCGCTGGCCCTCGCTACATCTCGTAAACTTGGAGGAATTATCAATTTCATCACTTTGAACTTGGCTTTTCAAAGATTACGGCGGTGTCCATTACAATGAGGTAGCTGGGCTCCTGGGGTATATGTGCTAATGGGGTAACTAGGTCAGTGAAATATATTGGCTCCTGGGGTATATGTGCTACTGGGGTAACTAGGCCAGTAAGGTATCTGGGCTTCTGGGGTATATGTGCTACTGGGGTAACTAGGCCAGTAAGGTATTTGGGCTCCTGGGGTTATGTGCTACTGGGGTAACTAGGCCAGTAAGGTATCTGGGCTCCTGGGGTATATGTGCTACTGGGGTAACTAGGCCAGTAAGGTATTTGGGCTCCATGGGTATATGTGCTACTGGGGTAACTAGGCCAGTAAGGTATTTGGGCTCCTGGGGTATATGTGCTACTGGGGTAACTAAGCCAATAAGGTATATGGGCTTCTGATGTATATGTGTTACTGAGGTATTTAGGTCAGTGAAATTTATTGGCTCCTGGGGTATATGTGCTACTGGGGTAACTAGGCCAGTAAGATATTTGGGCTCCTGGGGTATATGTGCTACTGGGGTAACTAGGCCAGTAAGGTATATGGGCTTCTGATGTATATGTGTTACTGAGGTATTTAGGTCAGTGAAATATATTGGCTCCTGGGGTATATGTGCTACTGGGGTAACTAAGCCAATAAGGTATTTGGGCTCCTGAGGTATATGTGCTACTGGGGTAACTAAGCCAATAAGGTATTTGGGCTCCTGAGGTATATGTGCTGCTGGGGTACCTAGGCCAGTAAGGTATCTGGGCTTCTGGGGTATATGTGCTGCTGGGGTAACTACATTGTCTTCACATGGGACTCTTTTGCCTCACAAACCTCCCCGGCTATGTCCACCGCTTGACACGAAGTTAACAGGTGTAGCACTGTTTCAGAGGCTAAGCTTCAAAGCCGGCAGTTAGTGTCCCTGTTATGGTCCAGCCCAGGGGTGCACAACCTTTGGGCTATTGCCGGCCGCATAAAAAGAAAACTTTTGCAACGGCGTCAAAAATTGTCCATTTATAATCGAAACGGTCACTATAAAAAAATGACCTCTCGTAATAGTCATCGCAGGATAATAATGACCTTGTCATAATGTATTGAAGCAAACAAAGTGCTTAATTACAAACAAAAATATGTCCATCGAAATTCTCTGTTGAATATATTTTATTGAAAAAAATTCATGTCCCACACGTAGGCCCTATAGCATAAGGATATTTTTAAGTGGCATTAGTACACTCAGAACACATTAATTGAATAAGTGATAAGCTGCTTCACTAACACTGTCCATGTAGCTTAGCAGTCCAGGGTCCAGAATACTGTACAACTGACAGCGCCCACACTGTATTGAGATACTGTATTACTGACCAGAACCCAGACTGTACCACTTCCCAGCGACCAGACTGTACAACTGACCAGCGCCCAGACTGTGCCACTGACCAGCGCCCAGACTGTGCCACTGACCAGCACCCAGACTGTGCCACTGACCAGCGCCCAGACTGTGCCACTGACCAGCGCCCAGACTGTGCCACTGACCAGCGCCCAGACTGTGCCACTGACCAGCGCCCAGACTGTGATACTGACCAGCGCCCAGACTGTGATACTGACCAGCGCCCACACTGTACTAAGATAATGCACTACTGACCAGCACCCAGACTGTACAACTGACCAGCACACAGACTGTACAACTGACCAGCGCCCAGACTGTACCACTGACCAGCGCCCACACTTTACTGAGATACTGTACCACTGACCAGCGCCCAGACTGTTCTGAGATACTGTACCACTAACCAGCACCTAAACTGTACCACTGACCAGCGCCCAGACTGTACTGAGATATTGTATTACTGACCAGCGCCCAGACTGTACCACTAACCAGGACCTAAACTGTACCACTGACCAGCGCCTAGACTGTACTGAGATAATGTACCACTGACAAGCGCCCAGACTTTATAACTGACCAGCGCTCAGACTGTATCGCTGACCAGCGCTTAATTAAACTGGAGCACTGACCAGCACCCAAACTGTACCACTGACCAGCACCCAAACTATAACACTGACCAGCGCCCAGACTGTATCGCTGACCAGCGCTTAATTAAACTGGATCACTGACCAGCATCCAAAACTGTACAATTGACTAGCACCTAAACTGTACCACTGACCAGCGCTTAAACTGGACCACTGACCAGCCACAGTAAACCTCGCCTGGATGGATGTATAACCCGGCATTCACGAGGAGGGTAACACAAAGAAAGCAAGTGAAGCCATCAAACAGCCTCGTGACGGGCTCCGTAGGAGATCAGTGCACGGCTGAGTGTCAACGAGGGCGCCATCTCCAGCCCGAGGGCCTGGTTTCTTGTGTCATCAACGTTCGAGCCTGGTCTCCTTTCTAGACGATCATCTCGCTCTTTCATATCACTGACCAGATGAATCAATAATCGGCCTGGAGATTGGGCCAGTACATGGTGTGTCAGTCTAACAGTGGTCCAATCGTCAAGGTGCTTCCAGAGGCGCATCCAAAGGAGGGGCAAAGTACCGTCAAGGTGCTTACAGTGGCGTGGCCACAGGCAAGGTGATTACAATGGTGTTACAGGAGGGAAAGGTACCGTCAAGGTGATTATCATGGTGTTACAGGAGGGAAAGGTACCGTCAAGGTGATTACAATGGTGTTACAGGGGGGAAAAGGTACCGTCAAGGTGCTTACAGTGGCGTGGCCACAGGAGGGACAAGAGTAGATACAAGGAGTCAGTGGTCGAGAAGTTGTCGGAAAGATTCGAGAAAACTTGCAAGAAATGTGTCCAGAGAGTTCCTAGATTGAAAGCCATCTTGTATTTTTTATACAATCTCTTTGTTTTTTTAAGTTATAAAAATTCAATGTTTAAATTAGACATGTACAAACACATTGTTTCATCTCTTCGCTTCAATTTAAAAAAAGAAGTTTATCCTTGGATAAACTCAAAATGTTTTAGATGATTGCATGTTTTTATCCTTGAAATTATAATCTGTGAAATTGTGTTGAAGGAGCCCTTCTTGTAGCGGTCGATCAGCGGTGATGCCCCTGGATTCAGCCCGATCAACATTCGTGAAAGAGTGTCCAGCCAAGGGCCACTACTCTCAAAACTGGCGTGCTCAATAGTCTCCCTTTCTGTGAAGCCCAATCAATGATGACGCCCCTTGTTTGAACAAAACTCGTTGGCAGGGCCGCTTGGAGAGAACGATGTATCGATTCTAAATAAAGCCTCGCATCAAGCTGTTTGTTTACTCGTCCAGGGCAGACTCGATACTTCACGGCTCAATCTTCTTTCTAAGTGGTTCTTCTGGCCGTTTGTTCAGGTCGAACTCGGCCAGGGCGGATTCGATACTTCATGTCTCAATCTTTTTTCTAAGTGGTTCTTCTGGCCGTTTGTTCAGGCCGAACTCGGCCAGGGCGGATTCGATACTTCACGCCTTCATATAGCATCTAAGTGGTTCCACTCTTAGCTCGTCATTAAACGAATAGAAAATGTCTTCTATTGATTTCTTCCACTAGAAAACGTTCCTCGGATCAAATAGAAATTTAGAAATATTTCAGTATTTAAACAGAATGAAATGCACGCTTGAGATAGATTCAAATATTGACACGCCAAGGCACCTGTCTGGAATGTCCTCAGCGATCGTTATAAGACAAAGATGAGGAAATGAAGAAAGAACCAGAGTAATAAAAGAAGGAAAGGGATGGAGTGTATGAGAGGGAGAGGGAGGGAAAAGTAGAGCTAGGCAGAGAATAAGGGCTGACTGGAGAGTGTGGCAAAGACTTGGGGGGGGGGCTGAAGAGGACAGATCAAGTGGGAGGGAAGAACAAGGAGGACAGACCAAGTGGGAGGGAAGAACAAGGAGGAAGAGGGAGATAGAGTGTCCAAGGAGGACAGACCAAGTGGGAGGGAAGAACAAGGAGGAAGAGGGAGGTAGAGTGTCCAAGGAGGACAGACCAAGTGGGAGGGAAGAACAAGGAGGACAGACCAAGTGGGAGGGAAGAACAAGGAGGAAGAGGGAGATAGAGTGTCCAAGGAAGACAACTCAGATAGTTCCTTCCACCGAGAAAATATGTTTTCAAGTTTAACATTTTCGAACGTTTCTTCTGTTTTCTTACTGAAAACATTAGACATCTGATATGCTGTCAAGTATTAAAAGTTATTGCAGTATTGTTCTTGTATCACAGTTCCTCTGCCTAACTGTGAGTAACCACTTAAATATAAGATATCATGAAATCTTTCAGGAAATGTACCGATGGAATCTTCTCGCATTTAATGGCTGACAGATAATATGTATTAGTTGATTGATGACATCTGATGTCATTGGGTTATTGATGACATCTGGTGTCATTGGGTTATTGATGACATCTGATTTCAGGTTAATAATAACAATGGGCTATTGATGGCATCTGCTGTTAATGGGTTATTGATGACATCTGCTGTCATATGCTTATTGATGGCATCTGATGTCATATGCTTATTGGTGGCATCTGATGTCAATGGGTTATTGATGACATCTGATTTAGTTACGCTTATTAGCTATGATATATCTCTAGTCCTGTCATTTATGTTTATTAGAGTTTTAAATGTTGATAAATTGTTGGTTTATCTGGTTTGATCAAGCAACCCATTCCAGACCCGATTTAGAGAAGGAAGAATGAGAATGTTTATGTGTTTGTTCTTGCAGATAGCAAACGGAACGTGTTTTGATTTCTATGTCTATCTGAGGGTTGTATTAGTTCATCTTTCTGTTCTATTAGTTCATCTTTCTGTTGTATTAGTTCATCTTTCTGTTGTAGTAGTTCATCTTTCTGTTGTATTAGTTCATCTTTCTGTTGTAGTAGTTAATCTTTCTGTTGTTTTAGTTCATCTTTCTGTTGTAGTAGTTCATCTTTCTGTTGTATTAGTTCTTCTTTCTTGTTGTTTTAGTTCATCTTTCTGTTGTTTTAGTTCATCTTTCCGTTGTATTAGTTCATCTTTCTTGTTGTTTTAGTTCATCTTTCTGTTGTTTTAGTTCATCTTTCTGTTGTTTTAGTTCATCTTTCTGTTGTTTTAGTTCATCTTTCTGTTGTATTAGTTCATCTTTCAGTTGTAGTAGTTCTTTCTGTTGTTTTAGTTCATCTTTCTGTTGTAGTAGTTC
The DNA here is from genome assembly GCA_002072015.1 of Radix auricularia. Classification (NCBI taxonomy): domain Eukaryota; kingdom Metazoa; phylum Mollusca; class Gastropoda; family Lymnaeidae; genus Radix; species Radix auricularia. The sequence continues at coordinate 22,824 of MUZC01004728.1, read as the reverse complement.
ATCTTTTTGCTGTATTAGTTCATCTTTCTGTTGTAGTAGTTCATCTTTCTGTTGTATTAGTTCATCTTTCTTGTTGTTTAAGTTCATCTTTCTGTTGTTTTAGTTCATCTTTCTGTTGTTTTAGTTCATCTTTCTGTTGTATTAGTTCTTCTTTCTTGTTGTTTTAGTTCATCTTTCTGTTGTTTTAGTTCTTCTTTCTGTTGTATTAGTTCATCTTTCTTGTTGTTTTAGTTCATCTTTCTGTTGTTTTAGTTCTTCTTTCTGTTGTTTTAGTTCATCTTTCTGTTGTTTTAGTTCATCTTTCTATTGTATTAGTTCATCTTTCTGTTGTAGTAGTTCTTTCTGTTGTATTAGTTCATCTTTCTGTTGTAGTAGTTCATCTTTTTGTTGTATTAGTTCATCTTTCTGTTGTAGTAGTTCATCTTTCTGTTGTTTAAGTTTAAGTTCATCTTTCTGTTGTTTTAGTTCATCTTTCGGTTGTTTTAGTTCATCTTTCTGTTGTATTAGTTCTTCTTTCTTGTTGTTTTAGTTCATCTTTCTGTTGTTTTAGTTCATCTTTCTGTTGTTTTAGTTCATCTTTCTGTTGTTTTAGTTCATCTTTCTGTTGTATTAGTTCAACTTTCTGTTGTATTAGTTCATCTTTCTGTTGTATTATCAGTGTAGAATTTATTGTCTTATGTTTCATGACTATGACTATACTCTGACATACATAAGGCTATGTGCTATGAACTATTCGGTCTGGTTACCACAGGCGGGTGCTGATGGATGGGAGAGAGAGTATAGAGATCAAATAGCTGGCCAAATCTAAGCCCTCCAATTGTTTCACTCGTCAGATGAAGCTTAACAAAACGAGTCTTTGATGAGGGCGTGAAGCAGTTCAAAGGCTTGTTCTTATGACGCATCGTTGGACTCGGTCAATGAAATCCCTTTAGGAAATCGATAATTGCTGGAAATAATAGATTCTCAGAGCTCATCAAATGGCCCAATCATGTCCTTTAGATGTCCGACCAAGGACAGCTGGGCTCAACGGTAGGGACGTTGGTGACAGAACCGTTGAGCGTGGACATGATTATCGGAACTTTTGGCTTCCCTCCCTTTACCAAGTGCTGACATTGACCAGTGTAGAACGGAAACATATCTCCATGTATCGTATGGTGGATGGAGTATATGTGTATATAAAGAAATGTTTTGGGCAAGAAAATGTATATATTGCAAAAATGTATGATCTAAATGTATATATAAAGAAATTTTATGTGAAGTAAATGTATACATGTAACAATGTTGTTATAAATAAATTTTAGGGCTGCAGAAATTACCGATTAATTTCTCGATTAATCGGTAATTTTTTTTGTTTTAAACTATTTCAATCGATAAAATAGCGATAAAAATAAATGAAAATATTTTAAACTTTTTTTACGATTTATTAATAAATCATTAATTATTAATAATTAATAATAGTTTACTTTTTTTACGTACAAACTTCTCCATTTAAAAATAAATAAATTTTAAACTGTAAATTATAAAATAAGCTCTTTTTATTAGGAAAATAATGTAAAAAATTAAACATTGTTTTTACTTAAATGACAATAACAACATTTGAATTCATTGACATTATATTGAACTACTTATATTTAAATTAAAAAATGTTAATGACCTGCTTTCGTTAGTTTCCTTAAAATTTTCAGTCTAATGACACCATACATCTTATTTTTAGCTTAATCAAAATTATCGATTAATTATTCGGTAATTTTTCAAAACGTTAACGATTAAATTTAAATTAATCGATAACAGCCCTAATAAATATGTATATCAAATGTTTAAGTTTGTGATTAGATAGACTTCTGATGTTTAATATATACTACAGTACTCCAAATTCCAAAGATTCAAAGACGGCCTCTGAGGATTCCATTTCAGGGCTTGTCTTGTTGTATTGGAGGCAGGTTTTCTTAACATATCCACCGATTCCCGATAATCTTTCGCTCTTTTTGGTTTCTGCTTTGTCCACTTCCACGGTTTCTAGTTGCTACTAGTTGCTAATTTTGTCCGGCCAGTGAATCCTGAAAATCCTTCTTAGGCAACTGTTAAAAAAGGACTGAATTCTGGTCAAGTTTGCTGCCACGTGTGACGATTTTTTATTATTATTATTATTTTAAAATTATTATTATTATTATTTTATTTTTTATATATATATATTTATTTTTTTTTTATTATTTTTTTTGCTGCCTTATGTTAATCCAAAGACCCAGATATTATTATTAAAAGCTTAGGTTTTTTTTTAAAGTTTTTTTTTTTTAAAATAAAATTTTGAATGTAAATTTGCTCATTTTGTGGTGCACTTTGTGAACTGTTTTTTTTTCCCTACATTAATTTTGATTGATCACGCCTCTACACAGAATATTTACTAGACATAATCTGCAAAATAACAAGGGCAAAAAATACTCGTAAACAACTGATTTAGACTTTTGAGCTTCCAGTCTGCTCCATTTACTAGACAAACACATGAATTCTTCCTATTATCCCCCCCCCCCTTTTTACTCTTAACTCTTTTACTCAACGAATCGAACCCACCTCAATCAGGTGGTAACCCTACATCATACCAGAGAATGTGGGCGGATTTAACGATGATTGATAGAAATACACGTTGGGTTTATGTGAACACAGGTGACAGAATCAAATATGTTTGTTTTACAGTCTAAAGTCTAAAGGTTTACCATCAACAGTCAATCAATGTTGAGAGGGAAATATACACTTGAAATGTATTGGTGTTGTATGAAATGTTTAAGTGTTGTATGAAATGTTTAAGTGTTGTGTGAAATGTATTGGTGTTGTCTGAAATGTATTGGTATTGTCTCAAATGTATTGGTATTGTTTGAAATGTATTGATATTGTTTGAAATGTATTGGTATTGTCTGAAATGTATTGGTATTGTTTGAAATGTATTGGTATTGTTTGAAATGTATTGGTATTGTCTGAAATGTATTGGTATTATGTGAAATGTATAGGTATTGTCTTAAATGTATTGGTGTTGTCTGAAATGTATTGGTATTGTCTCAAATGTATTGGTATTGTTTGAAATGTATTGGTATTGTTTGAAATGTATTGGTATTGTCTGAAATGTATTGGTATTATGTGAAATGTATAGGTATTGTCTCAAATGTATTGGTATCGTCTGAAATGTATTGGTGTTGTGTGAAATGTATTGGTGTTGTTTGAAATGTATTGGTGTTGTGTTAAATGTATTGGTGTTGTGTTAAATGTATTGGTTTTGTGTGAAATCAAATGAACGAGGAATTGGTGAATTACGTTTGTATGGAATTAATGTAACATGTAAAAAGTAAATGCCATTGGCAATGCAATTAATGAAACATGCAAAAAATGCGAAATGTATTTATTGTAATACAATAGACACAGAGAAACCTGGCAAACACAAGCAAGGATTTAATGACAGTGTTGGGAGGGAGGGAAGAGGGGGTGTGTGTAAGACAAGTTATGGCGACAGAACACGGCATTCGACCATCACACGGAGGTCACGTGGAGGTCACGTGGATCAGATGACAACATATTCATTTCCTGCGTGCGTCATATAATATGGGAGGTCGGGGAGTTGGTACCTGGGACAAAATCACTAGTCTCAGATTACCTGGGATTTATGTGACGTAATCAATGTGGAAGTACTAGTCTCATATTGCCTCTGACGTAATCAATGGTGCAGTACTATTCTCATAATACCTGTGACGTAATCAATGTGGAAGTACTAGTCTTATATTATATTGCGTGTAATTTGTGTAGCCTAATAAATGGGGACGTAGTAAAACCATCAACATGTAGCATATTCTAACAGTGATAATGTACCTACCCCCACGACCAACGCTGATTGTGTGCATGACAGTATAACACAGACATGTCCGTCCAGGGGTTCACTGAAATGGTTGTTTTGTAGTTTAATGATTGTAAGAGAAAATAATTGTATCTTAATTGTTCAATGCTAGAAAATAACTAGTATTTATTTCTTTTGTAATAGTTTGGGATTTATTTATTACTTTTGTAATAGTTTTAGATTTATTTATTACTTTTGTAATAGTTTGGGATTTATTTATTACTTTTGTAATAGTTTTGGATTTATTTTTTACTTTTGTAATAGTTTGGGATTTATTTATTACTTTTGTAATTCACTTTTTAGTTTTAACCGTCAAATAAATGAACATAATCATATTACATTGTGTAATACTAGCAACACGAATAGCAGCGTTTATCTATGTTGTTAAGTGGACAATTTGAATGCCTCAAATGAGTAAAAGGATTTACTTACCACAGCTAGAGACGGGATTAACACGTCATTGATAAGATAAATGTGGCGTCAGAGATGACGTTAAACTCATGGTGTGGGTGACCTGGGGCAACTGATTTAAAACGTGACCCCGACCAGGTCATCATGACTCCCCCAGCCGCCTGTAATTAGTGAATTGGCTTTGAACTGACCAATAAATTCAAGGGAGACAAGTAATTTAAGGCTCTGGCCATTCCATGATACCTGTTCCAACAACAATTGTTTTATCTTTTCTTCATCGTTATTTTTGCCCAACAAATTTAGTCATTTAATAATTGTACGACGTATTTTATTTATTCAGGTTCTGTAAGTAAATACAATTTAATTTAATTGTTTATACAGTTGTAATTTAATGTAATAAATTCTGAAAACCCCAGAAATCGTTAATGGTTAAATCTCAATATCTAAAGTATCGTTTGTTGCAGTACAATTGAGACACCAAGTATTTAGTATCGATTGTTTGCTGTAAGGTAACTTTACAATCTCTTTAGCATCGTTTTGTTACAGTACAGTAACAATACAATCTCTTTAGTATCAGTTTTGTTACAGTAAGATAACATTACAATCTTTTATGTATCGTTGTGTTACAGTAAGGTAACATTACAATCTTTTTAGTAGCGTTTTGTTACAGTAAGGTAACTTTACAATCTCTTTAGTATCGTTTTGTGACAGTAAGGTAACATTAAAACAGTTTAGTACCATCTTGTTACAATAAGGTAACATTACAATATATTAAGTATCGTTTTGTTTCCAGGTAAGGTAACATTACAATCTCTTTAGTATCGTGTTGTTACAGTAAAGTAACATTGCACTTTCTTTGGTATCGTTCTTTGGATTATTGTTTCCACTCCATTTGTCGAGTATTGTGTACCCAGATGATAAATTATTTCCCCATCAACATCTCTTCCTAACTTTGGTGAGACCTAGACTATACTAGAATATGCATCTTCTGTATGGGACCCATCAACGAAAGAAAACATTAAATTAGAACAATTTCAAAAAGAGCTGTCAGATTCATTATTGGAAAATATTCAAAACTGACAGGAATAACATCATTAGTTAAATCATTAAACCTTGAAACAGTAGATGATGGAAGAACCAAGAGTAAAGTATTAATTATTCATAAAGAAATTAATTCTTATTTTGAAATACAACACAAAGATAACCTAATCTAAAACAACCCTCAGCTAGACTTTGAGATAAAAAAAAAAACCTCCTTTCTTATTAAACACTAACTTTCGTGAATCACTTTCGGAATCGAGGCGTGGAATGGGTTGCCTGAAGAAACAAGAAAAACCAACACTTCATCAACATTTAAAACGCTAATAAAAATGCATGACTAGACACAACCCACAGATAAGCGTAGGACGCAATAATATTGCGTATAGAAGTAGCGTCTGTAAGAGAGAAGATAAGAGAAGACAAAACATTGTACAGATTTATGTATTCATCTCTGAAACTTTTGCTAACGATGTGGAAAACTCCAGAAGTTTAATGTTGTTGGAATTCTTTTTGTTTTTTTTTAAAAATGGTATTATATTTCATTGTTCGTTTGGAGTTAGAGAAATAAACATTTCTCTGTGTACTAAGGCGTTTACACACACACACACACACACACACACACACAAACACACACACACACACACATACACACACACACGCACATACACCCACACGCACGCACACACACACGCACCATACACGCACGCACACACGCACGCACCACACACACACACACACACAAACACACATACACACACACGCACGCACACACGCACGCACACACGCACGCACCACACACACGCACGCACGCACACACGCACGCACCACACACAAACTTAAAATCGTGGTTAGCCATCGAGAGAACCTTACGGTGGTAATGCCGTACAGAATCATTTAACAATGAATTATCGATGGTGTATGTTAGATCGTGATTATATGCAGTGTAACAACAGTGACCATTATAGTCAGTCAATGTTAGACCATGTAAAATGTAGTGAAACAACAGTGACTACTTTAGTCAGTCAATGTTAGACCATGTCAAATGTAGTGAAACAACAGTGACTACTTTAGTCAGTCAATGTTAGACCATGTAAAATGTAGTGAAACAACAGTGACTACTTTAGTCAGTCAATGTTAGACCATGTGAAATGTAGTGAAACAACAGTGACTACTTTAGTCAGTCAATGTTAGACCATGACAAACATCGACAACGAAAGAACTATTAGTTTTGTAAAAGTCTGACAATTCTATCTTTTATTTTCTGTATCTGAGAGAACAGGAATCCGTTGAACTCTGAGAACAGGAATCCGTTGAACTCTGAGAACAGGAATCCGTTGAACTCTGAGAACAGGAATCCGTTGAAATCTGAGAACAGGAATCCGTTGAACTCTGAGAACAGGAGTCCGTTGAACTCTGAGAACAGGAATCCGTTGAACTCTGAGAACAGGAATCCGTTGAACTCTGAGAACAGGAATTCGTTGAACTCTGAGAACAGGAATCCGTTGAACTCTGAGAACAGGAATCCGTTTAACTCTGAGAACAGGAATCCGTTGAACTCTGAGAACAGGAATCCGTTGAACTCTGAGAACAGGAATCCGTTGAACTCTGAGAACAGGAATCTGAGCCGTGCTGAATGATTGACACACCAAGTAGCCACTGACGTCAATACAGGCTAACCTTATAATGACGTCATCAAACACTAATCTTTACTAAATAAACATCAGAACCTGGACATGCGACCCTCAAACCCTCCCCCGGCGGTCAACAACAGATGACCAACATAAGTACGGTTCCACCATTAGCCAACTTGTTATATCTGTAATTAAATATGTCGATGAGTTTTATAACTTATTTTGTCTCCCATAACCATGTGGTCGTAAGGGGTTCTTATGTTTCTTTCTCCGGGTTTGGTCTACTTGGCGGCACCCATCTCCTCTCCAGGCCAGCGGAGGATTTTTTTAGCAAGTCGTTGACCAACATTTTATTGTGGCCTAACGTGGCCTAGATCCCATGCTCCCCAGATTATGAGGTGAGCTCACTGTTGACTACGCTGCTACCCAGCGAATAACTATAACTATTACAATAAGTCGAATATGTATACAGACGCTAAAAAGGTCGAGTAGTTTTATAATTAATACAATGTGTTGAATTCGTTTCTAAGAAGTACAACGTGTCGAATTATTGTACATATATAACAATGAGTCAGTTTGTTATAAAGTAAGAGTCGAAGTGTTATGTAAATAATACAATGAGTCAGTTTGTTATAAAGTAACTCATAGAATCGAAGAGTTATATAAATAATACAATGAGTCAGTTTGTTATAAAGTAAGAGTCGAAGTGTTATATAAATAATACAATGAGTCAGTTTGTTATAAAGTAACTCATAGAATCGAAGTGTTATATAATTTATACAATGAGTCAGTATGTTATTAAAGTAACTCATAGAATCGAAGTGTTATATAAATAATACAATGAGTCAGTTTGTTATAAAGTAACTCATAGACTCGAAGTGTTATATAAATAATACAATGAGTCAGTTTGTTATAAAGTAAGAGTCGAAGTGTTATGTAAATAATACAATGAGTCAGTTTGTTATAAAGTACCTCATAGAATCGAAGTGTTAAATAAATAATACAATGAGTCAGTTTGTTATAAAGTAACTCATAGAATCGAAGTGTTATATAAATAATACGATGAGTCAGTTTGTTATAAAGTAAGAGTCGAAGTGTTATGTAAATAATACAATGAGTCAGTTTGTTATAAAGTAACTCATAGA
>MUZC01004728.1:0-12957 GCA_002072015.1 Radix auricularia | reverse complement strand
TTTTGCCAATTATCATCGGAAGCATGTACTCAAAAAATTTACAAAGTTTTATTCTTCAAACTATACGGGAAATAGGAGAACTAATGATTTGCAATTTGTAAATAGCTCATGTTAGGGGAAAAAAGTTTTATGGGGCCCCATTATTTTTTGGCTCCCGTACCTAAATGAGTGGGCATTTAAGATTCTCTTTCACCAATTATCATCGGGAGATTAAACTCAACAACTTCGTAAAGTTTCATGCTCTCCACCTTCATGGTGAATTTGTGATTTTTAGTTTTTAAATTTGGGCCCCCAGCCCCCCAGTAAGAGAAATTTTAAAAATTATTTCACCTGCTAGCATCGTGAAAGTGTATTTATCAACTCCCTAACATTTGATGAGTCTACCTAATCGGAAAATAGGAGAATGGTGGTTTTCAATGTTTATAAAGCTTATTTAATGAAAAAAAATCGTTTTCGGGGCCCCAGCCCCATGAGTGGGAAATATAATATTCTCTTTTGCCAATTATCGTCGGAAGCATGTACTCAAAATATTTCTTAAGTTTCATGCTTCTACCTACACGGGAAAAATATGAATTATTGATTTTCAATTAGCATTTAGCTTATATAAGGAGAAAAACAGTTTATGGGCCCCGGCCCCCATGAGTGTGAATTTCAAAATTCTTGTTCGCCATTTTTTGTCGTAAGAGAGTCTCAAGCAACTTCTTAAAGTTTCATGCTTTTACCTATACGGGAAGTTGGAGAATTAGTGATGTAGGCAAAAAAGGTTTTTGGGCCCCCGGCCCCACATGAGTAAGATTTTCAAAATTCTTTTTCGCTAATTTTCGTATTCAGAGTGTACCCAACAACTTCCCAAAGTTTCATGATTCTACCTACACGGGAAGTTGGAGAATTAGTGATGAATCAGTCAGTCAGTCAGTCAGTCAGTCAGTCAGTCAGTCAGGGCTTTCCCTTTTATTAGTATAGATACAATGAGTCAGTTTGTTATACAGTAACTCATAGAATCGAAGTGTTATATAAATAATACAATGAGTCAGTTTGTTATACAGTAACTCATAGAATCGAAGTGTTATATAAATAATACAATGAGTCATTTTGTTATAAAGTAAGAGTCGAAGTGCTATATAAATAATACAATGATTCAGTTTGTTATACAGTAACCCAATGAGACAATTCGTTCATTCATCTAGGATCGCTCGAAGATTACCCCTGGATGTAGAATAACATAGATGCTTCTGATTGTAGATGGAGGAGTTGATTCCCTTGATTTATTCAATACAAACAATCCCCTTAATGTGCTCACACCGTTATCAAAGTTCGCCATCTCAGAGTGCAGGAAATGATGCGCACCACCGACACAAATAAGCAAATGTTCTTGAGGACATGGTGCGCAGCAACGTAGCGATCTCACCGGAAGGCGGTGCGGCACGGGCAGACAGACGTGTGAACTCCATGTTGTCATGATTAAACGCATCCATGGGGAAAGGAACGATAATCGTGCGTTAAATCCCATGTCAATAATTCCCCGTGTTGGTGACCACGTGGTTATATGTGTGCACACGTGCGTGGAAGCTAGAGGTCAAAGGGTAAGAAAGTGAAGAAAGTAGAGACTCTTATTGAAGGAATCAAAATTTGTTGATTCGATATCTGGAATTGTTGATACAGAACTCGCGAAGCTAGGACGTTCTCAAATAATACTCTTTGGATTTTTAGCGACAATAATATCAGAAACATTAATATCTGAAACAACAATATCTGATATTTTGACATGTGAGCCAAAGATATCTGAGACAATGATATCTGAAACAATGATATCTGAGACAACGATATCTGAGAAAATGATATCTGAGACAATGATATCTGAGACAACGATATCTGAGACAACGATATCTGAGACAATGATATCTGAGACAATGATATCTGAGACAATGATATCTGAGACAATGATATCTGATACAATGATATCTGAGACAATGATATCTGAGACAATGATATCTGAGACAATGATATCTGAGACAATGATATTTGAGACAATTATATATGAGACAATGATATCTAAGACAATGATATCTGAAACAATGATATCTGAGACAATGATATTTGAGACAATGATATCTGAGACAATGATATCTGAGACAATGATATCTAAGACAATGATATTTGAGACAATGATATCTGAAACAATGATATCTGAGACAATGATATCTAAGACAATGATATCTGAGACAAGGATATATGTAACAATAATATCTTGACTCTCTGAAAATAAACTCCCACATTTTCTGAGTTATTTTAAACTCCATCTATGGAGGATATAAGTTCACAATCCTTTTAGGATCTAATCAGCTTTTGCCACACCTGTAGTAACTGGGAGCCATTAGAGTCGCATTGAAACAATATGTGTTATCAGAGGCCGAAGTAAGGAATTATTTGAACTAATATTGTAATTTATCTTGGACACTTTCATTTTAAGGTCCCCATCAGAATAAGGTCGTTGAGCACGACTAATACTTTTAAGTCCGTGTTACGTCCTGTCAGGCTAACCCTTACCCTGTTTACGTCTTTTCCATTTACTTTTTTATAAGCCTGATTGCAGTGTCACTCCTCATTTTGTCACTGTGTCTGCTCCTGTCACTGTGTCTGCTGCTGTCACTGTGTCTGCTCCTGTCACTGTGTTTGCTGATGTAATTGTGTCTGCTGCTGTCACTGTGTCTGCTGCTGTCATTGTATCTGCTGCTGTCACTGAATCTGCTGCTGTCATTGTGTCTGCTGCTGTCACTTTGTCTGTTGCTGTCACTGAATCTTCTGCTGTCACTGTGTCTGCTGCTGTCACTGTGTCTGCTGATGTAATTGTGTCTGTTGTTGTCACTGTGTCTGCTGCTGTCACTGTGTTTGCTGTTCACTCATTCAAGACTTTAACTCAGCAAGATTTTCCTCTTAATTCATATTGAAGTGGATATGACTGCCTATTTTACATGACTTTTCATTTTGTCACTTAATATTAATAGCTTTGTTGTTTTTTTTTGCTAGCAGTCTCCTGCATATGAGACAAATTGGCGTACTCGGACAATGTATTCTTCTTATGCACAATGTTTTCCCCCAACCCACTCCCCCTACAAGCAACGACACCACTAGTACACTCACCCAGGTCACCACCAGCACCCGCTACCCCACCACCATCCCTACATGCAATGACACCAGTAGTACAAACACCCAGGTCCCTACTCTCCCACCAGCAATTCACCTTCCCCCGCCCCCCACCCCAACAACATTTGGGTCCGACTGTAGAAATGTACAAACATGTCAGAAATGAAAAGTAAATAACGGCTGCGAGCTGCGATGCCACACGAGGCGACTCCGAGGGCCTGTGCTTCCCATCGTGTGTCTAAACTACTTGAGCACACGTGTTACCAGCCCATTAAACTCATGTTCCCTGGTGGTTCTATGTACCTGGCTCACGAGTGGCGGAGGGGGAGAAGTCTACGGGAGAACAACTGACATAGACAGGAAACAAACACCAGGGACACTTCTAAATACCACGAGAATGGTCTCAGAAAAAAAGCCATCCTGCAAACAAGTAGGTCCCACTTTAAGAGTGGATTCATATGCAAACAATTAAAGGTCTGTTATTCTGCAAGTTGGTACCATTAGAGGTCTGTTATTCAGCAAGTTGGTACCATTAGAGGTCTGTTATTCAGCAAGTTGGTACCATTAGAGGTCTGTTATTCAGCAAGTTGGTACCATTAGAAGTCTGTTATTCAGCAAGTTGGTACCATTTTACTAACAATTAAGGGAAACATCTTACAAGTGGGATCAAATACACAATTCGTATAACAATGGCAGGCGCAGATATTTTTCCCCCAAGGAAATTTTTAAAAATACTAAGTAACAAAACAACGTTTCATTTAATGAAGTCATTAGGACGTTTCTTCATCAGGGGGTGTCAGGGTGCAAACAACTGGTGTCATCAGGGGGTGTCAGGGTGCAAACAACTGGTGTCATCAGGGGGTGTCAGGGTGCTAACAACTGGTGTCATCAGGGGGTGTCAGGGTGCTAATAACTGGTGTCATCAGGGGGTGTCAGGGTGCTAACAACTGGTGTCATCAGGGGGTGTCAGGGTGCTAACAACTGGTGTCATCAGGGGGTGTCAGGGTGCTAACAACTGGTGTCATCAGGGGTGTCAGGGTGCTAACAACTGGTGTCATCAGGGGGTGTCAGGGTGCCAACCACTGGTGTCATCAGGGGGTGTCAGGGTGCAAACCACTGTGTCATCATGGGGTGTCAGGGTGTCAAACGTTGGTGTCATCATGGGGTGTCAGGGTGCTAACAACTGGTGTCATAAGGGGGGTGTCAGGGTGCTAACAACTGGTGTCATCAGGGGGTGTCAGGGTGCTAACAACTGGTGTCATCAGGGGGTGTCAGGGTGCTAACAACTGGTGTCATCAAGGGGTGTCAGGGTGCCAACCACTGGTGTCATAAGGGGTGTCAGGGTGCCAACCACTGTGTCATCATGGGGTGTCAGGGTGTCAACCACTGTGTCATAAGGGGGTGTCAGGGTGTCAACCGTTGGTGTCATCATGGGGTGTCAGGGTGTCAACCACTGGTGTCATCATCGGGTGTCAGGGTGTCAATCACTGGTGTCATCAGGGGGTTTCAGGGTGTCAACCACTGGTGTCATCAGGGGGTGTCAGGGTGTCAATCACTGGTGTCATCATCGGGTGTCAGAGTGTCAATCACTGGTGTCATCAGGGGGTGTCAGGGTGTCAATCACTGGTGTCAGGGTGTCAATCACTGGTGTCATCATCGGGTGTCAGGGTGTCAATCACCGGTGTCATCATCGGGTGTCAGGGTGTCAATCACTGGTGTCATCATCGGGTGTCAGGGTGTCAATCACCGGTGTCATCATCGGGTGTCAATCACTGGAGTCATCAGGGGGTGTCAGGGTGTCAATCACTGGTGTCATCAGGGGGTGTCAGGGTGTCAACCGTTGGTGTTTATCATTGGGGTGTCAGGGTGTCAACCACTGGTGTCATCAGGGGGTGTCAGGGTGTCAACCACTGTGTCATCATGGGGTGTCAGGGTGTCAACCGTTGGTGTCATCATGGGGTGTCAGGGTGTCAACCACTGGTGTAATCATCGGGTGTCAGGGTGTCAATCACTGTTATCATCAGGGGGTTTCAGGGTGTCAACCACTGGTGTCATCAGGGGTGTCAGGGTGTCAACCACTGGTGTCATCAGGGGTGTCAGGGTGTCAACCACTGGTGTCATCATCGGGTGTCAGGGTGTCAATCACTGGTGTCATCAGGGGGTGTCAGGGTGTCAACCACTGGTGTGGGTAAATGGTGTTCATGACATAGCTTATCTTATCTTACCTATTATTGACGCTCTTTCTATACAGAAGATTATTGCGCCCTACGTTCTGATAAAAAAAACGCTCATACCATGCATGTCCGTTGGAAAGTAACGCAGCGTTCAGAGACCACGGCTATTGTGTGGTCCAATGACCAGCCGTATTTCCCCCTAAATCAGAGCTGGGTGGACTCAAGGACACCCTTAGTCACGGGAACAAACGCTGCCTTCACGGAGATTCGAACCTATAACTCTCAGCACGCCAGGTGAGGGCGCTCGACCACCGTGCCCTCTTGTACCATCAATTGTAGATACAAAGAGATTTGATCTTGTAATTGTGGAAGAGATCAATACAACAATGATGGTGTTCTATGGTCCTGAAGAGATCAGTACAATAATGATGGTGTTCTATGGTCCTGAAGAGATCAGTACAACAATGATGGACTTCTATGGCCTGAAGAGATCAGTACAACAATGATGGCGTTCTATGGTCTGAAGAGATCAGTACAACAGTGATGGTGTTCTATGGCCCTGAAGAGATCAGTACAACAATGATGGTGTTCTATGGTCCTGAAGAGATCAGTACAACAATGTTCTATGGCCCTGAAGAGATCAGTACAACAATGATGGTGTTCTATGGTCCTGAAGAGATCAGTACAACAATGATGGTGTTCTATGGTCCTGAAGAGATCAGTACAACAATGATGGCGTTCTATGGTCCTAAACAGATCAGTACAACAATGATGGACTTCTATGTCCTAAACAGATCAGTACAACAATGATGGACTTCTATGTCCTAAACAGATCAGTACAACAATGATGGACTAACAGATCAGTACAACAATGATGGACTTCTATGTCCTAAACAGATCAGTACAACAATGATGGACTTCCTAAACAGATCAGTACAACATTGATGGACTTCTATGTCCTAAACAGATCAGTACAACAATGATGGACTTCCTAAACAGATCAGTACAACAATGATGGACTTCCTAAATAGATCAGTACAACAATGATGGACTTCTATGTCCTAAACAGATCAGTACAACAATGATGGACTTCCTAAACAGATCAGTACAACAATGATGGACTTCCTAAACAGATCAGTACAACAGTGATGGCGTTCTATGGTCCTGAAGAGATCAGTACAACAATGATGGACTCCTATGGCCTGGCTTCACATTTTAATTTTAACTATTGCCTGACATTTAATTATTATCTACATGGCATACATTTCAACATGACATTCATGTCAATCATCGCTACCAAACCTTCACGCACAGAAACTCTTAAACATGGCGATACACAACGGCTAAAATAACGCAGTCTGGAAGAGCCATTACTTGTGTCGGTGGAGCCATTACTTGTGTCGGTAGAGCCATTGGAGCTACCTTGAGCGCGGATCTACACCTCGTAAATTGTTCCCAAAGTGACTCCACTCAGCGGCCGCCGGCACCCCTCGCCTCGGCCTCGGGCAGACGGCACGAATTACCTAATTCATTTACCAACGTTCTCGCGCCGGATCTCAATGCTCGTCTGCTGCTAGCGGCTTTACGACTGCCAAACGATCAACATGCCAGGAGTCTGAGCGAGAGAAATCGAGAGTTTATACCCCCCCTCCCACCCCCGAACCTTCATTTGGTCTAATGTTGCCTGTTACGGGTGAATTGTTTAATGGCAATTTATTCCACTTGCGCACGTCTGCTGCCAGTTGGGAATATTTTTTTTCCAGCTCGATTCTGCGCGAAGGCTTGAAGGAAATAACGAAAATAGAACCGAGAGTCCAGACAAAAAGTCTTACTTTTAATTCAGTTTATCAAGATGTCTTCCCGTCATTCAATTCTCCGTTAGTCCTAGGTTGTGATGATGCAAGCTGCAATAAAGTTGTCTCTAAAAATACTTATTTGTAATGTAATTACAAGAATAACATGTCAAGTTTGACACGGGGAAAAGGGGGATAACTCACGAGGTTTGTCCGCCGTGGGTCGGAGTTGTTGTTCTTTGGCCTTGATGAGATTAACGTCATTCAAGCCGAGATCTCTCCAAAACAGCCAGAGACTGTCAAATAAACCAACATTTGAAAACATTTATACAAGTTTCCTTCATCTGGGATCCCATCTTTCCTAGTCCGTAGTTCTTGGTGACCAATGGGGCCTCACTGAGTCATTGAATAAATACGTCATTGACTTATTGAGTCATTGCGTGACTTAGACACTGGCTCATAATTTCAGTACCTCATACACTGGCTCATAATTTCAGTACCTCATACAATGGCTCATAATTTCAGTACCTCATACACTGGCTCATAATTTCAGTACCTCATAATCTGGCTCATAATTTCAGTACCTCATACACTGGCTCATAATTTCAGTACCTCATACACTGGCTCATAATTTCAGTACCTCATACAATGGCTCACAAGTCAACCACAGTCCTACATAAAGTGCCGCATTAACACAGGCTATAGCTTAGGACCTGTACTTTCTTGAGCAATGGTCATATTTGGCACTCACATGGAACATCTAGACTTATAAAGAACCTTATATCTAAACTAGCTTAGGGCCTTATCAAGACTAAATGCTGTACTGTCCATACATGACGTATTCGTATTACCATCCCACTTCTATTTAAGGTACTGACGGGGAAGAGCTAGTTCGTGAGTCCAAGATTTGTCTGGAGTGGACATTCTCAAAGTCATCAACATTCTCAAAGTCATCAACATTCTCAAAGTCATCAACATTCTCAAAGTCATCAACATTCTCAAAGTCATCAAGCTTCTTTAGGTCATCAACATTCTCAAAGTCATCAACATTCTCAAAGACATCAATCTTCTTTAGGTCATCAACATTCTCAAAGTCATCAACATTCTCAAACACATCAATCTTCTTTAGGTCATCAACAATCTCAAAGTCATCAACATTCTCAAAGTCATCAACATTCTCAAAGTCATCAACATTCTCAAAGTCATCAACATTCTCAAAGTCATCAACATTCTCAAAGACATCAATCTTCTTTAGATCTTCAACATTCTCAAAGTCATCAACATTCTCAAAGTCATCAACCTTCTTTAGGTCATCAACATTCTCAAAGTCATCAATCTTCTTTAGGTCATCAACCTTGTTAAAGTCACCAATGTTCATTATTTAAGTTTGCCACAATGACCAGAAGACATTTGATAGTTGCTACATAAGACATTGTCTGATAGTTGCTACATAAGACATTTGTCTGATAGTTGCTACATAAGACATTGTCTGATAGTTGCTACATAAGACATTGTCTGATAGTTGCTACATAAGACATGTGTCTGATAGTTGCTACATAAGACATTTGTCTGATAGTTGCTACATAAGACATGTGTCTGATAGTTCCTACATAAGACATTTGTCTGATAGTTGCTACATAAGACATGTGTCTGATAGTTGCTACATAAGACATTTGTCTGATAGTTGCTACATAAGACATTTGTCTGATAGTTGCTACATAAGAATTATATCATGGCTTAAGTCTCACATAAGAATCCTGAGAAGCACAAATTGTTGTTCCATATCGCTGCCACAACAACAGCACCATTCGCTTGCCACAACAAATGCACTGGTCACTTGCCCCTACAGTTACAACAACCGCACCATTTGCTTGCCCCACAGTTACAACAACCGCATCATTTGCTTGCCCCACGGTTACAACAACCGCACCATTCGTTTGCCCCACTGTCACCACAATTGCCCCACTGTCACCACAATTGCCCCACTGTCACCACAATTGCCCCACTGTCACCACAATTGCCCCACTCACTTTCCCTACACCACGGCCAAGGAGCAATCCAATTTTGTATATTTAAAAAAGTCGTTTCAACAACTAGATCAATGAGTTTCTTTTGTTGTCTATGAAAACATTGACTTTACGAAGCCAAAATTGATTTCACCGAATTTATTTGAAGACTCATTGTATTAGCTTTCTTACCAATCTAGCTCATCTTGTCTTAACTTATATGCTACAGACGCTGCTTCTATACAGAAGATTATTGCGTCCTACGTATTTCTATGGTTTGTGTTTAGTCCTGTATTTCTTATTAGAGTTTTAAATGATGATAAAGTGTTGGCTTTCCTGGTTTCTTCAGGCAACCCATACCACGCCCGAATACCGGACGGGAAGAAAGAAAATTTGTATGTGTTTGCTCTTGCATACGGATTTAGAAATGTGCTTTTATCTTTATGTCTATCTGAGGGTTGTATTAAGTTATCTTTGTGTTGTATTTCTAAATTATAATTAATTGCTTTATGTTTAATTACTACTCTTGGTTCTTCTATCCTCCAGTGTTTCAAGGTTTAATGATTTAACTAATGGTGTTATTCTTGTGAGTTTCGAATATTCTCCAGTAATGAATCTGGCAGCTCTTTTTAAAATTTTTTTCTAGTTTATCAATGTTTTCTTTGTTGGATGGGTCCCATACAGAATATGCATATTCTAGTATAGGTCTCACCAGGGTGATGAAAAGTAACAGACTTGTTTTAGCCTTGTTACTATACCCGCCAAACTTCTCAATGAAGTTCGCCACACCCTTGCCCACAACTGCCAAGCAACGCTAAATGAATCAAGTCTTTCTCTGAGCATGCGCGTAATAAGGTTACATGAGATTTCCGGGCATCGCTTGATTGGATTAGGAGTAATCGCGCGCTGCATGGGTTAGATGTGACCGTTTTTTTCCCGCGAGATGCCGTGACTTTATCGTGGCTTTCTTTGTCTAATCCGGGCATTTTCACAAAGAGCTGGGCCTAATTTAAGTGTAGAGGTCAACGTGACATTTGGAGATTGTACCTACAGAGATATAACAGATCTAGATAATTGACCATCAATATGTCCGTACTTATCGAATCGGGGCCCCTGGGCACTTTATATTTGCCCCCCCTCCCAAACTATCTCGAACCTATTTGGAAATTTAGCAAAAAAAATGTACTTATACAGAATATATAATTTTTAATCGACTTAATGACTTTAACACACATTAGAATAATTATTTCTATGTTATAATATTTACGTTGTTCTATACAATTTATAGAATCATTCGATGTACTTTCTTGTGTTAAAGAATGCTTAAATTTTTTACTCCATGTCAATACAGAGAGTAATTTGAGCCTGTTCTCTCCTCAGTTAGGTCATAAGTAATTCTTTATTCTCTTTAGCACTGAACATGGCCGTGCTGTTGGGGGGTTTGACGCTGGTGTGAACAACAGTATTAGAAGTAGAAGCGCAATTCTTTCGTTTGAATACATCTCACCAAAAAAAAAAAACACACACCTTTTTGGACAAGTATTTCTATAGGTTCAGTGACGATAACTCTATAACTTCTTCATTCGACAACAAATGAGCCTGCAGGTCCAAACAATAATAGTTGGCAACAAACTGAATAAAGGCAGGTTCTTAACTTTTTATGTAAAATTAAATACTCTAGGAACAGGGACGCGTTTGAGATTCGGAGTAGATAACCGAGTCCTAAAACAGGGGAAGTCATACACAAATATCCTATAAGTAGCTCTAATGTAGGACTTTAACGGAGGGCAGTTTCAATTATATTAGTTCCTAATTTAGAAAGTATTTAGACTAAAGTTTTACAAAGTCCTATCCTAATCCCCCGTATAAAAAGTTATAAGGTTTCTGGCTCTTTCAATGATGTCTTTAGATCGAAACGATGTAGTGTCGTAAGAAAGTGAAACTTTTAAAGCAACGCCTCATAAGCAGATCCGCGTCTCCGTAGTTCTGTAATGACGTTAAAAATGGTACCTCTCAATTTTTACCTGCCCGAGAGTTCGTTCTCTTTTCCTTTTACATACGTTGAACTGGACTTTACACTTACGTTTCTTCTGCATGTCATAAGCAAAGCTATTTTCACGGGATTTTTCAATTACTTATGTAAAGATTCCTTCACCGGGGCACCTAATGTGGCTGGCCCCTAGGCCTGGACCTTATTTAAGGTGTGTGAGATTTTTCATTAAAGAGCTCAGTAACTCAGACGATACGGAGAAATAGAGCATGCAAATAATGGGGATCCTAAAAACCCAGGAGTGGCATCATGTCATGGGGGCTATCTTCTAAACTCTAAACATTAGTTTAAAAATAGTTAATCAACGTTTGATCATTGTTCAACATCAGTTTAACAGTTTAACAATGCCTTAACTTCAGTTTAACTATGGGCTAACGTCAGTTTAACTATGGCTTAACTTCAGTTTAATTAAAGCTCCACCACCTTTTATGCTGATTCCTGTAAATAAGCAGCGTGGTAATTATAAACATTATGGCCAGGAGTCGTAGACATGTTCAAACAGGTCCCTAGTTATTATAAGAATATATGTTATAAACAATATGGCCAGGAGTCATATACTATGTTCAATAGGTCGCTAGTGATTATAAGAATGTATGTTGTAAACAACTCTACACCATACAAGATATGTTTGAAACAATTTGTCAATAAGTGGACCAAAGAAAACATATACTAAACATGTCAGCACCCAGCTTTCACGTTTATATAAACAATGACTAACAAGACATTTAAAATAAACTAAGCTTAAATATATAAACGGAGATGTTGTATAGGGAATGTTGTACTGTAGGTGTTGTGTTCGACATGTTATAATGAAGATATTTTGTATGCGAGATGTTGTATCAGAGATGTTGTTTCCGAGATGTTGAATTCGAGATGTTGTATCAGAGATGTTGTTTCCGAGATGTTGAATTCGAGATGTTTAATATGTTGAATAGCAAGCATTACATTGTTCTCAGATTTTGTCACAAATTTTAACAAAAATGATAATCTAATTAAACAAATTAACCATATGTAGCTTATTAACTTTATAACATATTTATCTGACATATTTAACTGACATTTAACTGCCATATTTAACTGCCATATTTAACTGACATTTAAATGACATATTTAACTGACATTTAAATGACATATTTAACTGACACATTTAACTGACACATTTAACTGACACATTTAACTGACATATTTAACTGACATATTTAACTGACACATTTAACTGACATATTTAACTGACATATTTAACTGACATATTTAACTGACACATTTAACTGACACATTTAAATGACATATTTAACTGACATATTTAACTGACATATTTAACTGACATATTTAACTGACATATTTAACTGACACATTTAACTGACACATTTAACTGACACATTTAACTGACATATTTAACACACCAAATGAAAATATATTTTTCAACTGTTTGTCCCACACAATAATATTGTTTCCTGTCAATTATTTTCCCCCAATCCCACAACCAAAGCAGACACCGTGTAGCCATAACGTGTACAATAAGATGGAGCCAATTTCCCAACGTCTAGATGGCAACATAGAGAACGTGTCAAAACATCTCCACCATTTTAAATTAGTTTTTCTCCCAACGGAGCATTAGACACTTAGAGAAAATCCCATTCCGAGTTGTTCAGGGGCACTTAACTCTGACTCAGATCTTCTGGTCCCGGCCATCAACTCCCCTGAGTTTGGTGCCGTCGCCACCTTGTGTCATTGGAGCAATGTCTAACACTGACACAATCACACGGAGTCTCACACTGACACAATCACAC
>MUZC01004727.1:308033-324810 GCA_002072015.1 Radix auricularia | reverse complement strand
CCCCCCCAAAATCGATATGGTCACTAACAAAAGTGGATGACACCCGAGCCCACCCCCTCCAAAAAAAAGGCACTACGGCAATACCTCCCTTCTCGAGAAATTGACGAAATACTATCAGAAGTGTAAGTTAAGAAACGTGAAAACAAAATAAGATATTTAGAATTAATACGAGATCAGGAATCCCTACACTTTGTAAAATGGAGTTTGGTTGCATGCTTTGAATAGTCTTGATTATGCTCATGACGTCACGCCATAACAGATTTGGTTTCTGTGTCTCCGAGAATCCGAACCAATGTTAGCGCACTTAAATTGGGTTTATCATTTCTAAAACCAGAAAACGTCAAAGCAATGCTATATTTTTATAAACTGCGTTTTAGCGGAACAATGCTTAAAGCTTTAAAAAAGTAGAATCACCTTGTTTTCAAAATTGTTAGCATACTGAAATTACGAAACTGTTTTTACTTTTTCATGGCCCTTAAGCAGTCTTAAATTAACGAAGAATTTCAAAAATGGCTGATGAGGTACATCCTTCTCAATATATCTACATTTACATATTGACTGGTATCTTTTATTAAATTTTTAATACACATTTTCTATTTTTAAAAAATCATGTTAAGCCTGGTCCCTTTTTGGACTCAGGACGTGTTAGCGCATTTTCGTATTATGTATCAGTACTTATGTTAGATATCAGCATTATGTAGTTATCAGTAATTGTGTTTAGATTTTAGACATATTTTTTATGAATTTTCTTGTGTAATGAATATACCTGAAAAAAAATTATTTAAAAGTCATTTCTTTACATTTTAAAATTTTTTATTTTCTCTTTAATCTAACTACAAGTGGTTTGTGGTCACTGAAATAGGACTCATAAATGAAACATTCTAAATTGTAATCAGCTAATCTCCCAAATACTCCATCAATTGTTGTTTGATAGATCGTGGTTGCCAATCTTGTTGAAAGTAGTTGAATGTTGAAGCTTGTTTCGAAAAAGTTTTCAATTTCTGCCCCTGGGCCGCTAAGATCTTGATTGAAGTCACCACAAATGATGACGTAAAACTCTCTAAACTTTTACACATATTCTAATGACGTCAACAAAAAAAACTAATTCTTTTGCACGCTTTCGCACCACTAACCAATAACTTTAACTCTTCAATGCTTGAAAAACGATGTATTCGACTTCCGGCAATGGCGGCCGTTGCCTGCGTCAGTGTTATCTCTCGATTCGCAATGTTTTTTGGTAGTTTTAACGGGGTTTTTTAACGGATCGAGTAACTGAGTGTTGATGCACAAATGGCAGGTCAGGACATACAAAAAACATATATACATCATGGGTCTAGGACTTATGGTTGCTGAGATCTAGGGTGATGACAGACGGACGGAAAAAACGGGTGCAATAGCGCATTCGACTTCTCGAAAATGCGCTAAAGATATATTTCTATTAATAGGTTTCCGCCATATTATGAAAATGCCTATAAAGGAATTCCAAAAGTTTTAAAAGCCAACAAGAATTGCGCACAAAACTATAATCTGTAAACCCTGGTTAAGTCATTGCCTGGGTATTTGTTAAGACTACACGGATATGTCAACCCAAGATAAAAACCAACACCTTTGATACGATTATAAATTTAATAAATTCAAGTTCAATTTTTCTTCTATATACAACCACTGCCGATCTCTCCCTCGCAACAACTGCCTTCACGCTACGTCACGTTGACACTATTACGTCATACTCTTTCATACAGTGCGCACCGCACCAAAAAACAAGTATCAGGGAAAACCCCATTACTCTATAATGTTTCCCTGACAACCCTCCTCTTCCCTACTCTCTCTCTCTGTCTTAGAATGTCGTATGGGTGACGTATACAGTATACACATATTTGCTCATACAGAAATAGTTGTTTGAGGTGAACATTTTTACCAAAGCGAAGTTGAGAGCACACATAAACACACACCACACATGCAAACACACTCACCACACATACACACACACTCACAAACACTCACACACATGCACACACAATCACACACATGCACACACAATCACACACACACACACACACACACACTCACACACATAAACACACACTCACACACATACACACCCACTCACCCCACATACACGCACACATACACACACACTTACCACACATGCACACACAATCACACATACACACACACTCACACACATACACTCACACAAATACACACACACACTAACACACACACACACACTCACACACATGCACTCTCAAACACAAGCACACCAGCAATATTAACAAATCAAAAGTGTTACCCGCATAGTTATTGAGAAAAATGATATCTTGTTTCGCCCGTGTTAAGACCGTTCAGCGTTTCCTTTGTTATTCAATTACCCCGGCCTTAATCCAAACCAAAAACTTCACTCGTGGAGGATTTCCCTGACCTAACGAGGAGACAAGTGGACATAAACCTGCCAAAGAATACAAATGCCAACTTCCTTGACACACAAGATGTCTTCATTTCGGTGGTGTTTTTTGTGTTGTTGGTGTTTGCTCCCCGTGCGCTTGTCGAGGGTGTGGTGGAGCGTGTGGTGAGATGTGACAAGGCGACTTGTTTGAATGCCGGGAATCTGGGGGATCGACATGGAGGACAATGTCAGGGTCGAGACGCAGCGGTGCGCAAAGGATTAAAAATAAATATGTATGCTTGCACAGGGCTGCGTATAAATGTAGTAGTGTGTAAAAATTATTAAAAGTAAACATAGGAATGTATACAGGGATATTCATAATATGACGGAAATCTATTAATAGAAATATTACATCTAAATTTATCTTTTTTTAAGAACAAAAGTCATTAAAAAATTAATAAAAGATACGAGTCAATACGTGAATGTAGGTATATTGAGAATGATTGATCTTATCAGCTAATTTTTAATTCTTTGTTAATTTAAGACAGCTAATTGGACTTGCAAAATAAATTTTTAAAATTCGTAATTTTACTAAGGGGCCGTCCATAAATGACGTCACGCGATTTTTGCCGATTTTTTACCCCCTCCCCCCCCTACGTCACGCGTCGTCACAAAATCGTAGACCCCCCCTCCAAAAGTACGTCACAAAACTTTGACCCCCCCCCCCTTTNAAAAAAAAAACACTTTATTTTCAAAATAAGTGTTTCAAATCACTTTTTTTGTCATTTAAGTATTCATTTAATGTATTTCTACAATGTAATATTGTAACACGCGTGAAGCTAAGTAAAAGACATTAAATAAATTGTAAGCCAGTGATTCTCAAACTTTTACATATCAGACGACCGCAAAGAATTTTTCCATTTCACCAGGTACCGATGCATTCTTTTGCCCGTTTGACATGATTTTCTCTGTACTGATTTTATAGCAAAATGAGGCCCTACAAAACTTAAAGCCCTATAAGATTAAGTATGAATTCAGATTGTCTTATTTATTATATTTTTAAAATAAATGTTAAGCTTCCAAGGCATTGCAAGACAGCTAATGAACAATGCAGCGGTAATGTCATAAACCATTCGATGTGATTAACCTTCATGATTAAGCTCATGAATATAACTGTTGATGTTACAAGAATCATTGCATTGTTACAGACCTAGAATATATAGATACAAGTAAGACAATTCCTCCAATTGATTTCAATCTTTTAATGACAGTTTTCCTACTAAGTATATGCACATCAAAGGCATTTGACCTAAAATTATCACATTGGTATCACGTCTCATGTTTTCTAAAAAAATTATTAGGTATGCGCTGGAAGAGGAAATCGGAAAATAGCCAATACTGTACGAACCCCACATTTGTGCAGGATAGTAGAGTGCCATCTGGTAAATACAGTCATTCCTGCAAGTTGAGGACTGAAAAATTACTATAACATTATTAAAATATCCAATCTTATCATAACTTTTTACTCCGAAGCTCACAAGTTTGTTTGTTTTGTTAAGTTTTTTTCAATTCTTTTCTCTTCAGGATTTCACGTACGTCACACAAGAGTTGTAAATATAATGTCACCAATGGACGAGGAGTGTTTATATTATTGCATCCTCTTGTGGAATTTATAAACTAATGAAAAATACATGGCTACCGCTATCGGCCTGTTAAACCAAGGGGTCGGTTAACAGCGATAAATTATCTCATTTGGGGTAAAAAGGGAACTCTTGGGGGTAATGCTGAATCATAATCATTGTGGGGATAAACGGCCGTGAAAAAAACGAAATGTGTTAACATCATTAGATTATATTTTATTTTAATTCATACAAATTAAACATTGACTATAAATCATTACTGTTAACTTCTTTGTTTAAAAAAATATTTAAAAATAATATTTTTAAAATGTATTTTATTAAAAAATCGCTCAATTGACTGACGGGCATCCCTTAAGAAAGAGGTCGGCTAACAGGGGTAAATTCCCTCATCTTGGGCTTTGGTCAAAAGGGAATTTTTGGGAGTAATGCTGACTCATTTGGGACATATAACATCCACTCCACTCCACTAGATATTTTCAAATACGTCAAGTCTAAGTTTACGCTTGTATCATATGCCCACTATTGAACCGGTTCTTTCCAGAAAATGAATTTGTTAAATTTGTTATCTATGTAGATTTCTTATTTACGTACTATACGAAGACATCTAAATCCAACCTACTTTCATTTATGTTGACACAAGTGACAATAATCTTAATCAACATGACTGGACTGTATCAAGTATCCTTTATGTCAAATTTAAAATTAATGCCTTAAAAACTGAGTTCAGAAGAAAGTTGTTTTGTGCTCCTCTCGAATAGCAATGTCAAGAATTTGATGCATTCAAAAAAGTTAATGAATACTTTTGACTAATTTTAAATAAACACATTAATCATTATATTTTGAATGGTCAGAGGCGTTTGACCAAAAACCAATCGAAAAATTATATCAAACTTATAACGTTTATAATTGTATCAAATAGATTCCCCTCCACCACCCACCAAATGGATATTCCGTGTCGTTTTGACTTAAAATATCTACATATAATCCTATCAAGATCTTTTTTTAGACACGTGTCCTGTTTGTTAAACTATACAGTTGAAGTTGGGGGGGGGGGGGGATAACCAAAAAAAAAAAAAAAAAAAAGTTCGCAGACTCCTGCCGCGAGAGAACTAAAAAGAAGCTGGTGACATCACAAACGCTTTGATGTCAACGTCAAACGGCCCAGCGTAACAATTTGGTATGTTCTCTTGTGGGTTCTCAAACCTATAATTATATTTAACTTTCGTGTCTTGATAACTTAAACCAACCGGCGGCTGATGGCCTATCGACAGGCACTTTGAGAAGCACTGAATAAAAAAAAGTCATTAAATTTAAATAAATTTTAAGAGACCAGACCAAATATTTCAGTGGAATGAGTGAAAGTTTTATTTAAAGTTACTGTTTCGATGTGACGTCACATTTCTTCAACCCCACTCCCTCCCCCACGTCACGCATCGTCACAAAAGTGAGACCCCCCTCCCCCCCCTAGGTGCGTGACGTCATTTATGGACGGCCCCTAAGCTAACAATTTTTAGAACTTAGTGATTTGACTGTATTTATTATTTATGCCTCAAAACTTTGTTCCACTAAAATGTAATCTAAAAATAGAACATTACGAAATGAGCTATGACGTTTTCCTGTTTTAGAAACGAAGAACCCTATAGGGTTAAAAATAAATAAACCTATGTAAAAAGGATTAAAGTAAATATAGCTGAGTGCTAAGGGTTAAACGTAAATGTAGTAGTGTTTTACCGGTTAAAATTAAATCTAGCAGTTGGTCTTTAAAATTTAATCTGTGTATAGAGAGTATACAGTATGCACAGTATTGTGTAAAGGGTGAAAAGTAAATAAAACAGTGTGTAAAGGGCTAAGAAAAAACAACATGGCAGTGTGTAAGTGTTTAGAATTAAACAATAGCATTGCGTAAGATG
The DNA here is from genome assembly GCA_002072015.1 of Radix auricularia. Lineage (NCBI taxonomy): Eukaryota > Metazoa > Mollusca > Gastropoda > Lymnaeidae > Radix > Radix auricularia. The sequence continues at coordinate 318,874 of MUZC01004727.1, read as the reverse complement.
TTAACAATAAATATATGTGCTTGTAAAGGACAAAATATAAATGCAGTAATCTGTAAGCGGTTAAATGTAATTATGACAATGTGTAAGTTTTAAGTATATAAACTGAGTCGTACGTAATGGGTTAAAAGTAAATATAGCAGTGTTTAAAGTGTTGAATAGAATTCTAACAGTACGTAAGTTACTATTGAGGCAGTGTATATTCCATTAGAGTTGTTTAACGATATTTGGAAATCCGATTATCGGTTTTGAAAGCGATAATCAGTTTGAAATAGCCCAAACCGATAATTGAATTTAAATCGGCCGGATTTATGAAGTGAAATGAAGCCGGAGCCGCATTTGTAAAAATTTCCGGATTCCGGATTCGCTGGAGCCGGAGCTATTTTATTTATATATATTTTATCACAAAAACGACCAGCCGGATTTACAAAGTAAATAACTGCCGGAGACAGATTTGTACAAAATTGTCGGATTTACCGGAGCTGGAGACGAAATCCATTACACCCCTAAATTCGAGGAGGTCAGCTGTAAAACGATAATCGATTTAAAAAAAGGATTTTCATAATCGATAATCGGTTAGGCAAAAACAAATGTTTTTAATTGTTTTTATTTGAAATTAATAGTTAACAACTCTAATATGAGTTACCATTAAATATAGTTGTGTAAAAAGTTTTTTTTTTTTTAAATCACCTCACGAGAATAAGATACGTAACAGACATTAATACAACAAAGGCTTTGACTTTGTACTTAAAAGTTTTTTTGGATTTTTTTTTTATATGGTCATACTAACATAGCTGACCACTAGCTAGGATTCTATATAAATTCTGGTTTTATAGAAAATTACTAAATTTTGGCGAGGCATGCAATAACAAATGATGTTTGTTTTTGCGTTGACTTTGAGACATTTGTAAATTATACCAGCAAGGGCGCTGGGATTCAACGGCCAGGTGATGAATTTGGTAGTTTGCACATCCACACAGCGCCACGCCATTGTGCATAAGGGATTAGGATATCTGGTTAGGATAAGGGAACTCTGTTTAGAGTTAACGGATCTGGGTTTAGGGATAATGGTTTAGAGTTAGACATCTCCGATTAGAGTTAGGGATATCGGGTTGGGATCAGGGATCTTGGGTTAGACTTAGGGATATCGAGTTAAGGCTAGGGATCTCGGGTTGGAGTTAGGGATCTCGGATAAGGGCTAGGGATCTCGGGTTAGGGCTAAGGATCTCGGGTTAGGGTTAGGGATCTCAGGTTATGGTTAGTTATCTCTGATTAGAGTTAGGGATCTCGGGTTAGGGATCTCGGGTTAGGGATCTCGGGTTAGGGATCTCGGGTTAGGGATCTCGGGTTAGGGATCTCGGTTTTGAGTTAGGGATCTCGGATAAGGGCTAGGGATCTCGGGTTAGGGCTAGGGATCTCGGGTTAGGATGAGGGATTTCGGGTTGGAGTTAGGGATCTTGGGTTAGGGTTAGGGATCTCGGGTTAGGGCTAGGGATCTCGGGTTAGGGATCTCGGGTTAGGGCTATGGATCTCGGGTTAGGGTTAGGGATCTCGGGTTAGGGTTAGGGATCTCGGGTTAGGGTTAGGGATCTCGGGTTAGGGATAGGGATCTTGGGTTAGGGCTAGGGATCTCGGGTTATGGTAAGGGATCTCGGTTTAAGTAAGAAGGATGAAATGTTTAGGATCCTATGAAGAGAACTCGTTGATTATTGTCCTTATGAATGGTAGCGTTTTAAGTTCCAACTACACCAACCGTTAGGAAAAGCGGAGTGGGTTGAATTGGGAGGGGGTGGAGGTTGGCGACGACAGCAGGTTTCGGGGACTGACGTCTGCAGTTTACGAGCAGGATTTCAAAGATGACCAGCGAATGTTTTCCTCGTTGACATGACACGGCCAACATGTGTGTAACATGTCACCGTCTGCTGACACACATGTCAACGTCTGCTGACACACATCGTTAGCAAGGCGAACGGCTGACGGGCTGTGCGTACGCCACTGACTTTTCATGTACACAGCTGAAGGTTCATGTTGACAGCTGACTATGTACGCAGCCGAATGTTCATGTACACAGCTGACCATGTATACGGCCTAATGTTCATGTACACCGCTGAATGTTCATGTACAAAGCTGACCATCTACACCGCTGAATGTTCATGTACACAGCCGAATGTTCATGTACACGGCCGAATGTTCATGTACACAGCTGACCATCTACACCGCTGAATGTTCATGTACACAGCCGAATGTTCATGTGCACAGCCGAATGTTCATTTACACAGCTGAATGTTCATGTACACAGCCGAATGTTCGTGTACACAGCCGAATGTTCATGTACACGGCCGAATGTTCATGTACACAGCCGAATGTTCATATACACAGCCGAATGTTCATGTACACAGCCGAATGTTCATGTACACAGCTGAATGTTCATGTACAAAGCTGACCATCTACACCGCTGAATGTTCATGTACACGGCCGAATGTTCATGTACACGGCCGAATGTTCATGTACACAGCCGAATGTTCATATACACAGCCGAATGTTCATGTACACAGCTGACCATCTACACCGCTGAATGTTCATGTACACAGCTGAATGTTCATGTACACAGCCGAATGTTCATGTACACAGCCGAATATTCATGTACACAGCCGAATGTTCATGTACACAGCCGAATGTTCATGTACACGGCCGAATGTTCATGTACACGGCCGAATGTTCATGTACACAGCCGAATGTTCATATACACAGCCGAATGTTCATGTACACAGCTGACCATCTACACCGCTGAATGTTCATGTACACAGCCGAATGTTCATGTACACAGCCGAATGTTCATGTACACAGCCGAATGTGCATGTACACGGCCGAATGTTCATGTACACAGCTGACCATCTACGCCGCTGAATGTTCATGTACACAGCCGAATGTTCATGTACACAGCCGAATGTTCATGTACACAGCTGAATATTCATGTACAAAGCTGACCATCTACACTGCTGAATGTTCATGTACACAGCTGAATGTTCATGTACACAGCCGAATGTTCATGTAAACAGCCGAATGTTCATGTACACGGCCGAATGTTCATGTACACAGCTGACCATCTACGCCGCTGAATGTTCATGTACACAGCCGAATGTTCATGTACACCGCCGAATGTTCATGTACACAGCTGAATGTTCATGTACAAAGCTGACCATCTACACCTCTGAATGTTCATGTACACAGCCGAATGTTCATGTACACAGCCGAATATTCATGTACACAGCCGAATGTTCATGTACACAGCTGACCATGTACACAGCTGACTGTTATATTTTAATCTTATACTATGTCTGAATTTAACTTTTTAATTCGACTTTTTTCCTCCTTAAAAGATGAAGAGAGCAGCCCAGGGGAAAGTAAATCCTTTATGTGAGAGAACTTTGTGGGCTGACGGCATCTGTAATAAAGTTGGTCTGAATGCTGATGGTAGAAAACACAATGAAGATGACATTGGTGAAACAGGTGGCAATCATGATATAGAGGGCATACAACATGAAGGCGGAACCCAACATGAATGGGGCATATAACATGAAGGGGGCATCTAACGTGAAGGGGTCATCTAACGTGAAGGGGTCATCTAACGTGAAGGGGTCATCCATCATAAAGGGGGCACCAACATAAAGGGGGCATCTAACATCGAAAGGGGCCAGCCAATATAAAGGGGCCAGCCAATATAAAGGGGCCACCAGCCAATATAAAGGGGCCAGCCAATATAAAGGGGCCAGCCAATATAAAGCAATATAAAGGGGCCAGCCAATATAAAGGGTCATCCAATATGAAGGGGTCATCCATCATAAAGGGTGCACCAACATAAAGGGGGCATCTGACATCAAAAGGGGTCAGCCAATATAAAGGGTCATCCAACATAAAGGGGGCATCTAACACGAATGGGGCAACAACATTAAATTAATTTGGCATCCATGAAAGAGGTTTAAGCGGCATAAAACGTTTGTACCATGAGAATGAACAAAACAACCGATTGCTGACGTCACCTGTGACAACTGGAAACACAACTCGACGAAAATAATGAAGTAATCGAGTCCCACATATCTTAAAACACTTTTATGGTATTTTTTGTGAACATGTTCGTCTCAAACAGCGGGACTCTAATCTTCATCAGGGTGAGTGTCCAATATCTTGACCAACGGCTGGTCCATCTCTACACCACTCTCTCTCTCTCTCTCTCTGTCTCTCTCTCACATACACACACCCCCTACCCTCCCTCCCCCTCTCCACTCCTTAGGACTGAAGACCACAAGAAGGTGGACAGTTGCAAGTAGAACTCTATCCCGGAGAAATAAAAATATAAAAAAATCTGCGCGAAATGGAGGAGAGAATTCGGCGGGCTTGCGGAAGGGGAGCGCACTGATGGTAATGTTGAATCTATGGAGAGTTGCCCCGCGTCCCAGGGCGTCCATAGAGACAGTTTTATGGTCCGGAGCAGATTTATGGGAGGAGAATTCTGTTGGGGTGAAATCGCTTGGAGACGGCCCCTCGATCGTGATGTCGGCCGGAGTCGAGAGATTGGAGATTGTTCATTCAGAGATCAGCTCGGAGAGTATGAGTGTGGGAGGGAGGGGGTGTAAGGCAGGGCAGAAGGGGCGCGAGATATCTAAATGGGTATAGCTTTTTTTTGTTTTGTTGTTCTGTTTTGTTTTTTTGGTAGTTAAGACAACGAGAGAAGGAATTAGCGGCATGGGGTAACGAGGAAATAAAACACTTAATATTCATGGGGTGTGTTAGTCGAGCCAGACCCAGGGTTTTGGTGCGTGGAATCTAAGAGTCTGCGTGGATTTTGGGGGCGCTTTAAGCACAGGGTGCTGTTAGCGTAGGGCGCTGAAGAAATCGGCTTGGTGAGGGGGATGGGATAATATTATGAAAATTGCTTGTGATGAGCGTGATCTGTCATGTAAGCCGGTGTAAGGTGTTATAACGTCATGATCTGCCGTGTAATGCGCTGTACTGTGTTATAACGTCATGATCTGCTGTGTAAGCTGCTGTACGGTGTTATAACGTCATGATCTGCTGTGTAAGCTGCTGTACGGTGTTATAACGTCATGATCTGCCGTGTAAGCTGCTGTACGGTGTTATAACGTCATGATCTGCCGTGTAAGTGTAAGCCGATGTACGGTGTTATAACGTCATGATCTGCCGTGTAAGCCGATGTACGGTGTTATAACGTCATGATCTGCCATGTAAACCGATGTACGGTGTTATAACGTCATGATCTGCTGTGTAAGCTGCTGTACGGTGTTATAACGTCATGATCTGCCGTGTAAGTGTAAGCCACTGTACGGTGTTATAACGTCATGATCTGCCGTGTAAGGTGTTAAAACGTCATGATCTGCCGTGTAAGGTGTGAAAACGTCATGATCTGCCGTGTAAGGTGTGAAAACGTCATGATCTGCCGTGTAAGGTGTTAAAATGTCATGATCTGTCGTGTAAGTCGCTGTACGGTGTTATAACGTCATGAAAGGCAGATCTTTACTTAGAAATTCGGTGTTAGTGGGATGATCTTTAGATGAAGTTGTATAAAAAGGGAGGTAATTAAAGATCAACCAAGAGCCGCCATAAGATCTTTCTCGGCGTAGACGTAGTTTAAACTTCGGTTGGTCCTCGCTTTCTGGCCTTGAACAAGAAGTCGCATCCGTTATCCATTATCGCCACTCTTGATTTCAGGTCGTGTTTATAGTTTCGTTAAGATTCTCTCAGAGTAACGTAGCTCTTACTATTTACAAACGCAAAGTTTAAATAGCTTCAAGATTTAGGCTCTAGACGATTGAACAATGAGAAGTGTTGATGGAGATCATTGCAAATTAGTGTCGACACCAAGAATCGCTGTCTTTACACGACGTGTTCAATGATGTCAATTGTGGAGTAGAGTCGCCAGCTCGCCTCCCCCAGCCCCGCCCCTCACTAAAATGTCACTTGTTTACTCTACAACAACAAAAACATATGATCAAGGGGAGCTCACCCACTTGGCAGACGGTCTTTGGCAGATAACTCAGAAAACAGCACGTGCAGAGAAAAGACAGGTCAGAGGTCAGGTCTTTTGACACCCCCCCTCCCCACACACTCTCCTTCCACAGACCATGCAGACGATATATCACTGAAAACCACTCTGTCCCCTGCCCCTCGGCCAGCAAGCTCGCCTTGTTAGATATTAGTCTCCGTATTATTCATTGATAAATCGCAAGCAGAGAGCAGCGGGGACCTATGCAAATGTCTCATCCGAGCTCTCTCCCAAAGAAAAGTCGCCCAAAGACTCCCGATTGCGGCTCAGAGCCGCCCCCCATTGTGGCGGCCGCTCGTGGCGCTCGGGCCATAAGTGCGCGCCTTGTAAACGTACGGGCCCGCGCCCCCGGCTTTTGTGGAAATCATGGCGCCCTTTGGTAGGACGGGGTCTGAGGATGATTGCATTTATCGCATAATATATTAGCCGGGCAGCACCCGTAGCACATAAATCTGTCGGAAGTGCAATAACGTCTGCGCGAGAATCGTCCGTGAATCACGGTCCATTCAACACGGGCCATAAACAATTCGCTCGCGGGGCCTAGTAGCCTCGTTTTTGTAGCATACCGCCTTGCTTGTTTACAAATCCCCGAGTAGTTCTGTTCTTCTCTTTAAATTGGAGACGCAGAGAAATCTGGTTGGTTTCTGTTTCAACAAAAAGAATGTTTCGATGATTTGACGCTGGCCAGTTTGTAAACATATTTTAGTGTCAAGGTTTTTGCGGGCAGCGAAAAGTTCGAGGAGCAATGGCCAGAGCCCCTAGTAGAGGAAATATAGAAGATTGGGGGAGGGGTGATGGGGTGAGGGTGTTGTGGCTATTAATTTATCGTACAAACAATCGTATGAATATCATCGCCGTTGTAAATATTGAATCACACATTATATGATCAGATTGGGGATAATTAATAAATTAAATACATTTAGAATATGAATGAAGAATTATTATTTAGAGATTTATCAACGGGGACGAAGTGAATTTGAAAGTGTTTCTTAAGCATTCTTTCATAAGCCCATTTTTAAAACATAATATTTCAAGTTTTTATTTGAACATTTTCAAGTATCATGTTTATACATTTAACAGGTATCAAATCGTAAATATTATAATAGTACTTTAACACGGAAAAAGTTGGGTTAAAAATTGTCAGTGTGTGAGACTAATCTTAGCAAGTGCATGGAGAGCTGGACTGCCAGGTCTTAGCCATGATATTTCAAGTATTAGTTCAGTGTTAGGCTGCTGGAAAGCTTTAGAGTAAAGTGCAATTGAATCAAAGCTATAGTACTGCACAAATGCATAATTCTATAAAGTTTAATTTAAGTGCTGTCATGCATAAGTCATTATGACTCATTGTCCAGTAAAGTCATAAGTCATTATGACTCGCGGCCCAGTAAGGCCATAAGTGTTTATTATTTAAGATATTTCAACTTAAATTGTCAGTGCCACATCGTGTCATCCACTTTATGTGCATTTACCGTGTCTTTCCCAGCAGAAAAAATAAGTTAACAGATGCCAAATTTCATGAGGAATTTCCGGAACTTTTGGATTATACCAACACTCTGCCTGGTACTTACATGATAGTAGGGGACATGAACTTTCATTTTGATGAGCCTCAGAATCCATCGACAGCAAAAATGATGGAGCTTTTGGATGCATTCAAAATTCAACAACTAATTGATAAACCTACACACAATCGAGGACACATAATTGATTGTGTATTGCACAGATCTGACGATTGCCTTGTCAAATCTGCAACCATAACAGAAGAGCTGTCCTCGGATCATTTTTGTGTTTTATGTGAACTAAGGGTGATTGCCCCTCCTCCATCCACAAAATTCCAGGACATTCGCAATCTACGTGGCATGAACCGTGACGCCTTTCGGCAAAATCTAAGTGTGGCGGTGTCCACTGCCCTCTGTCCCCCTTTGGATAAGCTGAATAGTACACTATGCACTATGCTGGATAGACACGCCCCTGTCACCCGCCAAAATGTCAAGATAACACGGACAGCTCCCTGGTATTCATCAATAAAGGATGATCTTCAACGCGCCAAGAAAGATCGGCGTATAGCAGAAAAGACTTGGTTGAGATCAAGACTCATCGTTCACAAGCAAATTTATTCCACTGCCAAGCGACGTGTGACTAACATTGTACATCAAGCAAAAACTTTGTACTATAGTAATAAAATACTCACAAGTAGTACTAGTAGGCAGCTTTTTCATGTATGCAATAATCTCAGAGGGAGTAAGGCTGTGGTCCTTCCTTCTGTATATCCGTTGCATCAGCAACCAGATATATTTTGTAAATTTTTTACAAACAAAATTGCTGAAATTAGGGCTTAGCTTGACAGAACGATGGTACCCCCACATAATGTATCTCCCTCTTTTGCTGTGAGTTCTAGCTTTGAAATGTTCCACCCTGTTACGGAAAACGAGGTCAAAGCTGTTATTCTAAAATCTAAACCAACGTCATGTTCTCTTGTTCCAATCCCCACTCCATTATTTGTTGAGTCATTAGATCTTTTACTCCCAACAATAACACATATAGTAAATGAGAGTCTAACATCTGGTACTTTTCCAATGTTATGTAAATCTGCTGTAATAAAACCCTTGCTGAAAAAGCAAGGGTTAGATCAAAATAATTTAAACAACTATCGACCAGTATCCAATATTTCATTTGTGTCTAAAATCATTGAAAAAATTGTCTTAAAACAACTTTTTTCTTATCTTGACGACAACACTCTTCTAAGTCCCAATCAGTCGGCCTACAGACCTTCTCAAAGCACAGAGACCACCCTGTTAAAGGTAACAAATGATCTCCTACTCGCACTAGACAGTGGAAAAATCTCTATATTGGTCCTCTTAGATCTTAGTGCTGCTTTTGACACCGTTGACCATCAAACATTGCTAAAAACCCTGCAAAATTATTTTGGGATTTCTGGCTCAGTTCTGGCTTGGTTTCAATCATACATATCTAACAGATCACATGTGGTATCAGTAGATGGCTGTATCTCTTACAGAGCTGACTTGGTTTATGGTGTGCCCCAAGGCTCCGTTTTGGGTTCGGTACTTTTCGTGCTGTATACAAGGCCACTACTTCTACTGCTGGAAAAGCATTCAGTTAAAAGCCAATCATTTGCAGATGATACTCAACTTTACACTCACACTGATCCGTCTGATATTGGCTTTACTGTCCAATTGATGCAGGAGTGCATTGGTGAGGTAAAGTCTTCGATGACTTTAAGCAAGCTCAAACTGAATGATCATAAGACAGAAGCACTGCTATTCTGTAACAATAAATCACGCAGTACTTTGACTCTTCCGAATTCTATTCAGGTGGCTAGTTCTGATATACTGTTCACAACATCGACTAGGAATCTTGGCTACATTATTTCTGACAACATGTCTACCAACAACTTCATCAATCACATCTGTCGGTCTGCCTATACTGCCATTCGTCAGATCATTTCAATCCGTCATTACTTAACAGATTGTGCAACAAAAACTCTAGTCTGTGCTCTTGTTCTAGCTCGTATTGATTACTGCAATTCTCTTCTGTCAGGTGCGCCAAAACAATGCATTGAAAAACTACAGAGAGTTCAAAATTCAGCTGCCAGATTAGTTCAAAGGGAAAAAAAAACATGACTATGTTACTCCGCTAATTTACTCACTTCATTGGCTACCCATACAAGCCCGAATTGATTACAAACTGGCCGTTCTGTGTCACAACTTCTTTTCTGACTCATGCCCTTCATATCTTACTGAACTTTTGTCGGTCTACTCACCAAGTCGTCAGCTACGCTCTTCTGCAGATACACGCATTCTCTTTGTACCTAAGACAAGAACTAAAACATTTGGCGAAAGGTCATTCTCTTTTTGTGCAGCCAAACAATGGAATTCTCTTCCATTACACATCCGTAGTATTTCAACTGCTAAGTCATTCAAGACTGCACTTAAGACACATCTTTTTAAAATTTATTTTCAAAATTAATAAAACAACATTTCTTTAAATGATTAACGTAGCTGATGTATAACGTATTGTCATTTATGTAGTTAGTATGATATGAATGTTTCTTTTATTAATATATGTATTGTTATTTCCATGTAAAGCGCTGTGAGCCTGGCTCCTTGCTGGGATACAGCGCTATATAAATTAACATTTTATTATTATCATTATTCTTATTATCATCATGGCTCGGGTGTTGATTTGATTTCTTTTTCAAATAATGTTGGGTTATGATGTTTTCGAAAAGTTTTACCGTAATAACACGAGGATATCTGTACAGTGATACATTGGGATATCTGTACAATATATCTGTGCATTAATAACATAAGATATTTGTACAGTAATGAAATTGAGATATCTGCACAGTAATAACATTAAGATATCTGTACAGTAATAAAATTAAGATATATGTACAGTAATAACATTAAGATATCTGTACAGTAATAAAATTAAGATATCTGTACAGTAATAACATTAAGATATATGTACAGTAATAACATTAAGATATCTGTAGATTAATAACATTAAGATATCTGTACAGTAATAACATTAAGATATATGTACAGTAATAACATTAAAATATCTGTAGAGTAATAACATTAAGATATCTGTAGAGTAATAACATTAAGATATCTGTAGAGTAATAACATTAAGATATCTGTACAGTAATAACATTAAGATATCTGGACAAGATATCCGTAATGTAATAACATTAAGATATCTGTACAAGATATCTGTACAGTAATAACATTAAGATATCTGTACAGTAATAACATTAAGATAT
>MUZC01004727.1:292815-306251 GCA_002072015.1 Radix auricularia | reverse complement strand
CCCCCATCGCCTCACAGGGCATCAAGAACTTGCGAGATAAAAACAAGTTTATGAGCGGGACTGACGTTGATGGAGAGCTCATTTTTTGCACTCCATTTCATGCGCACCAAGTTCGGGTTTTTTTCCCTCCGGCCCCGCTCCGCGCTTCCTTCGTACAATTTCCACGGTGTTCCCCATCAGACTAATGGGATCTTGGGGGAATCCATGTGTGACGTGTATCGGATATTGGTACAAAGTCACGTGCGAGTATTTAATGTCCCGTCGTGCTCTATTCCAACGTGATCTTGTTGTGGAGCTAACGACTTTGTGTCTGCCCATGGTTCTGGTTACATGTCTGTATATTTTTAAAGTATATATTTTTACATTATTTTAACTTGGAAACACAACGCAGAGATAATCTAGTACAACCCTCCGAAAGAAATAGGGATAAAAACACTTTTTTTTTTATTCCTTATGCAAAACAAACACAAATAAAATCTCGTTCTCCCCGTCAGATATTCGGACGTGAAATTGGTTGCCTGAGGAACACAGGAAAACCAACACTTTTTCAACACTTAACTCTATTGGAAATGCAAGATGGTCGAACGTTTAGAAGGTTGGACATAAACCAAGGGTAAGCGTAGGATGCAATAATGTTCTGTATAGATGGGCGTTAGTAACAGATAAGAAAACATAAGATACGATAAGTTAAATTTAGCATCTTGTTTTGTTGTTTTATTAATTTTATTTGCACACCTGGATTAAAATGGGTTTATTATAAAAATCGATTTATTTCGGCGTTTTGATTCACTGTTATGTGTGGCACGGGTTTGACGGTTGGTCAGTTTTTATGTATATATCTTAATATTATATACGGAGGGTTGTATCTGGCAGTGAAATGAGTTACAACCCTCCAAAAGTTCGACCATTCTCCTTCCGATCGTCCAACCTTCCAAATGTCCGATCGTCCAACCCTCATAACGTCCGCCTGCCCAACCCTCTTAACGTCCACCTGCCCAACCCTCTTAACGTCCGCCTGCCCAACCCTCTTAACGTCCGCCTGCCCAACCCTTTAACGTCCGCCTGCCCAACCCTCTTAACGTCCGCCTGCCCAACCCTCTTAACGTCCGCCTGCCCAACCCTCTTAACGTCCGCCTGCCCAACCCTCTTAACGTCCGACAATCCTTCATCCGCCTACACAACCCTCTAAACGTCCGACGTCCACCGCCCAACATTCTACACGCCCGACTGCCCAACATTCCGTGAGTTTTCGAAAACTTTGGTTGATTTAGTCGATGACGGAGCATTGCCCCCCCCCTCCGCCTTAAAATTGCTTCTTTAACAGGCTTGACTACAACCGAGATTCGAACTGTCGGCATTGCAGCCAACCCCATACAACACCCCCTCCTCCACCACCACCTAAAAGCAGTGGAGCGTCTGCTGGCATCTCGCCTTGCGCTTGCATTACGCTGGAGGCCAGTGCAACAGGAGATTCCTTAGCTCACACACTGCTAAAAGACACTGACCGCCAGATGAACTATGTTTTCCAGAGATTTTAGCCATGCAGGGCTTCAAGATATTGATTTAATTGTAAAGGAAAATTTAGATGATAAATTATGGAATGCTCAGACAAACGCGAATAGACATACATACATTCTGTTGATACTAAATTGCTGGGACAAGTGGTCAGATAATTATTGTGGCGGTCAGTTGAGTTGACCGAATGCTCTGCGGGTAAGGGGTGGGGGTGCGGGCAGGGCAGGCATCTGCTTGAACTGTGAATGAATACCTGTGTGGCATCTGAATCTGTGTAGCGTTTTCCCCAAATATTGAATTTTCGTGGACTTTTCAAGAGATCGGTTCTCTTAGTGGTCCTACAAGATGTCGGTCCTTTTATTGGTCCTACAAGATGTCGGTCTTTTTAGCCGTCCTACAAGATGTTGTTCATTTCCGTGTCCCATACTAGAGTTTTGCAAGTCAACAATTAAACCCTGAAATTGAAACACCGTATTAAAACAAAACGTCTGTGTTAAGAGGACGAACTTTCAAATCTCTTCAAGTTGAATAGCTACGGTAGATTTTAATGCATTTTGAATTACATTTTACAAGCGTTAATTCTGCTCATCTCTGTTCATCCTTTAAAAAAGTCATTATGATTTTCATTAATTTTTTGGTTAAAAAAGTGTTCACGGTTGTTAGCTTAATGTTTCAGTTTTGTACTTGAAACACCAGATCCACGTCATTATGGCCTGAGAGCCCCGCTCGTTCAGTTACTTCCCCTCTCGTCACCGGACCTCTGCCCGAAGCACCCGCCGTGCTCATGCCCCGGCTCCGCCCGCGTTAGTAAGTGACTCTCCGAGACCGAAGTGCTCGTTCGGCGCCACGGGCGCGATACGCCTTGCCCGTATATAACCCGAGTGACAGCTTGGAGAGCCGCCATCACACCTACGACCGGGGGCGCCTCGCCTAATGGCCGCAGCTCCTTAAGTAGTGGCTGATGGGGGGGTGCCGGATTAAATCACACCGGGGGAGCCACCAGGCCGAACGGGGTGCGACCACGCCCATGACATTGGATTAAACTCTCGGTTTCGCTGTCGAGGGTTCCTTAAATCGCTCAGCGCGTCGCAGCGTGTCTTTGATTTAACAGCGAACACCCCGTGTTGATTAGGAGCGAGATCTCCGACAAGGCGGTTCGCTCTAAACAAACTTGGGAACATCCTCTTATTGCTTACATCCCCTTGTTACTTACATCCCCGTACATAAAAATTCCTGAAGGTTAAACAGCTGTTAAGAATGGGATACGGCGATTCGACTTAGCCCTATGTTTAGGATAAGTTTCCCAGGCTTTGCAATCTGACACGAATTAAAAACCGAAAACGTGTTTTAAAAATATATCTATGACAAGGCTTGAAATTGATGGCGTATGTTATTGACAACATATTTTATGTTAAGGGATTAAGGAAGTTAAATTTGGTCTTCCTTCCAAGACTTGTGTAAAATGACCAGATGCCGCAAAGTCTAAACACAACAACAGAAATCAAATCTTGACATTAAATTGTTCGTGTCGTACACTACAAACGCTCTCAAAGACATACAGGAATCCGAGGTGTTATAAACGTATTTACGGGATGTTTGGAACTGGTCAGTCTGATGTGTGATGAGTCCATTAAACTGACCAACAGTACTCGCGGGCTGACCTGGGACTGGTTGATAGCGTTGAAATAGCCAGAGCTTTGAAAGAGAGATTAAACTCAAGTCCTGTTGACCACAAGACGTGAGTGGTCAGTGGTCAGTTAGTTGAACAATATCGATCTGTCCCACACTGTGGGAACTAATCAATATTTCCAATATAAAATCAACAGAGACACGCAATCTAACAACCTGACTATATCTTTCTTGACAACCATTCTATTACTAAAATGACAACCAGTCTATACCAGCACTGAACACCCGCCAATACCCGCATTGACAGTGTTTACCTGCATCCACAACCCCCTTACACCTACACTAACAAAAAGTTTATATCTACATTGACAACCGGTCTATACTATACACTGACAACCATTCTATACCTGCACTTACAACCCGTCTATACCTACACTTACAACCCGCCTATACTGACACTTACAACCCGTCTATATTGCAACTGTTGATGTTCAACCGTTTCAGGCTACATGGCCAAGCGTCCCTGCAAACAGAAAGAAACGTTCCGTTTTTACGCACGGCGTGGGTGTGTGTGTGTGGGGGGGGGGGGGGGACTCAAACTCGAGAGAAATTTAGAACGTGCCCAGCGCTAGACAGACAAATATCTGCTATCTGATGACGTATTGAAATCACGTGACGAAACATTTATTGGTCGTGTGTTCCTGTGCAGGCGCCCGGGCGGGTAACTCTAGGAGAGGAATGTGTCGAGTTAACGGGCAGGTCTCGACAGCGCCACGCTCGCCCTGGCCTGTCCTGTACGTGCACCCAGGGCGTGAGTTCAGTTTCAGCACCCTCCGCCCCCCCCCCACCCCTGAACCCCAGTCTCCTGATATCTCGAGGAAAAAAAAGACGAAATGAACCGTTAAGTTCACAAAAGTTTTGTTCACAAGTTTCAAATAATCTCTTGTGGTGGGTGAGACCTGATGTAAAATTCGAGTCTGGTCTAGTATTTGAACACGTGACCTCTAAGTCTTTTGTCTGACCTAATATTTAAACACGTGACCTCTAAGTCTTTAGTCTGGTCTAGTATTTGAACACGTGACCTGTACGTCTTTTGTCTGGTCTAGTATTTGAGCACGTGACCTGTAAGTCTTTTGTGGTCTAGTATTTGAACACGTGACCTGTACGTCTTTTGTCTGGTCTAGTATTTGAGCACGTGACCTGTAAGTCTTTTGTCTGGTCTAGAATTTGAACACGTGACCTGTAAGTCTTTAGTCTGGACTAGTATTTGAACACGTGACCTGTAAGTCTTTCATCTGGTCTAGTATTTGAACACGTGACCTGTCAGTCTTTTGTCTCGTCTAGTGTTTGAACACGTGACCTGTAAGTCTTTTGTCTGATCTAGTATTTGAACACGTGATCTTTAAGTCTTTAGTCTGGTCTAGTATTTGAACACGTGACCTGTAAGTCTTTCATCTGGTCTAGTATTTGAACACGTGACCTGTCAGTCTTTTGTCTCGTCTAGTGTTTGAACACGTGACCTGTAAGTCTTTTGTCTGATCTAGTATTTGAACAGTAAGTCTTTTGTGTGATCTAGTATTTGAACACGTGACCTGTAAGTCTTTTGTCTGATCTAGTATTTGAACACGTGACCTGTAAGTCTTTCGTCTGGTCTAACAGCGCGCATCTTAACATAAAATGTTTTGTAACCCAAAATGTTTTGTAAAATGCAACCCAACCCAACGGTGATGCACCATCGTCTCACGAGACGGAAGGATGCCGGATTATTATTTGTAAACATCACGTTAAAGCTAATTCTAACATTACTTTAGTAAAATTTTGGCCATTCTAAAAATAGGATGGATTTTTTTTTCGGTTCCAAGTTATAATAAATAACCAAATATTTAATTTGTAAATCCCATAAATGGGAAATTACCGACATGGGGATGCAAACGTAAGCATTAGATTCTCTTAGATACCAATAGCATCAGGGGTTATCTCGTCCCATTTTAAATTCTTCATATTAACTTGTGGCGTCCTTTTTGAGCCCTTGATTGTTTGCTTGCCGAAATTTTTTTAATTCAATTTTAACCCACTTCCTCGTAAGCTAGCGAGCTGAAATTTTGCAGGCAGATGGTTGCCGATGATAAAAATTGTGTATCAAAATTTCAGATCGATCGAATGCACTGTAATTAAATTATTGAATTTTTATGTTATTTTATTTATCTCTATGTATCATGTTAATTTTTAGATAGAGTGTCGTGGTGCGTATTATATTTAACAACCTTTCCTGTCGCGCTATACCTCCGGCATCCTTCCGTCTCGCGAGACGATGGTGCATCACCGTTGGGTTGGGTTGCATTTCCTCGAGTGACTGTGCAGTCCTATCCTTGAGTGACAGTCTTTGCCACAGTTTTACACACGAGTTCTGTGCTTCCAAATGTTTTGGCCTTTCTCCTAGCTCTTCTGTCTGCAGCCTCCTCCATTCTTCGCTCCTCGGCTACTATGACGCCCTATTTGACAACTGTGCGCCACGTAGATCGGTCTTCTGCCTTACACTCCCAGTCACTTGTATGTATTTTGGCTGCTTTCATGTCCCTTTGACAGACATATTTAAATCGCAAGCGTGGGAGACCTGTTTTCCTCTTTCCTGAAGCAAGTTCACCATATAGGAGATCCTTCGGGATGCGGCCGGGGCTCATTCTTTTGACATGTCCTAGCCACCTCAGGCGTCTTTCACTAAGAATTGAGAAGATGCTTTGGGTATTGGCACAAGTTAGTACCTCACTATTAGGCACTTTTTCTATCCATTTAATACCAAGGATGTGGCGCAAGCATCTCAAATGGAAGCTGTTAAGCTTACGCTCTTGTGATGTATAAGTGGTCCATGTCTCGCTCCCATATAGTAGTGTACTGATGACACAGGCTCGATAGACGCACAGTTTGGTTTTCTCCGTTAGCTTGGTGTTTTGCCAGACCCGCTTATTTAGTTTAGCCATTGTTGCGGCTGCCTTGCCAATTCTGCTGTTTATTTCTTCTTCAATGGACAGTGTATTGGAGACCTTGGATCCCAAGTAGGTGAAGCTGTCCACAACCTCCAAGTTTTCATTATCGATATTTATGGTAGGAGGAGGTCGAGTGTCTTGGGCCATGATGTTTGTCTTTTTCAAGCTGATTTGCAGACCAAATTCTTTGCAGGCATTGGAGAAGCTTGACACGAGTTGTTGCAAACCAGATTCTGTATGTGCTGTTAGTGCCGCATCATCCGCAAATAGTAGCTCTCGAATTAGGACATCCGTCGTTTTGGTCTTGGCTCGGAGGCGGGCAGTGTTGAAAAGTCCTCCATCAGCTCTGGTATGTAACCAGATTCCCTCACTGCTATCCTTGAATGCGTATCGAAGAAGTACAGAGAAGAATATTGCGAAGAGTGTTGGTGCGAGTACACAACCTTGTTTAACTCCGCTGCTGACAGGGAAGGCCTCTGACTTAGCTCCATCGAACTGTACTGTGCCAAGCATATTTTCATGGAACTGTCTGATGATGGCAAGTAGGTGAGGGGGACATCCAATTTTTGCCAGTATTTGGAATAGCCCGTTGCGACTGACTAAGTCGAAGGCTTTTGTAAGGTCCACAAATGCAATGTATAGTGGCATCTGCTGCTCTCTGCATTTTTCCTGGAGCTGTCGTATGGAGAACACCATGTCTATGGTAGACCGACCGGACCGGAAACCACACTGAGATTCTGGATAGACGCGGGATGCTAGGCTTTGTAAACGTTTTAGTATAACGCGGGCAAAGGTCTTTCCTACAATACTAAGGAGTGAAATGCCGCGATAATTATTGCAATCACTCCTATCACCTTTGTTTTTATATAGTGTCACTATATTTGCATCCTTTAGGTCTTGGGGGATGTAGCCCTGTTCCCAGCAGAGGGACAGAATCTCGTGCAATGGTTGGAGTAAAGCTGTCTTGCCACTCTTTAGAACCTCTGGTGGTATTCCATCATTCCCAGGCGCTTTTCCACAAGCTAGACTGTCAATTGCTTTGCTCAGCTCTTCCTGTGTGGGCACGACATCAAGTTCTTCCATGAGTGGCATATCTGGGATGTCATCTAGAGCGGTGCTGGAGACTGTGGTAACTGTTGAATACAATTCCAGATAATGCTCAACCCACCGTTTTAGCTGTGCTGCCTGGTCTTGAATAATTTCTCCATTTTTGGACTTTAGGGGAGCAGCTTTTGACGTCAAGGGGCCCGTTGCCTTTTTGATGTTTTCGTACATGACTTTTGCATTGCCCATGTCTGCAGCTGATTGTATACTGGAACAGAGCTTAAGCCAGTAGGTATTGACACATTTACGTGCAACCTTTTGGGCAAGTGACTTAGCTGTTTTTAAAGCATGCAAATTGTCAGGTGTAGGCTTTTCCTTGTAAGCCATAAGAGCTTTCCTTTTTGCTTCAGTGACGGGTTTCATCTCGTCCCAATGTTCATCAAACCAGTCCGTGTTTTTGTGAGATTTTTTGCCAAAGGCTTGTATTGCGGATGTATAGATTGTGTCTCTCAGTTGCGTCCATTTGGAGTCAATGGTGACGCATGGGGACATCTTTGAGAGACTTTCCTTCACCTTGTCTTTGAACAGCTGCGCTATCGCAGGGTCTTTCATGCAGGAGGTATTGATGCGTGGACTTCCCTTTTTCTTTGTGTGGTACGAGTTTTTCCTCATTATTCGTACTTTGCTGGCGACAAGGGAATGATCCGTGTCACAGTCGGCACTGTGATAGCTGCGAGTGAGTAGGACGCTAGCTAGTTGTGCACGCCTGGTGATAATGAGGTCCAGCTGGTGCCATTGGTGGGATCGAGGGTGTCTCCAAGATACTTGATGTATATCCTTGCACTTGAAGAAAGTGTTGGTCACACACAAGCCTCGTGAGCAGCACAATTCCAGAAGCCTTTGTCCATTTTCATTTAACTTTCCTCTTCCAAATAGTCCAAGGCAGGTGGGCCAGGCTTCGTGGTCGCTCCCCACTCTAGCATTGAAATCTCCTAGGAGATAGATTGCCTCGTCTTTGTGGATGCCGGCTATTGCCTGGTCTAACGCTCCATAGAACTGGTCCTTCTCTTCCGGAGTTGAATAGAGTGTTGGGGCATACACACTAAGAATGTTTGCTGGGCCCGCAGTTGTTCTGAGTCTTAGAGTGAGGATCCTCTCCGTGCCTGATGACGGTGGTTCAATGGATGGTAGAAGAGTGTTTTTAACAGCGAAACCCACACCATGCTGTCTAGGTTCGTCTTTCGGTCTGCCTTGCCAGAAGAAGGTGTAATTGGCCTCTTTGAGTGAACCGTTGTCTGGGAGCCTGGTCTCCTGAAGGCATGCTATGTCAATCTTTAGCCTTTTAAGTTCTCTATCGATTATTCCTGTCTTCCGTGTGTCGTTTATGGACTGCAGATCATCAGTGATGCCGGGACACATAGTCCTCACGTTCCAGCTAGCGATTCGAAGAGCTGGGGTCTTCTTTTTCTTTTTTTGTATTTCTTGGTGCAGGGCTTAGTGGCCCACTTGTTGAGTGGTACTCTAATCTCCACGCACCCAGTGGAGAAGGCAGGCCATGACGGGATAGCACCTATTTGACTGGGGGCTGCCCAGTTTGAGGCGGGCGGTAGCTGTCCAGTGAGACATTGGTAGTCTCTCCCACCGTCGGAAGCAGCCCCTGGCGCCTAGCTCTACGTCAATTGAGCTATGGCTTATAACCGGTAACTGCTGCTTCCCGTGTTTTGTCGACACCTTGCGGCGACGCTGGAGTGTCCTCTCCAGAGGTGATGCAAGCCTGGGCGGGTAATATTGAGAATTAGCTGCTGCCCATACAGCATATCCCCCCTCTCCACGTCAATGGTGTAACCAAGGGAACGACTTGCGTCGATGCAGCTTGGCTGCCATTGGCGTCGCAGGAGCTGCCGGTATGTACATAAGTCTTATGTATAGACCGCCTGTAGGTGCTCCAATTCCTGATTTTCTTTCAGGGTTTACTCCCTTAGCCTTTCCCGCAAGGCAGGTATAGCCGCAAGGCAGCGGAGGATTTGTATTCGGAGTTTCCTTCTCCTAGATGAACTACCAGCCAAGGTTTTTAACGAGCATCATCTACCCGTAGGGGTGCCAGAACCGGGGTTTGAACCCGTGACCGATTTTTATTTTTATTTTAGAATTGTTTTTGTGCCGCAGCGCACTAACACTTTGACCACCCCGCCATAAGGTGCGCATTATATTGACATTCCTTTTTAAAAATATATTCACGATCGGTGTGCATTATATTAAACTTGTTATACGAGACATTACTAAAATGTTGTATTTTCGGATTGTCTTGCGCTACGTATTATAATTAACACCCTTATAGTTATGTCTCGTATATAAAGGATTCATAGTCAAAAACTTGTTTTTACGGGGTTTCACAATTACCTCGAGGTAATATCTTTTATTTTTCTATAAGAACTTTCTCGCGGTTTTGTAGACTTGGCTGCGCCCATCTCCTTTCCAATATCCATATTGTAGCTTAGCGTGGGCTAGATCCTCAAGCTCTATGTAGCTTGTGGGCAAACGCACTATTGACTTCGCTATCCAGCCGCCAAAACTTCTTTAATCCATGACTGTTGATGCTTTAAAAGATTCATTATGATTTATAATCCATTATGGATTATAATCCATGACTAAATTAAAGAGATGAGGGATGCATGCCCTGTAGCGCAGTCGAAGTGTGATCGTGTGGAAAGTTTGAATCAGAGGTTATTGTGGAAGTAGAACACGGGGATAGAGGGGCAATAGGGGCAATAGGGGCAATAGGTGAGTCACTTATCTGAAATGACAGATGCTCTCTCTAAACAGAACACTACTGCGCCCTGATCGTATGTTGACGTTTTCTCTTGCATTTTTATCAGAGTTTAGAATGTTGGTATTGCATGTGTTTATTTTCCTGGCTTAGTCAGGCGAACCATTCCACGCCCTTCGACCCGGTCCACTTCTTGCGACCCATTCCACGCCCTGCGGCCCATTCCATGCCCTGTGACCCAGTCCACTTCTTTCGACCATTCCACGCCCTGCGACCCAGTCCACTTCTTGCGACCCAGTCCACTTCTTGCGTCCATTCCACGCCCTGCGACCCAGTCCACTTCTTGCGACCCAGTCCACTTCTTGCGTCCATTCCATGCCCTGCGACCCAGTCCACTTCTTGCGTCCATTCCACGCCCTGCGACCCAGTCCACTTCTTGCGACCCATTCCATGATCTGCGACTCAGTTCACTTCTTGCGAGTCATTCCACGCCCTGCGACCCATTCCACGCCCTGCGACCCATTCCACGCCCTGCGACCCATTCCATTCATTGTGACCCATTCCACGGCCTTTGACCTATTTCACTATGTCAGTGAATCTATGTATATAACTCATCATAAGTTAGGACAAGCACAAGGCGCGAGCAATCAAGCATGACGAATGACCCATGCTAGGGTCGACAAAGCACAGTTTATGGTTGGTAAGCGAGGGTTGTTCATGGTGGGGAAGGGGGAAGGTAACAACAACCCCCAACGTTCACTCGCGTTGTTCTCATTTCTTCGTGCTGCTGGTTTTTCTGTCCTCCCCCCTCCTCCTCCTTTCTTTTTGCGATCTATGAGCAAGCCTGCGGCGAATGCTACATCGCCTTCGAATCTATAGTTTGTTTTATTACATGATTCTCGGTAATGAGTATCACATATGTGTGATGTTTGATCTGTGAGACCCTTCATACAAACTACAATGTAATGTCTGTCATTGACTTATTTATCAAGCTTAAAATCCGTATTTTTAATACCACACTTGTTTTCTTAAATAACAAAACAAAAAANAAAAAAAAAAAAAAAAAAAGTAAGATATAGATATAAGGAAATAATATCTTTTATATATATGGATCACTATTACAGCCATTTTTATTTCGTAACCTCAAATCTTCTTTGATCCGTTGCTGATCACCTCTTTTTTTTTTTTTTTTTTTTTTTTTTTTTTTTTTTTTTNTTTTTTACTTGTGACGTCATAGATTGTGTCAAAAGTTGCAGCGGCACGCACACCAAAAACTGAGTCTCTTTGATTTGGGTGGTGCTAATTCCTCGGCTGCGTGCTCAACACCATTCTTCCCCGCTCTTCGCCACAGACTTACTGGACGTGAAGGGACATTAGCATCAGCGGGGCGCGCCGCGGCCACCCCCGTGTCCTAATGGACCCGGTCACACCACCGTGACGCCATTTTGAGTCGGCTGGGAGATCTTTTTTTTTTTTTATCCCGGTGGCGGATTGGGCTTAAGCGGAAGTACGTCATCGCGTGCACGGATGTGGCTCACCTTCGACAAGGTGTGGAGCGGAGAGGGGGAAGGCTAAAGACTCTAATGGTTTGGGCCTTTTGTTGTCATCTTTTTTTAGGGAAATTTTTATTCGAGGAGATCATACAGATAGCAGATTACGCATTGGTTCACTTTCAAACTGAGCCGGAGAAAAAAAAAGATATGAACACACAAACTTGGACTGAAAGCTAATGAAATTATATAGCGAAATACCCCCCCCCCCACACCCCCAATCGTAACACCCCCTCACTCCAAACCAAAATTATAAATCGCAAGAGTTAAACCGAGACATTCATGTTTTTATTTATCTTGTTCGCGTGTTTCGATTTCGCTATGAGGGCATTCTCGTTTTGGCTAACGTGGCACAGCAAGGAATTGTGGGGTTTGTTATGGGGTGAAATTAAATCGAGACAGCACAGAGGGGCCGAGAAGCCAGCAATCAAAGATATCGATCCCGGGGTCAGGGGTCAATCGGTCCGGGATGTATTTACGGCGCCCAGGGGAAATAACCGCGCCCTTCTCCAGATCGCCAGCAGGTCGTCATATTTAGGGACGCTGGGCATCATAGGGACACGCCCCTGGTCTGATTTAGCGCCACGTGACAGAGGCGAGTAATGCACCAAGGGGGGGGGGAGTGGAGGGGGGGGAGAAGGCCGCAGAGCTTAAACATCATTGATCTTTTATAAGGAAAAAACTTTAAACTTAAAATTTAAAAAAAAAAAAAAAATTCACTGAATTCCGTCAATTTTCTGCAGTCATGTTTAGTCGTGGTTCAGTCACTTTTAGTCGTAGTGCAGTCATTTTAGCCGTGGTACAGTCACGTTTAGCCGTGGTGCAGTCATTTTTAGCCTTGGTGCAGTCATTTTTAGCCGTGGTCCAGTCATTTTTAGCCTTGGTGCAGTCATTTTTAGCCTTGGTGCAGTCACGTTTAGCCGTGGTGCAGTCACGTTTAGCCGTGGTGCAGTCACGTTTAGCCGTGATGCAGTCACGTTTAGCCGTGATGCAGTCACGTTTAGCCGTGGTGCAGTCACGTTTAGCCGTGATGCAGTCCTGTTTAGCCGTGCTGCAGTCACGTTTAGCCGTGGTGAAGCCTTTAATCATCAAAAGGTTTCATCCGGAAACTGTAACACAAGAGTTTGTATTGGACACAAGGGAAGATGACCTGGTCAAACAAAGGGCAGTCTGTACACGGGCATCTCATTGACACATTTCATCTGGTCACAACCTGGCCTTCACCAAATTAAAAATTAACCAAATGACGTCCCTTATTTTGCTGAAATCGGTGAAGAATAAACAACGCCAATCACGCGTGCTAATTCATTCAAATTTAATAAAGAAAAAATAAAAAAAAAAAAGCTCAGTTTTCCTGGATGCTGACCTTGTTTCCGGTAACCCATCCAAGCGGCCCCTACAAATAGGCCCAGACATAAAGGCCCAGACATAAAGACCCAGACATAAAGGCCCAGACATAAAGGCCCAGACATAAAGACCCAGACATAAAGGCCCAGACATAAAGGCCCAGACATAAAGCCCCAGACAAAAAGACCCAGACATAAAAGCCCAGACATAAAGGCCCAGTCAAAAAGGCCCAGACATAAAGGCCCAGACATAAAGGCCCACACATAATGGCCCAGACATAAAGGCCCAGACATAAAGGCCCATACAAAAAGGCCCAGACATAAAGGCCCAGACATAAAGGCCCAGACAAAAAGGCCCGGAGATAAAGGCCCAGACATAAAGGCCCAGACATAAAGGCCCAGGCAAAAAGACCCAGACATAAAGGCCCAGACATAAAGGCCCAGTCAAAAAGGCCTAGACAAAGAGGCCCAGACATAAAGGCCCAGACATAAAGACCCAGACATAAGAGCCCAGACATAAAGGCCCAGACAAAAAGGCCCAGACATAAAGGCCCAGACATAAAGACCCAGACATAAAGGCCCAGACATAAAGGCCCAGACA
>MUZC01004727.1:277074-290528 GCA_002072015.1 Radix auricularia | reverse complement strand
AAAGGCCCAGACATAAAGGCCCAGACATAAAGGCCCAGACAAAGAGGCCCAGACATAAAGGCCCTGACATAAAGGCCCAGACATAAAGGCCCTGACATAAAGGCCCAGACAAAAAGGCCCAGACATAAAGGCCCAGACAAAAAGGCCCAGGCATAAAGGCCCAGACATAAAGGCCCATACAAAAAGACCCAGACATAAAAGCCCAGACATAAAGGCCAAGACATAAAGGCCCAGACATAAAGGCCCAGACATAAAAGCCCAGACAAAAAGACCCAGACATAAAGGCCCAGACATAAAGGCCCAGACAAAAAGACCCAGACAAAAAGACCCAGACATAAAAGCCCAGACATAAAGGCGCAGACAAAAAGGCCCAGACATAAAGGCCCAGACATAAAGGCCCAGACATAAAGGCCCAGACATAAAGGCCCAGACAAAAAGGCCGAGACATAAAGGCCCAGACATAAAAGCCCAGACAAAAAGACCCAGACATAAAGGCCCAGACATAAAGGCCCAGACATAAAGGCCCAGACAAAAAGACCCAGACATAAAGGCCCAGACATAAAGACCCAGACAAAAAGACCCAGACATAAAGGCCCAGACATAAAGGCCCAGACATAAAGGCCCAGACAAAAAAAACCTAGACATAAAGGCCCAGACATAAAAGCCCAGACAAAAAGACCCAGATATAAAGGCCCAGACATAAAGGCCCAGACATAAAGGCCCAGACATAAAGACCCAGACATAAAGGCCCAGACAAAAAGACCCAGACATAAAGGCCCAGACATAAAGGCCCAGACATAAAGGCCCAGACATAAAGGCCCAGACATAAAGGCCCAGACATAAAGGCCCAGACATAAAGGCCCAGACATAAAGGCCCAGACAAAAAGGCCGAGACATAAAGGCCCAGACATAAAGGCCCAGACATAAAGGCCCAGACATAAAGGCCCAGACATAAAGGCCCAGACATAAAGGCCCAGCCATAAAGGCCCAGCCATAAAGGCCCAGGAAAAAAGGCCCAGACATAAAGGCCCAGACATAAAGGCCCAGACATAAAGGCCCAGACATAAAGGCCTAGACATAAAGGCCCAGACATAAAGGCCCAGACATAAAGGCCCATACAAAAAGGCCCAGACATAAAGGCCCAGACATAAAGGCCCTGACATAAAGGCCCGGACATAAAGGCCCAGACATAAAGGCCCAGACATAAAGGCCCAGACAAAAAGGCCCAGACAAAAAGGCCCAGACATAAAGGCCCAGACATAAAGGCCCAGACATAAAGGCCCAGACATAAAGGCCCGATCAAAAGAGCCCCAGATAAAATGTTTACATTTTGTAAAAAAAAAAATACTTATTTTATTTCCCTCTTATTTAAAAAAAATTTCACCCTAAAAAAATAATGGTAAAAATGTAACATTATTTCTTTTAATGATAATATATTTATTTTTTGTCAACAAACCAGCGTGACTTGGTACAATATTGAGTAAATGCTATTAAATTCATTCTTGTGATGTCATGATTACTGTTTCTTGTGAGCTAAACCTGACACTGAATCGGTGAGTGAAAATACGATTACAAATATATATGTATTTTTACTATGAGTCAATCTATTATTCTAGGACCGTTTTGTCGGGGCCGTTATTTATTACGGAGCCGATAAGTCGGAGACCATTTAATGGGGCCGTTTTGTCGGTGAACCCCTGCCTCCATCTTGTCCATATGACAAAACACAGCTCTGAAGTCTTTCAACGTTTAAATGCCGTCTCAACACTTCTCCTAGAATGACCTTCAGCTTCCCTTCTTAAACTATCAGCACCGAGTTATTGCTGTGATCTACCAATCAGCACAGAGTCATTGCTGTAATCTACCAATCAGCACAGAGTCATTACTGTGATCTACCAATCAGCACCGAGTTATTGCTGTGATATACCAATCAGCAGATGCCACTATACATTGCATTTGTGGACCTTACAAAAGCCTTCGACTTAGTCAGTCGCAACGGGCTATTCCAAATACTGGCAAAAATTGGCTGTCTCCCTCACCTACTTACCATCATCAGACAGTTCCATGAAAATATGCTTGGCACAGTGCAGTTCGATGGAGCTAAGTCAGAGGCCTTCCCTGTCAGCAGCGGAGTTAAACAAGGTTGTGTACTCGCACCAACACTCTTCGCAATATTCTTCTCTGTACTTCTTCGATACGCATTCAAGGATAGCAGTGAGGGAATCTGGTTACATACCAGAGCTGATGGAGGACTTTTCAACAGTGCCCGCCTCCGAGCCAAGACCAAAATGACGGATGTCCTAATTCGAGAGCTACTATTTGCGGATGATGCGGCACTAACAGCACATACAGAATCTGGTTTGCAACAACTCGTGTCAAGCTTCTCCAATGCCTGCAAAGAATTTGGTCTGCAAATCAGCTTGAAAAAGACAAACATCATGGCCCAAGACACTCGACCTCCTCCTACCATAAATATCGATAATGAAAACTTGGAGGTTGTGGACAGCTTCACCTACTTGGGATCCAAGGTCTCCAATACACTGTCCATTGAAGAAGAAATAAACAGCAGAATTGGCAAGGCAGCCGCAACAATGGCTAAACTAAATAAGCGGGTCTGGCAAAACACCAAGCTAACGGAGAAAACCAAACTGTGCGTCTATCGAGCCTGTGTCATCAGTACACTACTATATGGGAGCGAGACATGGACCACTTATACATCACAAGAGCTTAAGCTTAACAGCTTCCATTTGAGATGCTTGCGCCGCATTCTTGGTATTAAATGGCAAGAAAAAGTGCCTAATAGTGAGGTCCTAACGCGTGCCAATACCCAAACCCATGTTCTCAATTCTTAGTGAAAGACGCCTGAGGTGGCTAGGACATGTCAAAAGAATGAGCCCCGGCCGCATCCCGAAGGACCTCCTATATGGTGAACTTGCTTCAGGAAAGAGGAAAACAGGTCGCCCACGCTTGCGATTTAAAGATGTCTGTCTAAGGGACATGAAAGCAGCCAAAATACATACAAGTGACTGGGAGTGTAAGGCAGAAGACCGATCTACGTGGCGCACAGTTGTCAAAGAGAGCGTCATAGTAGCTGAGGAGCGAAGAATGGAGAAGGCTACAGACAGAAGAGCTAGGAGAAAGGCCAAAACATTTGGAAGCACAGAACTCGTGTGTAAAAACTGGGGCAAAGACTGTCACTCAAGGATAGGACTGCACAGACACTCGAGAAAATGCAACCCAACCCAACGGTGATGCACCATCGTCTCGCGAGACGGAAGGATGCCGAATGCCGAATACCAATCAGCACAGAGTCATTGCTGTGATCTACCAATCAGCACCGAGTTATTGCTGTGATCTACCAATCAGCACCGAGTCATTGCTGTGATCTACCAATAGCGAAAACGCTCGAAATAAACAAACAATAGACAAATTATTATAAGACAACCCCAGTTGTCAGAAGGAAACCTGAAAAAAATTGACTCGCTTGGGACGCCATGGGACACTGCTTGTATTATACTTGACTTGCTTGGAGGCCATGGTACACTGCTTGTATTATACTTGACTTGCTTGGGGGCCATGGGACACTGCTTGTATTATACTTGACTTGCTTGGAGGCCATGGGACACTGCTGATATTATACTTGACTTGCTTGGAGGCCATGGGACACTGCTTGTATTATACTTGACTTGCTTGGGGGCCATGGGACACTGCTTGTATTATATTTGACTTGCTTGGAGGCCATGGGACACTGCTGATATTATACTTGACTTGCTTGGAGGCCATGGGACACTGCTGATATTATACTTGACTTGCTTGGACGCCATGGGACACTGCTGGTATTATACTAGACTTGCTTGGAGGCCATGGGACACTGCTGATATTATACTTGACTTGCCATGACGTCATGGGACTGCTTGTATTATAGTTGACTTGCTTGGGGGCCATGGGACACTGCTGGTATTATACTTGACTTGCTTGGAGGCCATGGGACACTGCTGATATTATACTTGACTTGCCATGACGTCATGGGACTGCTTGTATTATACTTGACTTGCTTGGAGGCCATGGGACACTGCTGATATTATACTTGACTTACTTGGACGCCATGGGACACCGCTGATATTATACTTGACTTGCTTGGAGGCCATGGGACACTGCTGATATTATACTTGACTTGCTTGGACGCCATGGGACACTGCTGATAATATACTTGACTTGCCATGACGTCATGGGACTGCTTGTATTATACTTGACTTGCTTGGAGGCCATGGGACACTGCTGGTATTATACTTGACTTGCTTGGAGGCCATGGGACACTGCTTGTATTATACTTGACTAGCTTGGAGGCCATGGGACACTGCTGGTATTATACTTGACTTGCTTGGAGGCCATGAACACTGGACACTGCTTGTATTATACTTGACTAGCTTGGAGGCCATGGGACACTGCTGGTATTATACTTGACTTGCTTGGAGGCCATGAACATGGGGCAATGCTTGTATTATACTTGACTTGTTTCGACGTAATGGGACACTGCTTGTATTATACGTGACTTGCTTGGACGCTATGGCACACTGCTGATGTTATACTTGACTTGTTTGGACGTCATGGGAATGGGACACTGCTTGTATTATACTTGACTAGCTTGGAGGCCATGGGACACTGCTTGTATTATACTTGACTTGCTTGGAGGCCATGGGACACTGCTTGTATTATACTTGACTTGCTTGGAGGCCATGGGACACTGCTTGTATTATACTTGACTTGCTTGGAGGCCATGGGACACTTCTTGTTTTATACTTGACTTGCTTGAAGGCCATGGGACACTGCTTGTATTATACCTTGTGTCAAGCTGTGGACCATGGACTGTGGACCGTGGACTGTGGACAGTGGACCGCGGACTGTGGACGGTTGACCGTGGACTGTGGGCCGTGGACTGTGGACTGTGGACTGTTGACCGTGGACGGTGTACCGTGGACTGTGGGCCGTGGACTGTAGACGGTGGACCGTGGACGGTGGACTGTGGACGGTGGAGCTGGATTGTTTCAGGAAGACGTGAAACCCTGTCACGAGGTATCGTTCTTTTGTTGCCAGACGAGTCTCGAACATTTTACTCTTTAATAAACCAAACTCTCGCTGATTCATTCCTGGTTATTGCTATCTTATTTTATCATATATATTAAAAGTATTGCTTGCTACGCTTATCTTTGGTTTATGTCTAGTCTTGTATTTTTATGAGAATGAGTCGTTTTAAATGTAGATAGAGTGTTGCTTTTTAATATTTAGATCAGGTCACTCATTCTATGTCCGAATTACAGCCGGGAAGAACTAATTTTAAGACGATGGCCACCGTCCCTGGTTCCTTATTACTGTTTGGGAAGCCGCCAAAGTGGAAAAGATCTCGAATGACAGAAGTAGGCAGAAAGTAAACATTCATCTCCATCCCCTGGTCTTGTTCCGTTGCCAAAATCATTTCGTTCAAGATCCGCAGATCGACTTACAACCACGAGGATTGATTTCTGATCTACTCGGAAAGCGGGTCTCCCCAGCCCCCAGCCCCCCAGCCCCATCGTAACGCCCAACTCAGAGCGGTCGGCGCACAATATTGCCAATAAATCGCGATCGGTACAGGGAACAAACGCATCTGTAAATAACCCGTTTCGCTATTGGTCGGTGAGATAGTTCTCTGACGTCTCGAGGGGGCGGGGATTACCAACGTGTCGGGGCTTTTTTTTTCCCCTATGACACGACAGAAAAGCGATTGCCCGACCACGTCGTCCGCTGGAAGTGGGCGGGGTCTTCATAGCAGACGGCAAGGTACCCGCGTCACTGAGTGATGTGTTCAACGTCAAGCCGGGAGGAGGGAGAGAAGGGGGAGGAGACAGCTTTCCCCAGGCACATCAGACCCTCCCCCCTCCTCCTTTGAATCTTCCTGAAGAGCGCCGCCTCGCTGTAATGATGAGAATAATTAAAATGTGAAATCTCCGCGCCTGGTGGACGTACACTGTTGTAGCTTTCCTTAACCGTCATCCCCGCAGACGTGAACCTTCCAAAACTCTAGGAGCCTTATCCATGCCCAGGGATACGAATACGTCTTAGGGGCTGGGGCTCAGAGGCGCAAGTGGCCCGCGACGGCGTAACAACAACGAAGACGACGCCAGCGTATGGCTTGACTACATGCGACACTCGAGCCGGTCGTGACAACGACTTTCATAAACTTGTGTGTGAACTCGATGAAAATTGTTGAATTCACCTTCTGAGTGGACGACGGACTATTATCGCGAAGATTCTCAAGTGTTTGTTGTATTCGTAACTAAAGGAGTACAATAGAAATTAACGCACAGTCCGCGCGCAACTGCCGCAACGGAGATTTCCTATTCTCAGTTATTTGTTCCTCTTTTTTAATAGCTGTTTTGTGTGTGTGTGTGTGATTCAGCCCGAACGTCCCCGGGACCAGAAGAAGTGTTTATGACCGGCATAACTCACCCGACAGAGAGACTCGCTGGTAATGTGGAACGCCCGCTAAAGTTATTGCCGTTGCGGAGGCTAACAACATCACAACGGATGGTGTCCGAAATCTCTGAGTTATAGTTACAGACGATTGGACGAGCCACCGGGCGGGGGGAAGACGATGTCGCCCTGTCAGATTCGGTTATTTGTTATTTTTAGTGCGCTGGTTTATTTTGTGATTATTTTGTGAGTGGGGAAATAACAAATAATTTTCTTTATTTTTTTTTTTAAAAGTTAGTTTGTTTCGTGCCCGAGGGAGCCCTCGGCGTTGTCTCGAGATGAGTTCATATTTTGTCAACTCGCTGTCCACGTGCTACGGCCCGGCTTCTGTCGACCCCTGCTCCGAGACCATCGGCGGCTACGACAGGGGCTCCTACCATCCCCAGCACCATCACCAGCAGCACCACCCGGGGAACCTCTACAACCAGTCCGGCTACGGCAACCCGAGGTACTCCAGCCACCACCACCCGAGGCTCACGTCCGACCCGAGGTACGTGGATGCCTCCCCCGGCCAGCACTACTACTCGGCGCCCAGACTGACGCATCTGACGCCGGGGTCCCCCAGTCCCCCACCGCTGATACACCCTCACCTGAACGCCGCCCCTGCCTCCTTGTCGCCGTCTACTTCGCCGCATTCTCTCGACCGGAAAACGACGCCCTCAGGGGGTGCCCCGTCCTCCCAATCTCTGACGAACTCCTCCACCACGCTACAGAACATCTCCTCCAACACCGGGCCCAGCAACATCAGCTGTGACCCCGGCTACTACGGCAACGCTGGACTCAACAACTTTCTCGACGAGAACACGCCATCGTGTGAGTCGCCGCCACTGAGTCAGCGGCAGAAGGCCCATAAGGGCGCCCCACAGCAGGCCTCGGCGCCCCCACCTTCGCCACCTTCACCGTCCTCCAAACGTCTTTTGGACAAAAGCGGCTCCCCGAACTCCCAGTCAGAGGGGAGCGGTGGAAATTTTCCGCCCCCTCAGATTTATCCATGGATGCGAAGGATGCAATACAGTGCAGGTACGTACACAAAAAAAAACAGCATTTAGTCATTTAGTTTAAGTGTACCATCATTGTACCATTTTAAAAAATACGTTCAACCGCTCTTAACAGTAATACTCAAATTAATGTTAAGATTAATAAACAAAATAATGCGCTTGGTGTGCAATAGAAATTTTTGAGTTCAAAGTAGCGTGTAAAATAAAATTCCCGATCGGTGTGATAAATGAGATTGTTATAAATGACGAAGGTGCATAAACATTTATTAAAGTCAATTTGCTTCGGTATGGGCATTTGGTGCCTTAGCACTAATGCTTTTAGAAAAGACATAGAAAACAATAGGAAGAGATTCCAGCGCTATGCTTTTAATCTAACATTGTAACATGGCGACAGAAAGAAAACCACCCAGGCTATGCACAAAATTATATATACATGTAATGACTGTGCCTAATCACTATTGTACCAACTCATTACTGGGCAAAATCATAACTTCACCGAAAAGTAAGTGTACCAAAGCATAATTGCACCGAAGTATAACTGTGTAACACATCATAACTGAACAAATTCGTGATTGTACTAAAGCATATCTGTATTAAACCATAACTGTACCAAAATATAGCTGTACCAAAACATAGCTGTACCAAATCATAGCTGTACCAAATCATAGTTGTACCAAATCATAGCTGTACCAAATTATAGTTGTACCAAATCATAGCTGTACCAAATTATAGTTATACCAAATCATAGCTGTACCAAATTATAGTTGTACCAAATCATAGCTGTACCAAATCATAGCTGTACCAAATTATAGTTATACTAAATCATAGCTGTGCCAAATTATAGTTATACCAAATCATAGCTGTACCAAAAGTAACTCTACAAAGTCATAACTGTAACAAATACACAGCGCCATACAGTTATGATAAGATAAGAATCTAGTAATTCATCGACGTCATCAGAGTTCTTGAATGTTCATTTCAAACAATAAGTCCAATTTTGAACCTCTATAGCATAAAATAAAACACTAAAACAAATAACGAAATTTAAATATCTGGGAGCAATGTTGACCTCAGACGGAAGATTCGCAATGGAGATAAACAAAAAAGCAGATAACATAAGCGAAAGAAGTATTCATTAAAATGAAGAATATCCTGACTAACAAATCCATATCAATGAAAGTAAGGAAAAGATTGCTTCAGTGTTACACAGGTTTGTAAAGGCAAAATAAAAAAACACATAGAGTCTAGTTCTATTTGTTGATTATAATTTAATCAACGAATACGTTATGAAATTTTAAGAACGGGATAATGTTATAATATTGTTCAACTGATAAAAAATGTGGCTCTAAGCACTGGTCAGTAGCCACTAGCTGCTCGCCACTAGCCACTAGCTACTAGCCACTTGCTACTCGCCACTAGCTACTCGCCGCTCGCCACTAGCTACTAGTACTAGCCACTTGCTACTCGCCACTAGCTACTAGCCACTAGCCATTAGCTACTCGCCACTAGCCAAATGTGAGCTGATAGATTTTATTGTCAAACAATAAGATCGATTGTTGATATTGAAAAGTTTTCTTTTTAAAAAATATTTAGTTAATGAATCTCTTGCAAGAATTCCATTTTAGCATTGAAATACCTAACTTTTAAGAAGAAACAAACAATTTTTAGTCAAAGATAAGATCTTGGCCTTACGCCTTAATAAGTTTTTATTTTAATAAATCAAAAACAAACAAATCTATAAAATCTATATCTATTTATAGGTCCGTATTTCTAAATCTATCTATCGGCCTAAATTTGTAAATAGATTTAATAAATTAACAAAATAATCGTTCGTAATTTTTTGTTAATTTAAATATATATATATATAAATTGCCTAAATTACCATTAAAAAAGTCAGTTGCTTTATTAAATGAACAAAAACATATCATGCGCCACCTAATCATTATAAGGTCATTCCGTGTGTTTTATTTATTAAGGCAATAAACATAAAGACAAGTTGCTTTATTTGAAACATAAACCTATAAAAGTAAGTTCACGGCCATTTCTTAAAAACATGACCATCAATAGAATATGAATCGGTCAATTGATCAATAGAACAATTAATAGGTGATTTCGATAAAACGGTTGAATTTTGAATAAATCACTCAGCGATAGTTCTTATCAAACAATGTTCAGCTGTTCAATTGTGACAAGTTCATTACTATCAAGTAACATAAATGAACAATTACATACACCTGTTCATTAACTATATACAAAGCTTAACTCATAACATGAACTAGCTGTGAATATAATAATATACTATCGTATCATATACTCCCCGGCTCCTCCCAGTCCCCCCCCACACACACACATTTTAATAACTACACAATTTCTAATCATAATATCATTAACCTCATGGGATTCGGTTTTTCCCATCACCCCCACCCCGAAAATAGTTCGTTCCCCTTGTCTATTAGATCCACATCTCTGATCAGCTCAATACCGTAGTTTTTTAACATTATGCGTTCATGAGTTTTGTCGATGCGTCTATTATGAGTTAGGGGGGGGGGCGGCAAGGTTATTCGTAGATTGTTGAGATACAGTGGTACGTTCAGACAGTCGCTGTGTTAGGTCTGGCTGACATGGATGTGCCCTTTGGCCATTCGAGGATATTGAACCTGGATTACACACAATGGATTGCGGGGGTGGGTTTTTTATGAGGTGTATAGGAGGTGGGATTGTCTAATAATTTTTTTTAAAAAAACGATGACAATGATAATTGTGATGACTTGAGGGCTGGATGAGATCACAGCGTTACGACCTTGACATTGGGTAGAAAGTTTGAAGAATTTATTGTTGTAAGTGATGATCGTATTCATTAAAGGGTTAAGCTTCGAAAATATGTTAGTAAACAATGTCTTCATTAACTCAATGTGTGGAATAAGGATAGTTTTCAAAGGGTTAAACTTCAAAAAGATATCAGTAATCAATGTCTTCATTAACTCAATGTGTGGAATAAGTTTGCAATACGTTGTCTTCAATTCAGTTAATGTTTGTCAATATGAATATGTTAGTATTAGCAAAGGAGCAGATCTTTGATTCAATGTTTGATTGTATAGTATGTTATCTTGGTGGGGTCTTCAGTTCAATGTTCGATTGTATAGTATGCTATCTTGGTGAGGTCTGGAACTCAATGTTTCAGTTAGAAATTTATAATTATTTTGTTCTAAGACTAGTGTATCTTAATTGAATGTTTGTGTTAGAAATGTGTTTGTGTTTATTTTGGTCTAAGACTAGGGTGTATCATTATTCAATTTTTTTTCAACTCTGGGTATCCATTTATTGATATATTTCTTGTCTTGAAAAGGGGAGGGGGTCTTTAAATGTTTCGATCGACCCATGTGATGGAGTAATAAATTTATTGAGAACACCCTGAGAAAATCCAAATTCAAATGAAATTCTGCTTTTAAAAACAACACTCAGACTCACATTTAAATAAATATCGATTTATTATTGATATAATAAATTAGATTTATAAAATTCTTTATATTACCCTGTGGTGTCTGAGCCCTTGCTAGCCGAAAAAATTTTGGATCAAATTTTAACCAACTTTCTCGTAAGCTAGCGAGCTGAAATTTTGCAGGCAGAATCGTGCCGATGATAAAAATGATGTTTCAAAATTTCAGATCAATCGAATGTACTGTAATTGAATTATTGAATTAAAAAAATATTTTATTCATCTCTATGTATCACGTTAATTTTTTTAGATAGTGACGTGGTGCGTATTATGTTCAACAACCTTTCATGTCGCGCAATAAGGTGCGCATTATATTGACAATACTTTTTAAAAATATAGTAACGATCGGTGCGCATTATATTAAACACGTTTTAGGAGACATAACTAGAATTTTGTATTTTCGGATTGTTTTGCCCTGCGTATTTTAATGAACATCCTTATAGTTATGTCTCGTATATCAAGGATTTATAGTCAAAAACATTTTATTTTAGGGTGTTTTGTTTTATTTGTGGGGTGTAATACGCCATGGAGGATCTTCAATAGAAATGTAAATTAAGAGTCATGCAATTCCTAAAACTTAGTACATATGAACTCAAAGAGTTATTCTATCTTCAGTTCAAACATTGAAAATTGCGAGTTCCCTGTAGTCTTTAGTTGATTTGATAACACATATATAGCCATAGTTACAAAGGAAACTCTAATTTGTAAACGGCCTGCATTAAACACCAAGGTACAATTGTCAATAATATGATTATAATACTTTTTTTTTACTCGAGGTACCTCAAAATAGTCCCAATATAAGGTTTTAGTACATTGAAGTCTCCGCTTGATCGTACATTAATACTTTAATTCCCACAAAATTTAATACATAAATAAATAACAGTTTTAACTCGTAAAACTGCCGGTTTAGTATACCCCCAATTTTAATCCATGTTTTATAACATGACCATTCAATCAGAATTTGTTGTTGTTGTTGTTGTTGTTGTTGTTGTTGTTTCTGTACATTTTGAAATGGTTTGTAGTCCTATGGTCGTAAGCGTTGTTAACATGTAAATTAAAACAGTTTTTACTTTATTTCTAACGTTTATTTACCTTGGTTGTTACTCCCGTGCGTAAAAGAAGCCAAGGACGCAATAATCTTCTGTATAGAAGGAACGTATGTAACAGATCAGATAAGATAAGAAATTTGAAGACCAAAGAACTGTCTTCCTTATATATAATAGGGATTTTATCGATTAATTTAAATTTAATCGTTAACTTTTGGAAAATTGAGGATTAATTAATCGTTAATTTCGATTAAAGCCGAAAATTGAAATTTATGGTGTCATACACACCGATTTTAAATGTACTTGTCGAAAATCGAAATAACACTGGAATGTATTCATACATGCCATCTAAACTGCCATTTATTTATGTATTAAAATATATATCAACAACGCAAACAGACAAATGTATTGACATTATTTAGTTGAAGGATGAGCGGGTCTTATTGACCATATATTTATAACCAGCCGAGATGACCAATCGTTCAAACAGCTTTAGATTATCTCAGCTGAAGTTTCTGATACTGTAGTGGATGTTTGGTTTGAAGTGATAAGTAACGAAGTGTTAGAAACATGGAAGCAATGTTACTCAATGTTCCCATTAGGCAGTGCAGCTGCGCAGATATTTGACCGACGCCACGCAGGAGTTTATAGAATCACAAGGCAGAAAATTTTGTAAATATTGTACAAAAAATGGACGTTGGGAACTTTGCGCATGAGTTTATCTTTATATTTTTTGCACACTGACCAACTAAGTTTAGAGGTCGGGGGAACATTGCGTGGTAGACATAGTTCTACACAAATATTATAACAAACATAAATATTATAAACGCAATATGTAACGAAATTACAGTCTACATGAGCTGCGATTTATCATTTAAAGAAGTGTTTTGAATGTTGCTCAATTAAATTTGAAAGTAAAGTTTGAAGTTTGAAGAGATGTTTTTTAAGTGCAGTCCTGAAGGCCGTAGCCTTACCCTTAGTAGTAGGAATACTGCGTATGTGTAATGTTAGATAATTGCATTAGATGGTGACAAACACACACACAAATACCCTTTGCTAAATGTTTCAGTTATATCCTACAGTCCTACATAAGTGTTTTAAAACTAAATCCACAATACAGGGATTTTTGGGGAGTTTCCGGGAGGAGAATAGGGGTGAGGGGGTGAGGGGAATACTGTGTTCTTCTATTCGTTTGTGAATGACGTGTGTGAAAGAATACAACAGGAAATGGATATTGTGTGATTAGGGGGGCGATATTTTTTTAAAAATATTTTAAATTTGAACAATTTGCTTAGAACGGGATTTGTATGAATGCGTAAATTTGCTGACACTTCGATGTTAATGTCTGACAACAGTGACACTTTCACAGTTAATGGACACTTCTTCTGTGTGACAACAGTGACA
>MUZC01004727.1:259021-276264 GCA_002072015.1 Radix auricularia | reverse complement strand
TCACAGTTAATGGACACTTCTTCTGTGTGACAACAGTGACACTTTCACAGTTAATGGACACTTTTTCTGTGTGACAACAGTGACATTGTCACAGTTGATGGACACTTCTTCTGTCTGACAACAGTGACACTTTCACAGTTGATGGACACTTCTTCTGTCTGACAACATTGAAACTTTCACAGTTGATGGACACTTCTTCTGTGTGACAACAGTGACATTGTCACAGTTGATGGACACTTCTTCTGTGTGACAACAGTGAC
Source organism: Radix auricularia (assembly GCA_002072015.1). Classification (NCBI taxonomy): domain Eukaryota; kingdom Metazoa; phylum Mollusca; class Gastropoda; family Lymnaeidae; genus Radix; species Radix auricularia. The sequence goes on along the minus strand of MUZC01004727.1, from coordinate 276,004 downwards.
ACTTTCACAGTTGATGGACACTTCTTCTTTGTGACAACAGTGACATTGTCACAGTTAATGGACACTTCTTCTGTGTGACAACAGTGACACTTTCACAGTTGATGGACACTTCTTCTGTGTGACAACAGTGACATTGTCACAGTTAATGGACACTTCTTCTGTATGACAACAGTGACATTGTCACAGTTAATGGACACTTCTTCTGTGTGACAACAGTGACATTGTCACAGTTGATGGACACTTCTTCTGTGTGACAACAGTGACACTTTCACAGTTGATGGACACTTCCTCTGTTAATAAACTCTGTTTTCAAAGTGGTGATAGTTTTTTTTTATTTTTAAAATTCGTGATCTCACTGATATTGTTTAATACATGCATTCAAACATTCAAACATACAAACATACAAACATATTAATGTAAACAGTAGGAATTTAAAAAAAACAAAAACAATTTAGACTAAATAGAATATAGACTTCCTAAAGCATAAGGAAAGTGTTGTAGCTTGCAATGAGTATTTGAGCGCCCCTCCCCATCCCCCGTTACATTTTACAGGGTTGACAAAAAATACTTCCTGATAGTCAATACTCTAGTATAGTCCCATTTGTTTCAAACATAAAATAGTAGTTAAGTTACCATGTAAAAATGAAGGGGAAAGAGGGGGGAGGGGTTGAAACACATGCATTAAAACAGAATGTAGTAAGATAATATTGATGGCTTTCTCGTAAATTATTATGTAATTTACACAGATGTATGGGGTATACCATTTGGCTACTATATATATGGTATATATCAACTTCCTTTTAAAGGATACTTCAGTTTTTGTCAATCTGAAAAAGCGGAAACATAATAAAACTCTATAATCACCAGTAGCTTAAAGCGGTGTTAACAACAAAAATCATGTTAAGCCTGGTCCCTTTTGGAACTCAGGACGTGTTAGCGCATTTTCGTATTATGTATCAGTACTTATGTTAGATATCAGCATTATGTAGTTATCAGTAATTGTGTTTAGATTTTAGACATATTTTTATGAATTTTCTTGTGTAATGAATATACCTGACATTTTTAAATTTAAAAGTCATTTCTTTACATTTTAAAAATTTTTATTTTCTCTTTAACCTAACTACAAGTCACCACAAATGATGAAGTAAAACTCTCTAAACTTTTACACATATTTTAATGACGTCAACTAAAAAAAACACTAATTAATTCTTTTGCACGATTTCACACCACTCTTGAATGCTTGAAAAACTATGTATTCGACTTCCGGCAATGGCGCCCGTTCCTTGTACCAGTGTTAACTCTCGATTCGCAAAGTTTTTTGGTAGTTTTAACGGGGTTTTTTAACGGATCGAGTAACTGAGTGTTGATGCACCAATGGCAGGTCAGGACATACAAAAAACATATATACATCATGGGTCTAGGACTTATGGATCCTGTGATCATGGTGATGACAGACAGACGGACAAAACGGGGGCAATAGCGATTTCGACATCTCGAAAATGCGCTAAAAAGACGTGGAGTGGGTCTATTTAAAAAAAAAAAAGATATTAAAATCTACATCTACTTTTATCAGAGACAAGTATTGTCTTACTAAAAAGAACTTGGCGTGCAAACATAATTTGGAATGGTGCGCATGATTTTTCAACACGAACTCTCAACTCATAAGGACATGGCATGTCATAGAAATATCCCGTGTTATAATAATAATTATTTACTCCACTTCCTTCCACTCAAATCAGATGTTCCACAGTTAAAACCACAGAAATGCATACCTTAATTACGTCTTTAATTATAATGTATCCGAAAACAAATTTAGAACTAAAAATAAAACTCCCGGGCCAAAAAAAAAAAAGTTTGTTTTTTGAAATGTTTGTACAAATTGCATGTCGGAAGTGTAGGGCATGTCTGATTGCCACCTCACTTAATGGCCTGATATAAGGTTAACCTGACATTTAACAACGTACCACATGACAGCAAGTAACATGTAAGTGGGTCATGAAGGGGTCTTAACGAACCCCCGCGTTAATGGGCCCTGACTTGACCTAGGCTTAGGTTTAGGGTTAGATTTAGGGTTAGATTTAGACTTAGGTTAAAAATTAAGTTTAGGTTTTGGGTTTGGTTTAGGGTTATAGCTTTAGATTTAGTGTTAAGCTCAGTTTTATAATTAAGTATACGGTTAGCTTTATGTTCAGGGTTAGCGTTATCTCTTGTTAAACTATACAAGGTGAGCTTTAGGTTTAGTGTTAGAGTTGAGCTTTGAATGTCAGTTTACCAACATATCTACACACTGACTATTCTGGATGTTCGCATACTACACCTAGCCGTTGCCACCTAGTCACATACCTACCTAAACTCATAACTTCCTAGTCACATACCTATAGAAACTCAAAACTACCTAACCACATATCTACCTAACCACATAATTACCTAGCCACATAACTATACCTAGCCACATAATTACCTAGCGACATAGCTAACTAGCAACATAGGCTAACTACCTAACCACATAACTACCTAGCCACATAACTACCTAGCCACATAACTCATTGGCTTGCATCAGTACATAGTCAGAGCCATACATTACTCACTAGCTGCAGTCCTATACACTATTGTCACAACCATAGAATACTCACTGGCTAAATTTCTACATAGTTGTCACAGCCATACATTACTCACTATAGCTACATTCCTACACTATTGTCACAGCTATACAATACTCGCTAGCTACATTTCTACATAGTTGTCACAGCCATACAATACTCACTATAGCTACAGTCCGACATTGTTATCACAGCCATACATTACTCACTAGCTACATCCCTACATCGTTATCACAGCAAAGCAAACTCACGGAAACATTACTTACAAGTTTGGTTAAAGCATGTGTTAAAATGGTGATAAACACGTGTTGTGTTTTTAATTGTGTCATGTACACAGCACACACACACACACACACACACACACACACACACAACACACACACACACACACACACACACACAGCACACACACACACACACACACACACACACAACACACACACACACACACACACACACACACAACACACACACACACACACACACACACACACAACACACACACACACACACACACACACACACAACACACACACACACACACACACACACACACAACACACACACACACACACACACACACACACAACACACACACACACACACACACACACACACAACACACACACACACACACACACACACACACAGCACACACACACACACACACACACACACACACTGAAATGGATGACACCAAGATACCACCGGTATCGCCGGCTAATGCCGACACTGACTAATCGCTTGCTAAGGCGTAACTGACAGGGTGGCCGAGGGTGCAGCGTGGAACCGGTGGCCCAAACTCTGTGTTAAGAAACTGTAGTCTTCCATACTAATTGTCGTAGAAGTGCATCAACAACAACATTACTGTTACTTCTGTTGTAGATTTTCTTTTATAAACAATATGTGCAGCGGCGTAGAAAGGGGTCCACCAAGGGCGGCAATTTTTCCTTTTTACTTTAACAGGGGCAATTTTTTCGGGCAGCTTGTTAGCTGTTTTCTTTTAAAGACCGATGTTAAGTGTTGAGCTGAACAGCTATCACATGTTGACCAACATGTCCTCCCTAATGTCCTTATATCTTTATATCCTCGTGTCCTCATGTCCTTATATCTTCATATCCTCGTGTCCTCATGTCCTACTGTCCTCATGTCCTCGTGTCCTCATGGCCTTATATCTTCATACCCTCGTGTCCTCATGGCATCATGTCCTCATGTCCTCGTGTCCACATGTCCTCGTGTCCTCATGTCCTTATATCTTCATATCCTCGCGTCCTGATGCGCTCAGACCTAAATTTCAAAGTTTGTTTGGTTTCCTTTCTTTCGTTTTTTTCTGTTGTTGTTTTATTTTATAAATTATTTTTATATTACCGCTTGAAGTTAAATGGAAGATTTTATTTCCACAATCATATTACCAATTATGTTGAATGTTTGGGATCAAATTAAAAGTGGGGGGGGGGGCGTGGGGTAGGATGGGTATAGGTTATTAAACGTTCACGCGTATCGTAGTATACAGGATTATCCCCATTACAGCTGTGTCACTTAAGGGTTATCACCATTACAGGTGTCACATAAGGGGTTATCACCATTACAGGTGTGTCACATAAGGGTTATCACCATTACAGGTGTGTCACATAAGGGGTTATCACCATTACAAGTGTGTCACATAAGGGGTTATCACCATTACAGGTGTGTCACTTAAGGGGTTATCACCATTACATGTGTGTCACATATGGGGTTATCACCATTACAGGTGTGTCACATATGGGGTTATCACCATTACAGGTGTGTCACATATGGGGCTATCACCATTACAGATGTATCACATAAGGATTATCACCATTACAGATGTGTCACATAAAAATTATCACCATTACAGGTGTGTCACATAAAAATTATCACCATTACAGGTGTGTCACATAAGGGGTTATCACCATTACAGGTGTGTCACATAAGGGGTTATCACCATTACAGGTGTGTCACTTAAGGGGTTATCACCATTACAGGTGTGTCACAATGGGGTTATCACCATTACAGGTGTGTCACATATGGGGTTATCACCATTACAGGTGTGTCACTTAAGGGGTTATCACCATTACATGTGTGTCACATATGGGGTTATCACCATTACAGTTGTGTCACATATGGGGTTATCACCATTACAGGTGTGTCACATATGGGGCTATCACCATTACAGGTGTATCACATAAGGATTATCACCATTACAGGTGTGTCACATAAAAATTATCACCATTACAGGTGTGTCACATAAGGATTATCACCATTACAGGTGTTTCACATAAAAATTATCACCATTACAGGTGTTTCACATAAAAATTATCACCATTTACAAGCGTGTCACTTATCTGATTTATGAGCGTATTTTTCCCTTTCATACAAAATAATTTCCAGGAAAACCTGCTTCAGAGAGATTCAATAAAAATTTAATGTAAAATTTTTTGCAACTCAATAATTAAAAAATGACAGTCAATGTTATGAAAATTCTCATTTTTGGACGGGAAATAGCTAGTATGATACATGGTTTGGAAACACTATATATTCCAGTAAGTATGAAATTAATTAAGATGGGGTCATTCACAATAGGGTGTTGTTACGGATCCCCCCTCCCCCAAGGTAAAAATCGACAAATGGTTGTCGCTAGCATCTATAGCAGCACATGGCTGAATGGTTGTCGCTAGCATCTATAGCAGCACATGGCTGAATGGTTGTCGCTAGCATATATAGCAGCACATGGCCAAATGGTTGTCGCTAGCATCTATAGCAGCACATGGCCAAATGGTTATCACTAGCATCTATAGCAGCACAAGGCCAAATGGTTGTCGCTAGCATCTATAGCAGCACAAGGCCAAATGGTTGTCGTTAACATCTATAGCAGCACAAGGCCAAATGGTTGTCGCTAACATCTATAGCAGCACAAGGCCAAAAGTTTGTCGCTAGCATCTATAGCAGCACAAGGCTAAATAGTTTTCGCTAGCATCTAAATAGCACCACATGGCCAAAAGGTTGTCACTAGCATCTATAGCAGCACATGGCCAAATGGTTGTCGCTAGCATCTATAGCAGCACATGGCCAAATGGTTATCACTAGCATCTATAGCAGCACAAAGCCAAATGGCTGTCGCTAGCATCTATAGCAGCACAAGGCCAAATAGTTGTCGTTAACATCTATAGCAGCAAAAGGCCAAATGGTTTTCGCTAGCATTTAAATAGCACCACATGGCCAAAAGTTGTCACTAGCATCTATAGCAGCACATGGCCCATTGGGTGTCGTTAGCATCTATATCAGCACAGCGCCCAATGGGTGTCGTTAGCATCTATATCAGCACATGGCCAAATGGTTGTCGTTAGCATCTATATCAGCACATGGCCTATTGGCTGTCGCTAGCATATATTCATGACTACGGCTTAATCTAACGGGAGTTAATTTGATTTCGATTTTTCTTGAGATTAAAAGTGGAGATTGTGTCCTATCGTGTGTTCTCGCCAGGTGTACATTTCTTGCGAGATTCGGTATATTAATCTCGGATGCAAAGCTCCACGCTTTTGGTGTCATATCCTCCTAGAAGTTTCCCATCTCGGCTTTCTTAAAGAAAATTATTTCTTAGTCCAATAATTGTTGGAAGAACTCAGTGGACGTTAGAATCTGGAGCCGACCATAAGAGAAACTTGACCGCGAGCCAGGGGCGGCTTCAGGAATACGGAATTTTAAATATTTGATTAACTATTCTGTTTATATTTCATTTTATAAGTATCTATTATGCATATAGACTAGTCGTAAAAATTGCATATTTTTATACTTGACTTTGTTGCTAGTTGCTAGTATATATGAAAAAGTTTTGAGATAAATATAGGCCTAATACTAATGAAAAAAAAATTATTTTGTGTGTGTGTTTGTGTGTGTTTTTTAACGGTATCCTATAATGTAGACATTATATGCATTTCAATATCAATATTCGTCATCTTTGTTTACTGCCCCAGTTGAGAACCATAACTCTACAAAACAAGGGAAGTAATTAAACAATTCGCAGTTTCCCATAGGATTTGTGGGTAGGTTATTATACATTGATTTAAACGATATTGGATAGATGACTAATTCCTTAACCCCTCTCACACTTGCAGATATTGTCAAAGTATGGAAATAACTTTAAACTTTTGTTTGTCCAGCCCCCTGGCCACCGCGCTACCTCACCCGCCCCAAGCTCCACTACCTTAAGCCCGTAAACACCACAGACCCGGGGACACCGCGTCCAAAGCGACACGGTCAGCTAACCAACTGACCCTAGCACTGGCCGTGGGGGCGATGATGAGGTCACGGGGCAGGTCGTAAACATGTCGTGTCACACTCTTCCCCGGGACGTAGTGGGGTTGTCGTTAGTGTCAGGGGGGGGCGGCTTGGTGTCAGTGAGGCCCGGGTTGTCTGGGGAATTCCGGAGGTTGCCAGAGGTTGACACAGGTGTCACGGAGGGGTGGGTTGTCATGGGGCGCCGGTAGGCTACTGTAGGCACTGGGATTGCATGAGGTTTAAGGAGTGTGGGGAGCTGGTCATTTTATTGGAGTATTTCATTGTCGGCATTAGGGGATCTAGACATTTCGTATTATAATTTTGGAGATTTTGGGAGAGGCGTTGATTTTAAGGCGTAGTAGATAAGGCGCAATGCTTGAGTCTAAGACTTTTTGTAAGTACGAAACAAATCTGAAATGTATTGTACTGGCTGTCTAAAAATACTTGCACAGTTACTCCTGATTCCATACTCATCCATTTTTACTTCCCAGTCGAGTAACCTATAATTATCTATTTATCTCAATAACTGTCACAGTGCTCTAAGAACGACATCGGTATTTACACACCTGGTGATCGAATCGGTTTTCCGGCCCCTTCTCAATGCCACGACCAGACAATACCACCATTTTATTCACAGACAATGCCGAAATTTCGCTCACAGAAAATGCCACCATTCCAATAACAGACTCTACCACAATTTCATTTGCAGACGTTACCACCGTTGCCCTCCCAGACAACGCCACCATTCCATTAGCAGATGATACCACCGTTGCCCTCCCAGACAATGCCACCATTCCCCTTCCACCAGAAAGTACCACTATAAACAACGCGTCCCACTAGCGGGCCTGGCCTTTCTTCTGTCGTTTTGTGTTCCAACGAAACGCTTATCTCAGAAAATGAAAACAGACACCGCAGCACGGGCTTGGTTGGTGGTCGCTGCCTTGGCCCGCCGTCAAGTACCACAGCATCGTCTCGGCACCCGAACGGCCTGTCCTCGTTTGGGGAGGTGCCACGGGCTGGGGGTGTTGCGGTAGTTTCTAATCGTTACGCTAATGAGACGAGGAGATCGATCTCGGTCGGACCAAACAATCTTTGATTTTATACGCTGGCCTACACGCTGCAGAGCACGTATGGCGTTTAAAGCAACATAAATGTGTTCGTTATGTAAACACATCAATTTGCACGTAACTCGAGAAGCTAGGAGTGAAGTAAGAATTACTCGACAACTTGTGACTCTTACTTTGAAACAAAGACACGGGCAGCCGACTCGCTGGTTGTGGTTACATAATTCGTTAATATGATTGAATTAGATAAAGTGGTACCTCGGTATACGCCAGCTTTGGTATACGTCCAATTTGGTATACGCCCTGTTTCGACGGTAAACATTTTGCTTGGTATACGACCTTTGTTTTCGAATGTGACCTTTATACTTGTATGGGGTCGTCATACAGAGTTATCCCTCCCCTTTTCCTCAAGTATGACGTCACAAATTTCCACCCCTCCTCCTCATAAAATCTGTATTTCCTATTTGAAGATGAGCATGTTTCAAATCACTGTATTGTCATTTTGGTGGGTTTTATATAGGGAATTATTAGTTTAGTGTAAGGCTGCAAGTCTAATATCGTAACAGTAACACACGTGAAGCAATTGAAAACGTCATGAAATAAATTGTAAGCAATCAAATATTTGATTGGAACTTTTGTTTCACGTTGCGCGTTTTAACGTGACGTCACGGCTGATCACACATGTCCCAAATGTGCGATCCCCTCCCCCTCTAGGTGCGTGACGTCATTTATGGACGGCTCCTATGAGACATGACTCAAAATGACACATCACGTGTGCCTAGCAGGTAGTAATCACAGCACACCACGCGATACTCAAGTGTGTTAGTAACAGTTGCTACCATACAGTGAACAAGTGTGTCCGTAACAGTTGCTACCATACAGTGAACAAGTGTGTTAGCAACAGTTGCTACCATACAGTGAACAAGTGTGTTAGTAACAGTGGCTACCATACAGTGAACAAGTGTGTCAGTAACAGCTGCTACCATACAGTGAACAAGTGTGTTAGTAACAGTGGCTATCATACAGTGAACAAGTGTGTCTTTAAAAGTTGCTACCATACAGTGAACAAGTGTGTTAGTAACAGCTGCTACCATATAGTGAACGATTCGCGCATTCACTCTATAAATTGCCATGCGATTTTGTGGTTTTCATGTAATTTTTTCAAAGTAAATTCACATAACATGAGTTCTAAACAAAAATTAATGAGATGAGCCAAAGAGCGAGAGAAAAAAGTGTTGGGGTCACCACGGAATGGAAAAGGAGTGTGTTCTTTAGATGAAATTGCAGTGCGTGTCGCGGGACTTACTTGAAGCATGCCAAGAGTGCCGATTTCTATGACTGTGAAAAACAAAGACTCTATTAAATGAGGAGATGTGGTTAAATTGATTACGAAACAAACTTCAGGGATATTAGAGCATGTTGAAAACATTTTCTTTTGATCTGGATAACAGGAAAACAGAAAAAAAATCTGATTAATTATTTTTTAAAATGTATTTCAGTATTAAGCATTGGTTAAATTATTTTATACAACCAAGTCAATACATGTATTAATATGTAAATAACAATATGATTTTTTATTCATGAGAGCTGATGAATCATTTTCCCTATATTTCTTATAGTACAAATTCGTTTGGTTTACGTCCATTTTGTTATATATCCAAGTGTCTGAGACGATTTAGATGACGTGTACCGAGGTCATGTTGTGATTACAAACATCAATCGCATTATTGAATTTGATCTACATAAAAAATAATTTGATCATTTATATAGCGCGTTTCTAACCCAGGTATGAGCGCTTCAAATAAATAGATTTTAAAAAAAACATAAACACACATACTATTGATAAATGTCAGAGGCGCCAATAAGGTTGGTGTCGCCCGGGGCGGTACCTCTTGGCATCATCTCTTCACGACTTAACCCATAGAACTCCTCCGAGTTTTCCAATGCCAAATAACAGGAACATACATAATTTTACATTTTGGTGTCATCCCTCTGAGGGTGTCACCCGGGGCGGCCCACCCCCCCACCGCATCCCCTAGCGATGCCACTGATAAATGCATTCAATCTAAAACATTCATATGCTAAGCAAAACATGTAATGATATGTTGGTTCACATAGACATAAGTTACGTTTATCATTTTGGGAAATGTTTGATTGGTGAATTCATTTTGAAAGTACATTTTGAAGAAATGTGTTTAGTGCAGTTTTGAAGGCCGGTAGTTTGCGTAATGGTTGAGAATTCCATTGTTACACGGCGCACGACGTTCTTTACATATTAAGGCTAGTTATTATTATAACATACCGTATATACTCTTTCTAAAGCCGACTATTTTTTGGACAAAATCTAGGGAAAAGGTTGGGAATCGGCTTACGAGGAGATTTCTGCATGTACGTAGAATATCAATGTTGTTATTGTAGATCATCAAGGTCTTGTCTACATTCTACAAGAATCGACTGCTCTACAGAAGCTATAAGATATTATTAAATATCTGCACTTACCTTATTTATTTTTTTATATATTTTTTTTTTCTTTAAAATTTCTACCAATTTAGCTTTTTTTTTTTTTTTTTTAAATGTGTACCATTTTGTTAAGGCTGTCCTATAACTTTTTTAGGGTTTGGTTTAGGGGCCGGTTTACACACTTTTTATTCTATTCTCTTCCAAAAGAGGGTGCGGGGATCGGCTTATGAACGCACGGGTTATAGAAAGAGTGTATACGGTAATTCATTATCATGATTGAATTAGATCTAAATAAAGTCATGTTTATATAAAAAAAAAATCATCATTATGACTTGGGCATATCTTGAAATGTTGACTTAATCATCACAGTTGTTCGTCATTAACAATGACTGCTTTTTTTTTTTTTTTTTTTTTTTTTCCCGCGTTTTTATCCTCAACCGGAAGTCGCCAAAATCTCACTGCCCACATTAAATGCTGCACCTGGTGCTATCTTTAAGGGGACTATTTTGTCACCAGACTATATCTGACATGTGACAAAAACATTTTTTCAAAACTGTGTTACTTGAGCACCTTTCTTTTTTAACACGATGTCCTATTTCCCTTGGGAATTGCGTTTATATGCTTGAAAAGTCTGCTTGTCTTTTCGAGCTTTGAGCTGCAACTCCTCCTGAACCATATCGGATCGATGTTTAGGGTCTTTTGCAAATTATAAAAAATATGTTAAGGAGGTCCCAAGCTATGGATGATAAAGGGGGGGGGGGTAAACGGGCTATAGCCAGGGGCCCTAGGGGTTTGGGGGCTCTTAAACTTTTTTTATATTTTATAATAAAAGTGTAAAAACGTTTGAACGAACCCTTGAAATTATCATAAATTAAATAAATTATAAATCCTATCTATTATTCTGATCGCTATTCAGACCTGATAATCTTAATAATCGAAAAAACTTGGTTTGAATAGCTCACTAATAAAATATAGTATAGAATTAAAGTTTACCACTTTATTTAAGCACTGCTGGCCGTGTCGAAGAGTATGGTCCAAGCGATGTCGGGATCGATTCCCAGTGGTGGAATATTCTTTTTCTTTTTACACTCAATGTTATATTGTTGCGTGGTGCGCATTTTATTGACCAATTCTTGGTGTGACTCCAGAATGATTTCTCTTGAATAAAAAAATCGGAAATTATTTGTTGGAAATTGCGTTTGAATTTGAATACTCATCCGAGTTTTTATTAGATCTATATCTACTTATTTTTCCTTCTGCATGCAAAGTTCGATCTATCGCTAGAAATATCAGATTCGTCACTGCAATCGATGAATTGTTTGTTTAACTGTTTATGTTATGTTTACGCTGTTGTTGATGTTTTAGTTGATGTTGTAGTAGCTCTTGTCGTTGATGTTGTAGTTGATGTTGTAGTTGATGTTGTAGTGGATGTTGTTGCTTGTTGAAGCTGTTGTTGCGGATGTTGCTGTTTTAAACAAAGTCTTCACCTACACGCTACCCCACTCCTGGACACATTTTTTACAGGACCAATTGTTTTTTTAAACATTAGGCACACGAAAATCTTGGTCATAAGTCATAAGACATAATTTTGGCGCGCTCCTAACTACAAACTATCAAATCTAAACTCTAAACTATCAACTCTAAACTATCGCAATTCCTTGTTTGACACCCCTTCCCTTAACCCTCCTCCTTCCTCCCCTCGTCCCTCCTCAGCCCTCGGTGCCGCCGCTCAGCTCTTTCTTCCTTTATCTCCGACGAGTTGGACGGGCGTCTTAGACCGCAATTGATCCAACTCACTTCCACGCGTACTTGCCTTTTGGTCCCGTCTGGCACTCCTTGGTGTCCGATTGTGTAGCGTGTTGTAATCGGGAATTTCTCAGGTTTAGATTACTGCCGGGGGGAGGGGCGGGGCGGGGGAGGAGGGAACTGAGCTGGAACCCAAGAAATAGTTTCACGACATAAATCTTTCAAAGACTTGACAATATCATCATTCCCCCCCTTCCCGTCCGAGCGCGCCCATCCCCCTATCCCCCCCGGCCCACAATTCTCAATCTGACAATAGAGAGTTGTAAGGTTAAAGCTGCGGGCTGGGGCAGATAGGATCTACCCGCTAATATACTACACCTAGGACAATTCAGCTTCTTGTGATTGTAGAACAACCAGATGTTGTTTGTTGTTGTTGGTATGTATCTGTATGTTGTTGTTGGTATGTTTTTTGTATGTTGTTGGTGTTATGTTTTTGTATGCTGTTGTTTGTTGTTGTTGGTATGTTTTGTGTATGTTTTGGTTGGTATGTTTTTGTTTGTTGTTGTTGGTATGTTTTTGTTTGCAGTTGTCGGTATGTTTTTTGTATGTTTTCAATGTCTTTGGTTTCAATAATAATATTTGTTCTATGTATTTTTAGTGTTTGGGGGGAGGGGGTTGTGTATTTTTTTAGGTCCATCCACTTGAGACAATCGATGGGGTTGTCTATTAAGTACGTCACGCTCATGGGGGGAGGGGGTGTAAGAAAGTGTGACAGTTTGTGACAGGGGGAGGGGTGACGTAATTCGTGGACGGCCCCAATGTAACCCGATTGACAGTCAAGCGGCGTTTCCCCTGATAGGCTATTCCTCAACCCAACTTAACATCCGCCGCTGATATGACAGCTTTTAAGAAAATTATGTTTACCATTCGCTCTGACCATCTTTCGGGTGGAGGGGTGGGGGTGGGGAAGGGGAGATAGCACTTGACCGCCAGTGCCAATATTTTGGTCCGATGAGATTAGGTCAAACTGTTGTGTCATCTAACAGCTGTGTACCTCATTACAGAATAGCGGCCATTTTCATTCACATGACAGTACTGTAGTACTAAGATCTCTAACTCAAAGACGTCTTAAGTTACTACGACATGATACGATCACCAGAGGCGTCACTAGGGATGGTGTCACCCGGGGCGGTAGCTCTTGGTGTCACCCCCTCACGATTTAACCCGTAAAACTACTCCGAGTTTTCCAGTGCCAAATAACGGGAATATATAAAATGTTACATTCTGGTGTCGCGCCCCTGATGGTGTCACCCGGGGTGGCACGCCCCCACCGCACCCCCCTAGTGACTCCACTGACGATCACTGTGTTGATAATTATGGCTCTTGTATTTTAATTGAAGTTGTTTCCGTTAATTATTATATGATGGCAATACATGGATCGCTAAGGAAAGGTATCAGGGGCTGGAGGTGGGAAAGTAGGCAGCAATAGACACGAAAAATTGTAGCGCTAACTGTTGCTCCTGGAAGCTTCTCCCAGTCAGTGATTGTCTTTGTCAGCAATGAACAGCTCCCGTGTTGTATTCTTGCGGCAGTAAACTCTGGCTGACGCGAATCCAACTGGTGATTCGAGAGTACAATGTTCGATGTCTGTAACGGTTTGCGTCTAACGGAAGTGAGGTCAGCGGGGAAAGCGAACAATCATCTTCTCATTATTACGCGGCTAATTTTTTGTTAGAAGTGGTCCTCGTCCCAACCCCCACGTATCAGCAGATGTGAACGTTTGTTAAGCGCGGTGCTGTAACGCGTGGCCTTCTTAAGATTCGAAAGGTGAGATCAATTTCATAGATTCAACGGTTTCCACGGAAAGCATTTCGTGATTAATCATAAATTAAGAAATGTTTCTTACTCACAATTTTTTTTTAAATATCAATTATTTTTTTTTAAACGTACCAAATATACGACACATAACTAAAAGTATATTCATTATAATATGCTTCGCACGACAATTCAAAACTCTAAAATTTTAGTTATGTCTCAAATAGACTATATAAAAGATTTATAGTAAAATAAAATGCCGTAGTCTGCCTACTAAATTTAAGCTCAATTTGATAACGGGAAAAGTTTATCAAAACATGTTTAATATAATGCGCACCGTGCGAAAAATTAGCATAAACATGAACAGACCGGGAATATATTTTAAAATAAGTATCGCCAATATAATACGCACCGCGACGGGCGACAGGAATGTATTTATAATGTTGTTCAATGTAATACGCACCGCGACACTGTAGCACAGAAATAAACATGATACATAGAGATATCTAAAAGTTCATTAATTTAATTACAGTACATTCGGTCGATCAGAAATTTTGATAGATCATTTTTATTGTCTGCACGAGTTTTGTCTGCGAAATTTCAGCTCGCTAGCGTACGGGAAAGTGAATAAAAATCTATCCAAAGTTTTTTCCGGCAAGCAAACAATCAAGCAGACGCCACAAGTTAATATAAAGGATTTTTTTTTTAAATTGAAAAAAAGTTTCCTTGAAGGAATCCGTTAAAGATTCGACTCCTTGTAATTTAAGGTGCAGTATCTTAGTAATGGATATGGAATTTCAATTTCAAATAAAATCAAAGAACCAAATGCTCAAAAATTGCTAATGGTATAATTCAATTGCGATCTTTGAGCGACCAGCGGCAGTGAATATTAATGAGGGAATGATTTACATAGTTTTATTGGCAGCGGTCATACAAAATTTAGTAATTATTGTAATACTGGCTAGCTCTGTAGAATATCGTGTGTTAATGTATGTGTCTTTAAAAAGTGTTGATTTTATATTTGAATATTTGCGAAACATTTATATAAACATTTAGTTTTTTTATAACTGAAACGACACTAAACTCTGTTTATTAAGTGTCGATAAAAACTGTTCAGTTAAGTGTCAATAAAACTGTTTTGTGAGAATTCAAGGAAAATTTTAGTGAGTTGTCAAGGAAAACTGATTATAAAAATATGAAAGAAAACTTGTTAGTTAAGTGTCATTGAAAAGAGTTAGATAAAGTGTAATAAACTGAAGTGTTAATGAAAACTGATTATAAAAATATGAATGAAAACTTGTTAGTAAATTGTCATTGACAAATGTTATGTAAAGTGTAATAAGCTGAAGTGTCAAGGAACAAATTTTTAGAGAAGTTTCTGGAATAATATTTTTTCGGGGAAAAAAAATGTTGAAAATCGATTTAGATCTATTACGTCAAATAATCAACACTAGAAATAGTCTATTTTATATCAATTCTAGCGCTCATTTTAAAATATTTTAAGCACAGTTTTATGTGAGGCGTTTACACCGAGCCCTAAAGTAGATAACAGTTTTATTAAACCGGATTTTTATTATCATTATTATTATTTAGGGCTGCGGAAATTACCGATTAATTTCTCGATTAATCGGTAAATTATTTTATCGATTAAAATTATTTTAATCGATAAAATATTGATTAAAATTACAGAATTTTTTTTTTTTAATTTTCGATTTATTAATAAATAATTAATAATAGTATTTATTTATTTATTTTTTACGTACAAACTTCTCCGTTAAAAAAAGTAGCAAAGTGTAAACTTGAAAATAACCTGGTGTATAAGGACAATGATATAAAAAAACATTGTTTTATTTATTTAACAATAACAAAATTTAAATTCATAGGCACTATGTTGAACTACTTATATTTAAATATATATCCTAACAAAGTTATATCTTTTAAATTAAATTAAATTAAATACTTAAGTTATGGGCTTTTTAAAAAAAATGATAGTCATGTTTTGTTAATCATCAAACAATTTCTGTATGGCTGTATTATTTTTATATTTTAAAATTAATTATAAATTTTTATTCAAGTGCCTAAACTTCAATACGTTATTTAACTTATTGTTATTGTTAACTATGACTATGTTTTAAAAATAACTCAATAGAAATATCAATTGCCTGTTTTTATTACTTCCCATGAAATTTTCAGTTTAATGACGTCATAATCTTTATTTCTAGCTTTAACAAAATTATCGATTAATTAATCGGTAATTTTTCAAAAGTTAACGATTAAATTTAATTTAATCGATAACAGCCCTATTATTATTATTTACAGAAAGAATTTTGAACCCAATCCGGTGTAAATATTTTGGTTTTCGTACAATGGACACGCGAGAGGCAGTCGCCCAAACTTGTTTGTCGTTGCCTCGCTAAGTCTGGACAAACACTCTCTGGAAACATCTGTTCTTGCCCCGTATTGTGGAGAGGATTTTTGTTCCGTTTTGTTCAAAACTGGCAACATGTGCAGACGGGCAGCCGGAAGTTTTCCAGAGTAAGTTCCACGCATGTACGCGCTCACCGCGGGGCGGCGGGGCGCAGCCCCGGGAGATTGGCTTGATAAATTCCACCCCGGGCCCCAGCGAGATAAAGGTGCTGACTTACTGGAGCTGACTCCCCCTCGGGGTGCCAGCGATTAGAAGAGTTTAACGAGAGATTAAAGAGTGCTCAACGAAAGTCTCTCAAGTTGAACATTCCGGGAAGGAGGACGGGCTGCGAGGGCTAGAAATAGATGATGGTCGTTTAGACGGTAGAAATAGATGATGGTCGTTTAGACGGTAGAAATAGATGATGGTCGTTTAGACTGTAGAAATAGATGATGGTCGTTTAGACGGTAGAAATAGATGATGGTCGTTTAGACTTTATAAATAGATGATGGTCGTTTAGACTGTAGAAATAGATGATGGTCGTTTAGACGGTAGAAATAGATGATGGTCGTTTAGACTGTAGAAATAGATG
>MUZC01004727.1:233821-257724 GCA_002072015.1 Radix auricularia | reverse complement strand
GGGAACAGCTAGGTCGGCCTGCGAGCTAGGTCCAAGCTGTCCTGAAATGTGTAAACTGACCAAACGACTGCATTGGTCACGTCAGTCGTCTTTTTTCTTTTCTTTTCTTTTTTAAAAAAAAATTCCGCCTTGTTTTCCTTAAACCAGTGCTTAAAACATTTTAGTTTTGCGAACCGTCAGGAAGTAGCCCATTGCACCAGGGACCGGTTCACTTTTATTTTCCATTTAATGACGTAGTAGTGAAATGTAATTATTTTTTTCATATTTAAATGTTACATTTTATGAGCTTATCGCCGAAAAATGTACATATTTTTGAAGGCTACTGATAGTTGATGAGAACCGAGTATTTTAATTAAAGGTTTTCGTCGTTTCTTGATAACTTCTGCGGACCATTCTTTATCCACATTACCTTATTTTACCTGATCAACAACCAGTCCTTTTGATTGCTCCACGCCTTTTATGATGGCCCTTTGTGTAGCCAAATGAGATACCTTTCCCAATCACCCCCCCCCCTTACTGTCCACGCAACTTAGCGGCCCAAACACAGAACGGTCTTTAGTGTCCTTAAACTTAAGTGTTCTCCCTTTGTGTGTGGTACCACTGGAGTCGCCTCGAGGGCGCCGGCCAGATCGTAGTGGGGGTGTTGTGCTAAATATCTTTTGGTCTACCTGAGACTGTTTCAAGCAGGCGGATGATTCGTTTTAACGGCTCTCATGAATGTTACACCTCTCATAGGTAACGACCCTCATATATGTTAAACTCTCAGATGTTACACCTCTCATAGGTAACGACCCTCATATATGTTAAACTCTCAGATGTTACACCTCTCATAGGTAACGACCCTCATATATATGTTAAACTCTCAGATGTTACACCTCTCATAGGTAACGACCCTTATATATGTTAAACTCTCAGATGTTACACCTCTCATAGGTAACGACCCTCATATATATGTTAAACTCTCATATATATGTTAAACTCTCAGATGTTACAGCTCTCACATTTGTTAGGACTCTCATATATTATGTTACAGGTTTCATATATGTTACGTGAAAGCCTCGTGGGGGTGGCATTTAGTCAAAAGACGGTAACTCCTCGTGGGGGTGGCATTTAGTCAAAAGACGGCAACGCCTCGTGGGGCGGCATTTAGTAAAAAACTGGAAACCTCTCATGGGGTGGCATTTAGTCAAAAGATGGCAACCTCTCGTGGGGCGGCATTTAGTCAAAAGACGGCAACTCCTCGTGGGGCGGCATTTAGTCAAAAGATGGCAACCTCTCGTGGGGCGGCATTTAGTCAAAAGATGGCAACCTCTCGTGGGGCGGCATTTAGTCGAAAGATGGCAACCTCTCGTGGGGCGGCATTTAGTCAAAAGACGGCAACCTCTCGTGGGGCGGCATTTAGTCAAAAGATGGCAACCTCTCGTGGGGCGGCATTTAGTCAAACGACGGCCAGCCCTAATGGGGTGGCATTAGTCAAAAGATGGCAACCTCTCATGGGGTGGCATTTGATTCTTCCAAATTCTATTCAGGTGGCTAGTTCTGATATACTGTTCACAACATCGACTAGGAATCTTGGCTACATTATTTCTGACAACATGTCTACCAACAACTTCATCAATCACATTTGTCGCTCTGCCTATACTGCCATTCGTCAGATCAGTTCAATCCGTCATTACTTAACAGACAGTGCAACAAAAACTCTAGTCTGTTCTCTTGTTCTAGCTCGTATGGATTACTGCAATTCTCTTCTGTCAGGTGCGCCAAAACAATGCATTGAAAAACTACAGAGAGTTCAAAATTCAGCTGCAAGATTAGTTCTAAGGGCAAAAAGACATGACCATGTTACTCCGCTACTTTACTTTCTTCATTGGCTACCTATACAAGCCCGAATTGATTACAAACTGGCCGTTCTGTGTCACAACTTCTTTTCTGACTCATGCCCTTCATATCTTACTGAACTTTTGTCAGTCTACTCACCAAGTCGTCAGCTACGCTCCTCTGCGGATACATGCATTCTCTGTGTTCCTAAGATAAGATTTAAAACATTTGGCGAAAGGTCATTCTCCTTTTGTGCAGCCAAACAATGGAATTCTCTTCCATTACACATCCGTAGCATTTCAACTGCTAAGTCATTTAAGACTGCACTTAAGACACATCTTTTTAAAATTTATTTTCAAAAATAATAAAACCACATTTCTGTAATTGATTAGCGTAGCTGATGTATTGAGTATACCGTATTGTTATTTATGTAGTTAATATGCTATGAATGTTTCTTTTTATTTATATATGTATTTTTGTTTCCATGTAAAGCGCTGTGAGCCTGGCTCCTTGCTGGGATACAGCGCTATATAAATCATCATTTTATTATTATTATTATTATTTAGTCAAAAACTGGCAACCTCTCATGGGGTGGCATTTAGTCAAAAGATGGCAACCTCTCGTGGGGCGGTATTTAGTCAAAAACTGGCAACCTCTCATGGGGTGGCATTTAGTCAAAAGATTGCAACCTCTCGTGGGGCGGCATTTAGTCAAAAGACGGCCAGCCCTAATGGGGTGGCATTGGTCAAAAGATGGCAACCTCTCGTGGGTAGGCATTTAGTCAAAAGATGGCAACCTCTCGTGGGTAGGCATTTAGTCAAAAGATGGCAACCTCTCGTGGGTAGGCATTTAGTCAAAATATGGCCAGCCCTAATGGGGTGGCATTTAGTCAAAAGACGGCAACACCTCGTGGGCGGCATTTAGTCAAAAGACGGCCAGCCCTAATGGGGTGGCATTTAGTCAAAAGACGGCAACACCTCGTGGGGCGGTATTTATTTAAAAGACGACCTTTCCGGAGATTTTAAAAACTTTTTTTCCATTTCCCGCCTGCAGTAGTGTAGATGTTTTGCCTATAATATAAAGAATATAAAGAAATACTTTTTTAAAAAAATAGCTGTGGTGACATCCAAAGAAAGCTGTTTTGGCTCTCTCTGGATTTCACCGCAAATATGTTTTTATTTCTTTATATTTCTTTATAGTAAATATGTCTAGTATTTGTTCAGTGAAGAAGGCTCTTCTGTCGAAACGTTTGCTTTTTTGTTACGTCCTGTCAGGCTCACTCATACTCTGTTTAAATGTTAGGGGCCGTCCATAAAGTATAGTACGCCACGCTATTTTTGACCATTTATAACTCCCCCTCCCTCTGTCACAAACTGTCACAAATCTTGGACACCCCCCCCCTTTAAGTACGTCACACTTTCGTCTAAAATATATTATTTTATTAACAAAATAATTAAAATGTAACATAAAACACCGTGACGCCACACATAGCCGGACACCCCCCCTGTCCCAAACTGTCCCACTTTCTTAAACCCGCCCCCCCCCCTCTGAAACGTGACGTACTTTATGGACGGCCCCTTACCTGTCTTGCCATTGGCCTCATCTCAATGATTTCAACATTCCTATTTTGTGCAATGAAAAATAAGATTGATTTATTCTTACCCGTACACTTAACTGCACTGTTAGTCACATCCACAAAAAGGTGATGGTTCGGGCCATTAATGTTAATGTCCTTCACTGACAAAGATATTGCTATCATCAATGGTGGAAAGGATTCCCAGCCAATTACTCATGGCGAAACAGGGGACCTAACTCATAACCAGAGGCTGTGGGTTGTTGTTCTTATATTTGTGATTAAACTAGGGCCGTTACGGATTTAAAAAAAAATAATTTTTGATTAATCAGAGGAAAAATTAATCGACTAATAGATTGATTTCGATTAATTATATTTTTTTTAAAATGCACATATAGACCAAGTTAAGTTGTGATTCATTATTTAGTGAAATCGGTTAAGTCGTGGTAATTACGTAGCTCTCAAGTTTCGTGACGTAACACAGCAAATTCGTTCTGCTACGCAAGAAATAAAGAATAAAAACCTTCTTGATTGCATGCACGTCTGTATAAATAATTATAAGTAGATGTATGAGTGAGCCTGACAACCTCACTCATACCCTGATTACATGCTTTCATCTACTTATCTATAAGCCTGGTTGCATTCTCACACACATTTTGTTTAAATAATAAAAAATGCGAGGTGAACGATGTTAGTAACACAAAAAAAGTAATTATTAATGAATTGGAGAACAAAAAATATAAGAAATGGATTCTAAAATTTTAATTGAATTTTAATTTATTACATTAATTCTAAGCGATTAAAAATTTAACAATTAATCGATAACTCCATTAAAACCAAAAATGTCACTTGCCTGTTTTTTGTTACTTCCCTAAAAATTTTCAGTTTAATGACGTCATACATCTTTATTTTTAGCTTTAATCAAAATCATCGATTAATTAATCGGTAATTTTTCAAAAGTTAATGATTAAATTTAAATTAATCGATAACAGCCATTCTCTAATTTAATACTTATGCTATGTTATAATTAAAATCATAATCTTAATTTTAGTATATTACTATGACTAAGGCGTATAAGAAACAAAGAAACAGCTCAATATTTAATTAAATATATGCATATTTTTATCATGCCCTTTATGGCCTTTCAGTAACTATGAAAGACTATCTAAAACTATCTTTAGGTAATTATTTCAAACAAGCGCTATACCCGTGCTACGCTTCGGAGTCAACATAATAAAAAAAAATATCGATACTGTCATATTTACTTTTTACCCTAGGTTGAGTGATGATATTGTTATTGATGTCTGTCGCTACCAATGAGAAGTAACATTTAGACGTTCACAAAGGTGCCCCTCTACATAAAAATAATAGCGCCGCCAATTAGCCTCAATCTTAACCCAGTGACAAAATTTCTTCTTATTTAGAATCGTTTCCTTTTCACAAATTATTTTAAGCTCAAGCAATGAGGTCATGTCATGATATATTTTACAGCGAGAAACACGACGCGCGCTCATTTAATCTCGCCACCAAACTGTTGATTACCTTTCGGCTAAATTTGAATTTTTAAAAAAATAATCAAGATTTGCCCCGCATAGGGGCTTGACACGGGCGCGCTTAGGGATACTAAGTACTTAGTTATTTTAGGTAATTATAATGATAATTATGATAAACTATTTTACTACTACTCGTGGTCGTGATCGTCCGTCGAGTCGACGAGGACCACTCTAGTCATCCGAGGGTTGCTAGGACCGGTTCTGCCTATGCGTGCGCAGAAGGCTGACAAGGTCGATCCTGGCACGGAAGGTTCGGAACAGAAGGGACATGGGACGAGTGGGACGTCTCCTGGAGGGTTGGCAGCACCGGCCTTTCGGGCCTGCCTCTCCTTATCTGCGGCGTTGATCCTGTTTGCCTCGCATGTTCTGGCACCTTTGTGGATGGATTGGCGCCAGGTGGACCGATCCCTTGCAGCTCTTTCCCACGTGTCTGGGTTTATGGCAAACGCTTTCAGAGAGGCTTTCAATGTGTCTTTGAAGCCTTTCTTTTGCCCACCATGGGACCGCTGTCCATGCTGGAGCTCGCCATAGAAGAGTCTCTTTTGTAGTCTCTCGTCTAGCAATCGGACGACGCGCCCTGCCCAGCGAAGCTGGATCTGCATCAGGAGGGTGAAGATGCTGGGGAGACCTGCTTTGGTTAGTACCACTGTGTCTGGAATTTTGTCCTGCCACTTTATGCCGAGGATCTTCCCGAGGCTTGTTGTGTGAAAGTGGTTCAGCTTTTTAGCATGGCGTTGATACACAGTCCGTGTTTTACATGCGTATGGAATTGTGGGGAGTACCACTGCCATGTATACTTTCATCTTGGTCTGGATCGTAATGCCTCTGCTGTTCCAGACATTCGGGTACAACCTGCCAAAAGTGGAGCTAGCAATTCTGACGTTCACTTCGTCACTAAATTTAAGTTCTCTGCATTTTAAAATTTTATTGAGCTGCAAAAATATTTATTGAGAATTATTTCTTTTCGCAACATTGCACCTAAAAGCTTGTCATCGATGATATCAAACGACACTGTTGTTACACGAATTTGAAAAAAAAACTTTGACCCCACGTTCTAAAAATAGAATACGACCGTTTTGTACATTATGACGTTTTTCGGCCTTGCATAAGACAAGACCTATTCTAAGACAACTCAGCCCGGCCTCGGATGAGACGTATCTTGGTAAGCTAATGTAATCACTCGTGTGACCTCGGTAATCTCGCCGGTGGTCTAAATGGCCCCGCCGTCTGATGGTCTGCCCGATAGATGGCGCTAGCAGTAATAAATTAACCACTGAAGGGGGCAGGGGGCTTGGCACTGGGGTGTCAGGGAGGACAAGATACGTGTTTACTTTTAAATTTCTTTCAACGAACACGAGTGTGTTGCCACCTCCCCACCCCACCCCGACTATTTTCGAGAATACGTGTGTACATTTTTAACGATCAATATCATCAAAAGAATTGACCAGGCAATTGTTAGCTAATAACCAATATTGACAGGTCGAACAAGTTCGCTGTCGCCACGATTTGTTGTTTCTGTAATGGGTTTCTTCATGAACCCGACCCGCCATAACCGTCGTCCGCCGGGAAGGGGGGGTAGAAGTAGACCTTAAAATGTAAACATAGAGTAAGTTAACTTAGCATCAGTTCTTAATTGGTAATTTTTATCCTTACCCAGTGATAAGCGCGTTTGGAAGTTGAAATATAAAAGGTAAAAAGTATCAAACTAATGAGAAAACAATTTCGCTGATCGTAAATATAAAAGTGATACATGTGTCGTCACTGAGTCCTTAGGGTTTGACGACCCTAGCCGTGCTTGTACATAACCGTACGTGGGCTTGTACATCACCGTACATAACCGTACGAGTGCTTGTACATCACCGTACATAACCGTACGAGTGCTTGTACATTACCGGACATAGCCGTACGTTTGCTTGTACATAACCGTACATAACGGTACGTATGCTTGTACATTACCGTATATAACCGTACATAACGGTACGCGTGCTTGTACATCACCGTACATAACCGTACGTGTGCTTGTAAATAACCGTGCATAACCGTGCGTGTGCTTGTACATCACCGTAAATAACCGTGCATAACCATGTGTGTGCTTGTACATAACCGTACATAACCGTACGTGTGCTTATACATAACCCTAGCCGTGCTTATACATAACCGTATGTGTGCTTGTACATAACCGTGCATAACCGTACGTCTGCTTATAAATAACCGTACGTGTGCTTGTACATAACCGTGCATAACCGTGCGTGTGCTTGTTCATAACCGTACATAACCGTACGTGTGCTTGTTCATTACCGTACATAACCGTACGTGTGCTTGTTCATTACCGTACATAACCGTACGTGTGCTTGTTCATAACATGCAGAAGATAGTTGCGTCCACAGACCATGAGAGATGATCTGTTGGCAAGTGATGCAGCGGTCACAGGCCACGGCTATAAGGGTTCCACGCATTACCCAGCCGCCTAACTATTGTCTATTTAGGTACCCATTCGGAGCTGGGTGACTCGGGGACTCCTCAGGCCCCGGGAACAAATCCTCGCCTTCGCTTGGATTCGAACTCGTGACCATTGGTACGCCAGTCGAGTGCGCTACCACTCGACTACCGCGTCCCACGGGGTTGGATGAGTTTACACCATCCTCACAAAAAATTAAGCTCAGAAAACGCTCAGAAAGCGTGACGTCATTCACAAATGAAGGGAGCACAAAGTGGATAGACAGCACAGTGATATGAGCACTTTGAATTTGTTTCATTACTTAAAATTGTACGTGAAGTCAATTCAAATTAATTGTATGCCGAAAGGAACACTTAGAAAATATCAGTGTATAAATATTTATACAATTTATAAATTACCGGCAATGTTCTCTCTTTGGTCCGTGGCCAAACAACAAACTGGTGTGCAGAGTCACACACCATCCAATTCAACACATTTTTACACCCTATAAACACATTTTATATCATCCTCAACCAAGTTTGATGCGCGTCGATTCTTAACTGCTGCGCAGCATCGTCCAGATATCTACGCGGCAGCGCAGCTTAAAGCGAACATAGATTACCAGTGCTGATTTTTTATGCAGTATTTTGAAATATAAAAGCCCAGGTCACTCACTCACTCACTGGATGTGGAACGCTGAGGAACGATGTACAACAGTCTACAGCAGTTAGTTGAAAAATCGTGTGGTGATTAGCGCTGTAAAAATATTTAAAATGACGTCATTGTTTGTTGTGCATCGGTGCGCAAAAACAACGCCTATTAGTAAATACTTTGCGTACATTTCAGAAAGTTTAATATTTCGTATTTATCAAAAAAGGACAAGTTAGTTGGGCTTTTGAAAAAGGTTGGCGCCGTAGGCGCCCTAAAAAAGTGGGCGCCGCAGGCGCCACGGCGCCCCGGCACAATCTAGTTTTAAAATAATCGTTTGGAGGGCGTTTAATTAAATTGTCAGCACAAAACAAATGAAGCGGTGTCAATGAATTACTTTCAACTGTTAGAAAAATGAACTACACTGTGATCAATTATTTAACACGGGACGCGAGCGCACAGTAAATCTTTGAGAATACATACAGGTGAAGTATTTATGACCGCAAACAGATAAGTGTCGCGGCTGATGGTATCACTTTAAGTATCGCGTTACACCTGAGCGGCTATCATCCCATCAGGTGGATAGAACTGTCACTCGGTGTCCCCAGGGGGTCGCTGCGAGGGGTTAGGGTTAGGGCAAAGCCGGCTTACGGTGACGTGAGAGGCTCAGCTTCCGGACGGGTAGATCTGCATACTGCACTGTGATATGCCATCGATAGCCGGTGTCAGTCGGTGTGTAGTTTTAGAGAATATAGGGTCAGTCGGTGTGTAGTTTTAGAGATGATTGGGTCAGTCGGTGTGTAGTTTTAGAGATGTTTGTGTCAGTCGGTGTGTAGTTTTAGAGAATATAGGGTCAGTCGGTGTGTACTTTTAGAGATGATTGGGTCAGTCGGTGTGTAGTTTTAGAGATGTTTGTGTCAGTCGGCGTGTAGTTTTAGAGAATATTGGGTCAGTCGGTGTGTAGTTTTAGAAATGTTTGTGTTAGTCGGTGTGTAGTTTTAGAAATGTTTGTGTTAGTCGGTGTGTAGTTTTAGAGATGTTTGTGTTAGTCGGTGTGTAGTTTTAGAGATGTTTGTGTCAGTCGGTGTGTAGTTTTAGAGATGTTTGTGTTAGTCGGTGTGTAGTTTTAAAGATGTTTGTGTTAGTCGGTGTGTAGTTTTAGAGATGTTTGTGTCAGTTGGTGTGTAGTTTATAGAGATGTTTGTGTCAGTCGGTGTGTAGTTTTAGAGATGTTTGTGTCAGTCGGTGTGTAGTTTTAGAGATGTTTGTGTCAGTCGGTGTGTAGTTTTAGAGATGTTTGTTTCAGTCGGTGTGTAGTTTTAGAGATGTTTGTTTCAGTCGGTGTGAAGTTTTAGAGATGTTTGTTTCAGTCGGTGTGTAGTTTTAAATGCCTGCGTCAGTCGGGGTGTGTAGTTTTAGAGATGCCTGTATCAATCGGTGTGTAGTTCTGGAGAAGCCTGCGTCAGTAAGTATGTAATTTTCTCGGCTTATGTCGGTTGGTGTGTATGTTTTATTGTCCGGTGTTAGTAAGCTTGTCAGCGAGTGTATTGGTTTATTCGATCTGTTTGCCTGTGGACACGTTGAAAGACACACTTAACATCAGGACAGTGAACGACACACTGAACATCAGGACAGTGACCGACTCATTTAACATCAGGACAGTGAACGACACACTTAACATCAGGACAGTGAACGACACACTTAACATCAGGACAGTGAACGACACACTTAACATCAGGACAGTGAACGACACACTTAACATCATGAACTCATGGATAATATTAACCCCCGGGTAGCCTCCCAGACCCGTTAAACCACCGACTACCCCTTATATTTTAAACGCTCTTGTACCCTCCCAGTCATGTAAAGCCCCTGGGTAACTTCCCAGTTATGTAAAGCCCCTGGGTAACTTCCCAGTTATGTAAAGCCCCTGGGTAACTTCCCAGTCATGTAAAGCCCCTGGGTAACTTCCCAGGCTCGACAAACAACTGGGAGAATCCCCGTTGCCCACATGAAATCTCTAGCATTGTTTTCATTATAAATGTATGTATACATTTTTCAA
Organism: Radix auricularia; assembly: GCA_002072015.1. NCBI lineage: Eukaryota > Metazoa > Mollusca > Gastropoda > Lymnaeidae > Radix > Radix auricularia. Next base: position 247,633 of record MUZC01004727.1, on the reverse strand, counting down.
AGTGTTAAAAACTCTACAGCAAATCAGCTCCTACATTTCAAATCCTCAGCCAGCCTAAATGTTAAACAGAAACGAGTCAGTTGCCGAAACTAATTTCTCCAATCAGACAAGCGTTTGTTTATAATTGAAACCATCCTAGAAACTCACACGTCATTCTTTGGTAATTGCTGATTAGCTGCTAGCCAGGCTTTTAAACAGACCAATTACAAATCTCGTAAGGTTTAATTTGACACCGATGGCGTTAAATGTTTCGTGTGTTTAAACAGCGCCAGACAATCTTGCTCTGCTTGTGATTGGAATAAAGAATAATTGCGTCAACAAATCTCAAATTTACAGCGCGAGACAAGAATATATTTTTTTATGATTCTCAGAGCGGATTTCGCACGCGCTGTTCTCATTGCGCAACGTGTTCCGTTTTTGTTCGCTGCTCCCCCTGTCGTGCGCATGATCGTGCATGTATATAAGATGAACACTGGTGCACAATTAAATAATGAGGGTTGATGAGACGAGATATAGTCTGATACGGGCGTGGGGGAATGAAAGGTTTAGTATGAAACTAATTTTTATTATTATTATTATTATTATTTTAGATACTTTTCATTTGGGCTTTGCCACTCAAGATAATCATTTTTAGACTAATAATTATTCGTTTTTTGCCCTCCTTTTTTGTAGTGTTTGCACAATCCATTGGTCTTGTTTCTACAATTCATTTATGGTGTCTACACAATTCATTGGTCTTGTTTCTACAATTCATTTATGGTGTCTACACAATTCATTGGTCTTGTTTCTGCAATTCATTTATGGTGTCTACACAATTAATTGGTCTTGTTTCTACAATTCATTTATGGTGTCTACACAATTCATTGGTCTTGTTTCTACAATTCATTTATGGTGTCTACACAATTCATTTATGGTGTCTACACAATTCATTGGTATTTAGACAAATTTTTGACGTGGTTACACATATTTGGGGGGGGGGGGCGCGGTGGTCTAGCGCAGGCACCCTGGGCTGTGGCACCCTAGAGAGTAACGGGTTCGAGCCTATATCCAACATCAAGTTGGGGATGTACAGGCGGGTAGGCATTGTGCTAGCCACACAGGTCCCTTGCTTGTAATTGTAAGTCGTGGCCCAATAAAACATGTGAACGATACTTTACTTGCCCCCTTATATAGGCCATCAAGGTCTGAACATGAAACTTTACTTTTTTTTTTACGTACACTTTTTGTTTGTCGTGTTTCATTTATAATGTTTACAATTTTCATTTATTTTGCTTTCACCATTCATTAGTAGTGTTTACTCAATTCATTTGTAGTATTTACTCAATTCATTTGTAGTGTTTAATCAGTTCATTTGTAGTATTTATTCAATTCATTTGTAGTATTTACTCAATTCATTTGTAGTGTTTACTCAATTCATTTGTAGTATTTATTCAATTCATTTGTAGTGTTCACAGCAGATTTGACCCGCTCTGGGATAGATAACGAATTCCCTGTAACCGAAAAACTTGATGTAATGCCAGATGACCTCCAAAAGTGAGCGCATGTAATAAGCACAAAAAATAATAACACACCTGGCCCTAACAATCAGGTAAAGCGAGTTCCGCTGTTGTTTGAGGGTCTTCCATCTCACCCACAACCGTGTGGGTGTTGTACGTCGACCAGAATCGTGTGTCAAGTTCTTTGTCGAGCTGTGAATATCTCGTCGTGTATGCTTCCGGTGCGCCTTTCTCTTATCCTCTAACCCCATGACAATGTAACGATGGCGCAGCTCTACAAATACTCTCAAAGTCAAACGTTTTCTTTTTTTTTTATTTACCCTCGACTGTAGACACTGATAATTTGAAGAAAAAAAAATGTCGGTAAATGTGCACTAGCTTTGGGGCCGTCCACAAAGTTTGTCACGCTCCAGAGGGGGGGGGTATAAGAAAGTATGACAGGGGGAAGTGGGTGTCCGGCCGTGTGATGTCATGGTGTTTTATATCAAGTATTAATTATTTTGTTAATTTAAAAATAATTTTTGTTCGAAAGTGTGACGTACTTTGGGGGGGGGGGGGNGAGTTAAAAATTGTCAAAAGTAGCGTGACGTACTATATGGATGGCCCCTTTGAGGCGTCTACGATTTCTGAGCGACTTTAGTTATTTCTGTAGCTCTCGTTAGCAACAAGAAAGGGGGGAGATTGAGAGATATATATAGATATATATAGAGAGAGAGATAGAGAGAGAGATAGAGAGAGAGAAAGAGAGAGAGAGAGAAAGAGAGAGAGAGAGAGAGAGAGAGAAAGAGAGAGAGAGAGAAATAGAGAGAGAGAGATAGAGAGAGAGAGAGTTTTCAATTGGACTAAGCCGAGGTTCTCAAGTTCAACAACTGATTTGGACCGTAAAAATGAAATGAAAAATTTAAGAAACCTAAAATGGGCCCTAAAGTTTTGAGTGATATAAAATCTGGACTCTGTGCGGATTACACACATTTTTGGTTTATCAACTGGCTATAATTTGAGGACCACTGTCACTGAGGCTGTACATGTCCTAACATGAGCTGAATCGTCACATTTCTTGTGACATTATTGTGACAACGTCAGGCGCACATTAATCCTACAAAGTGTGTTTGTTGTCTTACTGTCCGATCGGAGTCAAGGAGGCGGGGCTTTGTCTCTAGCTGACACATGGGTGGGGCTTTTGTGTCTAGCTGACATGTGGGAGGGGCGTTTGTGTCTAGATGACACGTGGGCGGTGAGACAGCTGTGATATTCACATTGTAATTGGTGCACACTCGTATGACAGTTTTTTTATTGACTTTCTAAAACTTCAGAAGTTGGTGTCCAAGCCAACCTGGCCACTAACACCTCGGCTGTGTACCAATCGCCACTAGCTACCACTACTACTAACAGCAAGACTAGTTCTTAAAGAAGAAAAAAAAAATCATGGTCATGTTACTCCGCTACTTTGCTCATTTCATTGGCTGCCTGTACAAGCCCAAATTGATTACAAACTCACAACTTCTTTTCTGAACTTTTGTCGGTCTACTCACCAAGTCGTCAGCTACGCTCTTCTGCAGACACACGCCTTCTCCGTGTTCCTAAGACACGAACTAAAACATTTGGCGAAAGGTCATTTTCTTTTTGTGCAGCCAAACAATGGAATTCTCTTCCATATACACATTCGTAGTATTTCAACTGCTAATTCCTTCAAGACTGCACTAAAAAATACATCTTTTCAAAATTTATTTTCAAAATTAATGAAACAAAATTTCTGTCATTGATTAACGTAGCCTTTTGTTTTATGTACTGTAATAAATGTAAGTTGTTATGGTATGAATGCTAATTTATTATTTATATGTATGTTACTACCTTCATGTAAAGCGCTGGTAGCCCAGTTCCTTACCGGGATACAGAGCTACATAAATTATTTATTTATTATTATTGTTATTAACAAAATTAGAATTCGCTTTACTATTTCAAGATCACTTTTCCTTTTTTTTTTTTTTTTTTTTTTTTTTTTTTTTTTTTTTATTAATTTAAAAATAATTTATTTATTTTTTAATTTTTATTTCAAAAGTAAAAATATAACTTTGCTCACAAGAATAAAAGAAAAATTAGGTCTAGAAACATCATATTGTTTCAATAACTATTAGATATGCCGTAACGCTTGCCCAGTGGTCACTGAATTTGAAAAGATTTATCTTTAAAAAATAGTAAAAATATATGACAGCATATCCAAAATTTTAGGTTGTACTTGCACTGAAAACATCTCACACATATTTGGTATAGTACGGTATGGCATCCATCCGTCCTCATGGGACGAGGGCGTTGACTCCCACTCCTCTCCCCCACCCACTTTTCTCCTGGCTCTTTTAACAACATTTTAAACATATTTAAACATTTTAAACACATTTAAACAATTTAAACAATTTAAACGTGACATAAACCAACCAGGCATCATATAGTCTATAGCTTAGACTACAATTGATGTATCAATTACACTTGTTAAGGGCTTTCACCCAACGCCCCATTATTTATTTTTCCAGTTTTTATTCCAGCGCCCTCAGAAAGGTCCCGTGTCTTTGGGCTTTGGGCCTAGATAAACATACCCTACTAGTCCCTACTATTGCGTGTCTGTGGTATGTACTTCCAGTGATATAATTATCATTTAGCCGCCTCAATTCACCGAGTAAGGTTTCTCCATGCCAACTGAAAGTGTCGCCCTCCATTATAAAAAAAATACGCCACCCTGTCAGATTGCATCTTCGTACGTCAGAGATCCCAAAACCACCACGGATGCGTGACCGCCCATTTTGAGAACACCTGTATTACATCTACGTTCTATCTGAAACACCCCATCATCTCGTCGTCCCCATCTAGAGTTGAAACATTCGTAGCCTATATACCCCCNCCAACAACTAAACCCACCCGCTACCCTAACCCCACCCCCAAACCTTTAGCAAAAAAGATATCTCAATAAACCAAGTAACGCAACTCTCCGGCCGTGGTAATGACGCCTCATTTTTCTCCTCCAGAGTTCCGTCCCCTAATGAAACCGGGCGTGTTAAGGGAGTAGAACATAAACGCGAGTGTTAGAACTCATTAGGACGCGAGCCGTGGGAGGAGAGCCACTCGGGGCCACCGGGGCCACGTGACAACATGGCCCCCGGACCAAGATGATGGAGGCCAACTGGGGGCTGTCTACCCCGAGGGTTACCCCTACCTTCCCGGGGCAATCTACCCCGAGGGTTACCCCTACCTTCCCGGGGCAATCTACCCCGAGGGTTACCCCTACCTTCCTGGGGCTGTCTACCCCGAGAGTTACCCCTACCTTCCCGGGGCTGTCTACCTCAGGAGTTACCCCTACCTTCCTGGGGCCGTCTACCCTAGGAGTTACCCCTACCTTCCTGGGGCTGTCTACCCCAGGAGTTACCCCTACCTTCCCGGGGCTGTCTACCCCAGGAGTTACCCCTACCTTCCCGGGGCTGTCTACCCCAGGAGTTACCCCAACCTTCCCGGGGCTGTCTACCCCAGGAGTTACCCCTACCTTCCCGGGGCTGTCTACCCCAGGAGTTACCCCTACCTTCCTGGGGCTGTGTACCCCAGGAGTTACCCCTACCTTCCTGGGGCTGTCTACCCCGAGAGTTACCCCTACCTTCCTGGGGCTGTCTACCCCGAGAGTTACCCCTACCTTCCCGGGGCTGTCTACCCCGAGGGTTACCCCTACCTTCTCGGGGCTGTCTACCCCGAGAGTTACCCCTACCTTCCCGGGGCTGTCTACCCCGAGGGTTACCCCTACATTCCCGGGGCCGTCTATCCCAGGAGTTACCTACCCCTTGCTCACCCGCGAGCCCGTTCTTTGTTATCTATTTTAAAAAAAAACAAAAACTTTCTAAGACGTAGCGAGAGGATTTCTGGAGTGGAGTCGAGGAATTTTTCATGCTCCACACCGGCACAAGCGATGGCGTTCCTGTGATTCTTCTATGAATTATGTATGAGTTTTCTATGACATTTATTGCTTTCTGCACTGATTTTTATATATGGTGGGATTAGTCATAACTTCATTGTTCATTCTGTTGAATCTCTTCCGCTGCTGGTGGACAACTAAGAAATGTTGTTTTCTAATGCCATCATTTGATGTTCTTATTGATGTTCTTTTTAATGTTGCTGTTTTTTGTTACTCTTTTATCTCAGGTTCAATTTCATGTCTTTGCACACCTGTTTTTCTTTATTTTGTTTTCTTTCTGTTGATTTCGTTATGTTGTCTTTTTTCTGTTTTCTTGCTTTAGTTTTCTTTCTGTTGTTTTTCTTTCTCTTTTTGTTCTGTTGCTTTCTTTCTTTTGTTTTCTTTCTTTTATTTTCTTTCTGTTGTTTTCTTTCTTTTATTTCTGTTGTTTTCTTTCTTTTGTTTTCTGTCTTTTTTTTGTTTTTTGTTTTTTTTTGTTCTGTTGTTTTATGTCTTACTGTTTTCTTTCTTTGTTATCTTTCATTAGTTTTCTTTCTTTTTTTTCTACTGTTTTCTTTCTTTTGTTTTCTTTCTGTTGTTTTCTGTCTTGTGTTTTCTTTCTGTTGTTTTCTGTCCTTTGTTTTCTTTCTGTTGTTTTCTTTCTGTTGTTGATTATTGGGTTTACATCGCTGGTGTTGTTTTTTTAATGTGTCAGTTTTTTTCTTTGCTTAAGGTTTGGAGATGTTAATGTGAATGAATACGGTAACAACACGAGCTCAAGATGTTGTTTAGCCAGCACACGACAGCTACACTGTAAGACAATACTTGTACGTTTCGAACTTCTAACCCGACACTGGTGTAAGCTGTTGTATTAAACTCAGTCTCACGTGAGAGACACTTGCCGCCCCAGGCGGTGTATAAAAATACTCGCCGCCGTACGTAGCTTACCGTGGATTCGAATTAAGCTCCGAGCGATTTTATTATTTAGTTGTTTTTGGGTCTGATTACGCACGTAGCTTATGTATGCTCTGAACAGGAAAGAGCCCTGTTGGGGGAGGGGGGGTAATGTATGATGTGATCTAAGAATCAATTGTTCGTGTGTTCAGGTATTAAAGTAAAATATTACTCGTCCTTAAGTTTGAAATATTTTAAGTAGCATTTTATGGACATAATTTCAGACTTTAAAAGAAAATGTCGCCAATAGTATTGTTATAGCTCAAAATTTGGTAGCAACAATTGAGACACAAAAATATGATATGCCAGTTAAGAGTTGCCAAACGTTGTTATCAAATGAGAAACGTTCAATAGTCTAATAACTCATCATGGACGGCTAGTGGTCCACTCCCCCTCATGGACGGCCGGTGGTCCACTCCCCCTCATGGACGGCCAGTGTTCCACTACCGCTCATGGACGGCCAGTGAACCATGCGCATCTAGCCCGAATCTTGTTAGCCCCCTGGCAGCGGCACCCGGCCGTCCATGTCGCTTTATTGCTATTTAATGTCCTGTGCGCCGCACGAACGTAAGATGTGGCTACAATCTTCAGGTAACGGCCGCTTACCCTGGACAGAGAACCTGTGCGTCTTAGAAAGATGTGCGGGGGGGGGNTGATGATCAGGGTGTAGTAATGTCCCGGGCTGCACCCCGCTGGGAGGGGGTGGCTGGGGTATGGGGGTGATGATCAGGGTGTAGTAATGTCCCGGGCTGCACCCCGCTGGGAGGGTGTGGCTGGGGTATGGGGGGGGGGGTTTGTGTGTAGGAGTATGTAGCCCATCATGTCGATATGGAGCAATCATAAGGGTTAAACAATACAAATATGTGTTACAGATAGACCTGGTTTCATAACGGTTTGTAAAGTAAAGCCTGGAAAAAAAGGGATTTTGCAATGAGCAAAGCTAATAAATGAAAGAAATCGTTGGATTGAAATACAGTCGAGTCCACTTATCTCGCCCTCGGTTATCGCGCCAACCCTATTTAGTCAGGCCGTCGACATAACCGGGTTCGACTGTAATAGTATTAAGTTGTAGCTGGACACAGAATGTATTAATTGACATTCAGACGAGGATAGATGGTGAAGGATGGGGGTAGATGGTGAAGGATGGGGATAGATGGTGAAGGATGGGGATAGATGGTGAAGGTTACCATTTTAGTTACAAATTACCAGCTCAATGACATATTAGCTTAAAAATAATTTAAAATATATGACAGGTTAGTTTACAAATGTCACACCATATGACAGGTTAGTTTACAAGTGTCACACCATAATGACATGTTAGTTTAAAAATGTCACACCATAATGACATTAGTTTACAAATGTCACACCATAATCACAGGTTAGTTTACAAATGTCACACCACAATGACAGGTTAGTTTACAAATGTCACACCATATGATAAAGTAGTTTACAAATGTCACACCATATGACAGGTTAGTTTACAAATGTCACACCATAATGAAAGCGCATAATTATTCAAGGAGCCTCAGGATTAAAAAGCTTTGAATATTTACGTCAGGCTAGAGTAGCGTTGTCGAAAAAGTTAGAGTAAGTTGACGTAGCAGAGGTTAGAGTTGACGTAACAGTGGTTAGAGTTGACGTAACAGAGGTTAGAGTTGACGTAACAGAGGTTAGAGTTGACGTAGCAGAGGTTAGAGTTGACGTAACAGAGGTTAGAGTTGACGTAACAGAGGTTAGAGTTGACGTAGCAGTGGTTAGAGTTGACGTAGCAGAGGTTAGAGCTGACGTAACAGAGGTTAGAGTTGACGTAACAGAGGTTAGAGTTGACGTAACAGAGGTTAGAGTTGACGTAACAGTGGTTAGAGTTGACGTAGCAGTGGTTAGAGTTGACGTAACAGTGGTTCGAGTTGACGTAACAGAGGTTAGAGTTGACGTAACAGTGGTTAGAGTTGACGTAACAGAGGTTAGAGTTGACGTAACAGAGGTTAGAGTTGACGTAACAGTGGTTAGAGTTGACGTAACAGTGGTTAGAGTTGACGTAGCAGAGGTTAGAGTTGACGTAGCAGAGGTTAGAGTTGACGTAGCAGAGGTTAGAGTTGACGTAGCAGAGGTTAGAGTTGACGTAACCATCATCCAACCTAACTTCGATAGCTTGGACACTTGTATTATACAAGATCTCCCGGTAACACCAAACTCCAGCTCAGGACGTGAATGAACGCTGGAACTGAGATACAAGCTTCTAGTTATCCCCCCCCCTCACTCCTCACCTTTTCCTTTCTTTTTTACGCCACAAAACAATCGATGTTTAAAAAATCATCTGTATGAACACACACTCAAATACCACAATATTCTTGGGATCCACTCCGAGAAGTCAGGTCGCCATTGTGTTTGCATGTGTGCGCGTGAGTATTCATTGGGAAACAAGGAGCGGAAACCGTGGCAGAATTTTGCATGTCGGGAAAACTCATCAATTGCTGTTCAGCGCCGGTCTTTAGCCCAACCTCGTCTGCATAAACGTCTTGTGATACGGGCGCGGTGTAAGGACGGCTTTGTATCCCCGGGCGAGGAAAGCGATCACCAGAAATGGTTTTTAATGTTCTGGGGCTGTTTTATATGCTAAGCCGGAGCATAATATTACGGCCAGTGTTTTAAAAAAAAAAAGAGAGAGAGAGAGAGAGAGATGAAATGTGGTCCAAGCCGAGGTGAGTTACCGGTCGTTTAAAATAATAATAATATTAAAAGGCCCGCACAGATAAATTTAAAAACTTGAAGTCTGAGATTCAGAATCACAGCGGGTCGCTTTAATTTAACTGGGTGTTACACATAGATATGGAATCAGCGGGGATATCATATTTTATAAATGAGCGAAATTTCAGCGCAAATATCAACACAGACTGGCATAATATCATCGTATCCGATGCCAGGGAAAGACAATCATTTAGAATCGTATCCGATGCCAGGGAAAGACAATCATTTAGAATCGTATCCGATGCCAGGGAAAGACAATCATTTAGACACGCGGTGTCACTCATTCAGTTGCCCATCAGCCTATAGTTACAGAATTACCGTCTTTTTTTCCCAGAACCCGAATCTTATTAGACGCGCAAAGCCTTGGGACCCCCCCCCCACCCCCTAAAATCTTTGAACATAAACGCAGTATGCACCCTGGTTCCGTCGTTGCACCAAACGTGCTGTAGTCGGTGGCCAACTGTGTATTGACCTGGTCACTTTCACTCGCCTGTGAGTACAATCATATATAGACAGCACTTGACATGTCATTTGTTAATGCTGACCTGGTCACTTTCACTCGCCTGTGAGTACAATCATACACCACACGTGACATGCCCGACACACCAATCCTAGCGGTCTTGCTGACAGAGGACAGGGTTTGATTCTTCCCCGCCCTTGTAAAAAATGTCACATTTAAACATGTTCCAAACCATTTTATTTATTTGTATCTGAACTCTGTCTGAGCTAGCACCCTGCCCCACCCCCACCCACCCACACACATTTTCTTGTTAACCGCTCAGGTGAGTCTGAAACCCACGTGACTTGACGACAGACCCTATTGGTTTTAATATATATGTCCTCTCTTTGTCTTGCACATATTCTTTTTGCCCATGGACTAAGTCTCGTAAGGCCTTGGCTAATACCTGGGCAAACCTGCTTCATCTTCTGAGCAGTGCCATACAACACTGTCTTCACTCTTTTGTCCCCCTAACCTCCCCGGCTATGTCTAGCGCGGGTAATTGTTTTGAGCAGTGGCGTCGCTAGGGCGGCTGTGGTGGGGTTAACAGGTAAAGTACTGCTTCAGAGGCTGGGCTGCAATGACGGCAGTTCGAGTCCCTGTTACGGCATAGCCTATTGAAATATGAATTAGTTGGGCAGTGCTCTGTTCGCATTTGAGCCAATAAACATGTACTCTCAAAGCGGTGTCTCAAAGAGCAATGACGTCATCATTCTTGGCATGTTGTGACGAGTGACGACATGAAGAATATGCTTTGACTTTTTAAAAAATATTTTATTTACAAGCATTAAATTAGCTAATAAATACTCAAAGAACAATAAGGCGCAAAAAAAAAAAAAGAAAAGCTCAAAACATCCCATTTACACAATTTACATTGACGTATTACACTTCTAATATAAAAATACATAGATCAGTGGCGTAGCTAGGGGGGGGTAGGGTGTCCAAATTTGAAAATCCCCCCCCGGTGGTCCAAAGGAGTGTCTGAAAATATTTTGTACATTGATTATTACATATTATGCCATCGGTCAAAATGATGGCGTCCCCAAAGAGGCCAAGTCCCCTGGGCCCCCAAACCCTAGCTACGCCACTGCCATAGTCGATGTGTTAAAGATTAACTTTTGTTTAAACGATGTGATTCTTATATTACTTTTGTTTTCATGTTTATTTTTGTTACTCCTCCTCCCNNNTCCCCCCCCCCCCCCCCCCCCCCCCCGCTCGGGATCCGATACTTGCAGGGGAAGACAACCCCCGGCGCAACTTTCAAAAACGCATTTCTATTTTTAATCTGGATGCTTTGAGCCCTCGCCTGCCGTCGTGAACAGATTTACGAGCCGCCCGAGCCATTAAACGCCCGTTAACGGCCGCCTCGCTCGGCCGACGGTAATCAAGACTTTACACGTTTTTAAGCGCTCCCGCTGCTAGAGTCTCAAAATATAGTTTTTAAGGACCCCGCTATTAAAGAGTCTCAAAATATAGTTTTTAAGGACCCCGCTGTTAAAGAGTCTCTAAATATAGTTTTTAAGGACCCCGCTGTTAAAGAGTCTCTAAATATAGTTTTTAAGGACCCCGCTATTAAAGAGTCTCAAAATATAGTTTTAAGGACCCCGCTGTTAAAGAGTCTCAAAATATAGTTTTAAGGACCCCGCTGTTAAAGAGTCTCAAAATATAGTTTTAAGGACCCCGCTCCCCCCCTCCTCCAGGTCAACCTTTAAGCGTTCCCGCTGTTAGAGAGTCTCAAAATATAGTTTTTAAGGACCCCGCTCCCCCCTCCTCCCGGTCAACCTTCAAGCTCTCCCGCCAACCTCCACCTTTCCACCAAACCGAACAACCCCTTCCGAAAGAAAAATGATTGCCGAATCTGTTTGTGTGCTGTATTATCATCCCTGGCGACGGGGTAAAAAATTACAGCGCGGTTAATAAACAACATCGGATATAGGGGGCACAAAAAAGTTATGTTTCTTTTATACGTTTTAATTTATTTATTAATTTTTTATGCATGTGGAGTAAGTGTTATTGTATTATCACGGGAAAAATCAATCAGGTGTATGGCTTTACGTATTGTTTTTTTTTTTAATGTCAAACATTTATTCAAACATAATTTTAAAAGTCTGGGCTTTAACAAGTGTAGTGAAGGTTGATGTATTCACAGGGGAACAATCAAACAATGGCAGTTGGTTTTGTAGATGTCAAGCCTTTACTCAAACATAATTTTTTTTTTGTAACCCTATGACGTAAAATGTAGCTGCACTGCTGTAAAAATGTTTGAACCAGTGACAAGTGCAATTATTGGTGGGCAAGGGGGGGTCATAATTATCAGGGGAGGGGGCTTCATTTTTAATTCACTTACACTGAGAGAAAAAGGGGCGCGGTGGTCTACGTTGTAGCGAGCTGGACTACCGAACCGCAGCAAGAACCCGTGTCAGGGGGTTCGAAACCGCGGATCTGGCAAGGCCCCCGGGGCATTGTGCTAACCACACAATCCCAAGCTCGTTAGTGGTCAATGAAACTTGTGAACGCTACTTCACTTGCTCCCATGGACCTTCATGGTCTGTAAGGGATATTTATTTATTTATTATTTACTGAGAGAAAAGTCACGCAAAGTTAGAGGATTACCACATGAGCGGCTCTTGTCAACTCCACTCCCCCCGGCCCCCACCCTAAAACAAAGGCGCTAATACCATAGGGCAAGGGTGGGCAAAGTGCGGCCCGCGGACCTCGGAGTTTTTTGTGGCCCGCTAAGGCATCTCGATAACCAAACCTTGAGCTGTTACAGGGTGAACTGGTCTCATTGAACTGATTCTGTCATTAATTGTGCCTGCTGCTGGAGATCAAGATAATTGGACATGAGCACGATAATTGTATTTAATCAAACTTCCGCTTGTGTTTAAGTTTTGTTTATTGATTTATATGATACCATTTATACTTAAACTGAAATAAAATGTAGTGTTAACCAAAGAACACAACCACAAAAATGGTGTTGACCTCCACCTTAAAACAAAAAAGAACAACATCCACCACAAATTCACCCCACCCACCCGACTCAAAACCAGAGGCGTCTCTAGGGTTGGTGTCACCCGGGGCGGTAGCTTATGGTGTCACCCCCTCACGATTTAACCCATAGAACTCCTCCGAGTTTTCCAGTGCCAAATAACGGCAATATATAGAATTTTACGGCCTGGTATCACCCCCCCTGATGGTGTAACCCGGTGCGGCCCAACCCCACCACAGCCCCTAGTGACGCCACTGCTCAAAACAATTACCCACCACTGTCATTTATCATCGAAACGTGTTCACCACTTCGAATCCTCCCACCGCAAACGTTCGACTCCAGCACGCCAGACACCTCTTTTAATTAGGCCACTTTGGGCGATGCATCATTAGGTCTGATATCCCGTGTCACTGTGCATCCACAACAAGTTTGGGGGGAGACTTCAAAATATAAAATATATACCTACCTGACGGAAGGTGCCGCACTTCCTCAGCAACGACATGCATGACTGATTTCCACATGCCTTCCCACCCCACCAAAATAGCACTTCACGCATACAATCATAAACAGATTACAAGTGGATTAATACGACTTCCGGATCATTAATATCATATCATCATTTCCCGTTTATTTCTCTTCCAAATCAAGGTAAATGGTTTGTTAAAAATTTACGTAATTAAAATCGTAATAAGATGTTACTTGAAATTAACTTTCTTTTTTTTTTTTTTAGATGATATTATGACAGTTGAATATTGTGTCATTAACAAAGAAACTTCTAAGTGTCACGTTATGTGGAAATGTGACTAAAGTTCTAGGTACTTTCAGTAACTTTGGGGAGATGGCCACACGGAAACGACAGCTTAAGTAACAAGTCCGTGGCGACCGTGAAGTTAAGAAAGTTGTCTTTAGACGAATGGAGTCAGTCGTAGGAGTCATATCATTGGGAGGAGTCACTTGAATAAGTCAGTTGTGGGAGTCAGTTGTGGGAGTAAGTTGTGGGAGTCAGTTGTGGGAGTCAGTTGTGGGAGTCAGTTGTGGGAGTCAGTTGTGGGAGTCAGTTGTGGGAGTCAGTTGTGGGAGTCAGTTGTGGGAGTCAGTTGTGGGAGTCAGTTGTGGGAGTCAGTTGTGGGAGTCAGTTGTGGGAGTCAGTTGTGGGAGTCAGTTGTGGGAGTCAGTTGTGGGAGCCAGTTGTGGGAGT
>MUZC01004727.1:196802-216076 GCA_002072015.1 Radix auricularia | reverse complement strand
AAAAAAAAAAAAAAATGCAATTTAAAAAAAATTGAAAAATTTGAAAACTTGAAATACTGATGCACATGAACATAAAATTTTACAAATGTGGAACCAGACACTGACCAAAATCACAAGCCAATGTTGATTAAAATTTGTCTTCATTTTAAAATTGATATTATATTTATCTGTTAAGTGCACTAAAAGTGTACCCACATCAATTGTAGAATATATTTTGAATGTATAGTTTGACCTCTAACAGTACGTGAGAAAAAGTGAAGTGAATACCAGTTTAAAAAGTTTGAGGACCCCTATCTATAATTATAAAATGCGAAAACTTAATTAAACAATTTTTAAAAACCCAGCCAGGTATGTAGGTTTAAATATGAGAAAATATAGCATGAATCGTTAACAAAAAAACAAAACCGTTTCACTTTCATTTACAAACTAATTTAACATATCAAAAATTTCAAAATAATCTCAAAACTTAAAATTTGATTAATTTTTCTAACTTGATCCAAACTCTGTTTCTGGTCACATTAATGATTACTGGTATTGTACAGGTCATAGGTGATAAAGGGGAGTGATTCAAATTAATAGTGAAGTCAGGTTAAGTGCTACCCAAGACAGGGCAAGGTATTAGCCACCCAAGACAGGGCCAAGGTATTAGCCACCCAAGACAGAGCAAGGTATTAGCCACCCAAGACAGGGCAAGGTATTAGCCACCCAAGACAGGGCAAGGTATTAGCCACCCAAAACAGAGCAAGGTATTAGCCACCCAAGACAGGGCAAGGTATTAGCCACCCAAGACAGGGCATGGTATTAGCCACCCAAGACAGTGCAAGGTATTAGCCACCCAAGACAGGGCAAGGTATTAGCCACCCAAGAGAGGGCAAGGTATTAGCCACCCAAGACAGGTCAAGGTATTAGCCACCCAAGACAGGGCCAAGGTATTAGCCACCCAAGACAGAGCAAGGTATTAGCCACCCAAGACAGGGGAAGGTATTAGCCACCCAAAAAAGGGCAAGGTATTAGCCACCCAAGACAGGGCCTAGGTATTAGCCACCCAAGACAGGGCAAGGTATTAGCCACCGAAGACAGGGCCAAGGTATTAGCCACCCAAGACAGGACAAGGTATTAGCCATCCAAGACAGGGCAAGGTATTAGCCACCCAAGGCAGGGCAAGGTATTAGCCACCCAAGGCAGGGCCAAGATATTAGCCACCCAAGACAGGGCTAGATTTTAGCCAACCAAGACAGGGCAAGATATTAGCCACCCAAGACAGGGCTAGATTTTAGCCAACCAAGATCAGGCAAGATATTAGCCACCCAAGTCAGGGCTAGATTTTAGCCAACCAAGATCAGGCAAGATATTAGCCACATCCATGAAAATTTTGTAGTTGGCTGTATATCTCCCAGATCTATATGAAAATACAAATTGCTGAAAATGCCCCGGCTTTAAATAAAAATACAATTTGCTGAAAATGCCCCAGTTTTAAATGAAAATACAATTTGCTGAAAATACCCCAGCTCTAAACGAAAATACAATTTGCTGAATATTTCCCAGCTCGATATGAAGATTCAAATCCCCCCTGAGCCCCTGGGTAGACTGCTCCTTTCTACACCTCTCATTCAAATTATATTTATTTCCCCATTCATCACTTAAGATCAATTAAAAACTATTTGTTTACATGATATGTCATAGGCAAAAAAGTTAAACTCATCAGAAAATGGGTTTGGCTGAGTTACAGCATTAAGGCTCAAAGGTGAGTAGAAAACTACTTGTTAATATATGTATGAGTAGATTGCAGCTTCTTATGTAAGGAAAGATAGCTACTTCTTATGTAAGGAAAGATAGCTTCTAGACTTTGTTCAAAATTATCTACATTTAAAACAATTATGTAAAATTTTAGTTTTTCACACAATGGGCTACAAATTAAACAAAGAAATGGTTGGTAAAAATTTTTAAAAATTCGTTGAGTAAATATTGCACTGATGAAACATGAAGTAGAATTAAGAAAAGAAGTTGATGTTTGAACATATGTTGACTTGTAAGGAAAGAAAAAAAAAAAGAATGGTTAGTGTTAATACAAAAACTGTACGAAATAAAATATTGGCTTGTATTATTACTGTTTAAAAATATAATAAAACCTGATGGCAACTGACTATAGTCGATAAATAGATTGGCTGAAAGCAACTGAATATAAGGATATAGTGGAAATAGTGTTGAGCTGTTTGAAGGCAGGAATGTTTTGCAATGTTTGGTTGTAGTAAAACTTTATTTCGTTAAATTTGGTTGTAGTCAAACTTTATTTCATTAAATTTGGTTGTAGTCAAACTTTATTTCATTAAATTTGTAACGTTTCACCTTAAATACACTGTTTTTGTTTAAAACGTTATTCCAATTTTAGTGCTGTTTTTTTTAATGCTTTGCATCTTTTATTATTTTTAGTATGAGAAATTTAGGCAGCTAAAAAGTGATTTTGTTTAAAAAATTAGTAGCCAAAAAATCAAAATAAAATGATTAAAATTATGATTAGCTTGTTTATAAAAAAATCAAAATAACATTTGTAACATTAATGCAATACAACTTGGTAAAAACATTTATCTAAAGCAACAATAACAAGTTCAAAAGATTTAAGTTATGGCAATTTGACTGCATGGTTAATGGATTGCTATTCTTATCAACTTATCAGAAGTACTAATATTTGACTGGCAAGTGTAGCAATGTTTAATAGCATGTGTCCATTAAGTAAGGATTGCAGCATGCTTCATTACACTTCATGGTTTTCAATCAAATTGACAATTTCCTCAAACTCTATTCAGAAATGATTTTTTTACAATAAACATTTCAATGTGGAGGATGTTAATGTAAACATAATTTTAAGGTTCTAAATTCAATTTTACAATTAAAAAAACAACAACAAAAAAACAGGATTGACAAATAAATATTGATTCAAGAAGAAAAAAAGTATGCATTTATCCCCAATGTATTATTAAAATATAAATTTAAATAAATTAGCATGAATATAACAGATACAAAATAATTGGAACTAATAAATTGACTTATTAAGTCTAATTACTTGTAAGATTGTACATGAAAAGGTAGCCAATAATTATATTGAGCTAAAAACTATTCCAAAGAATAAAGCAAGTAAATTAGGAAATTAATAAAACAAGTGAAACATTTGATATGAACTGGGATTTTAAAATTGCTGGGGTGTGTGTGTGTGTGTGTGTGTGTGTGGGGGGGGGGTGATTATATATTGTAGTGCACATATGTACATTACATACACCAAGATTGTACATTTACAGCTGACACATATTAAACTGTAAAAAACCAACAACAAAAAAACAACAACAAAGGAAATACAAGCCATTGCAGTGCTAACAATTACTTTTGTTCTTGATCTCTCTTCAACCTATACAATGTTTTGATAGCAAATCACATAAAGTGACAAGAACTTATTTAGTGCTACCTGATGGCAGAAAAATCATGGCAAAGGATGTTACAGCATGACATGAAAAGACACCAAAGTAAAACAAGATCTTTGCGGGAAAAAGGCCTTTTTTCACCATACCAGAGAAAACAAACATTTTAAAAGAATAATATTAATTCACTTAATTTTTTTTTTTTTTGAGTTTGCGATATTGGAGAGAATTGATAAAATTGGATGTGATATAACATGGCAGAACTATGTATTACAGCACCAAGACTTGTGTGTTACCCAAAGATTGCAGAAATTAACAGAATGTAAGATCATTAATGTCAAAGTTTAGATGTTAAAATTCATAAATGCATAAATTCTAAAATAATAGAAAGATATAAATACTGGGCCATTAAGCCCCACAGGTAAGAGAGTATTAAGCCGATTTATTTTTAAAATCTAGTCTGCTAAAGAAGGTTCTTAGCCACACAAAAAACTCCTGTTGTTGTCATGTCTATTTATTTTAAGATTTAAAATACCTCGATGCACTATTTCCTCCACAAACCTTTTGAAAATTTTTCTTCTAGTGCAGAATATTATACATATACACAAACCATAGTTCACCTATACAATATAACAACAAATTAACACAAAAATTGTGCCCAAACTTTTTAAAAAAACAATTAGCTATATTTTTTTACTAGCTACAATTATATTTATTCTAAAGTCAAGTCTTTCAGTATTTTTTACATTTATATGTTTTTTCCCCTACACATTTCCAATTATTTACAATGCTCATGAGAGCTTGTTAATTCTATTTTAAAATCAATGGAATTTTGAGAGAAATGCTGGGAGCTTTCAACAATTATAAGTGTGAACAATGAGAGTTGTTTTTTTTCATTTTGATATGCCTCATCAAACACAAGGGCTTAACTTTTCTCATATTAACAAATTAGTTGAAGAATGCAATGTGGATTTTAAAAATTTATATTGATACTATTCCACAACATGGAATAAGCATGTAATGTTCTCTCTACCCATACGCTGTACAATACACAGCAAACAAAAAGGCTAACATAAAAAAGTAATAAAAATCTCGCAAAAGTTATGGCTTTTCTATATTTTAAAAAAGAATAAATCAATATTATTGAAAATGTAAACATAAAATACTTGAGACAAGAAGAACAATCTTTTGAAAAATGATTGAATCAATTTGTAAGTTAAAGGGATTAGCACAACTTATTTAGAAATCATCCTATTTTAATATTGAACTCTGGATTTTTAAGTGAAGGGATTAACTATTTTGATCGAATTCATCCCTTATTATAGATATCAACACTGGATCAGATGGATATTCTTTAGTACCTATAGTGCAAGTACATCATTACAAAATGTCAAAGAATAAAATCTGATTTTGGTGGGGTGTTCGAAAGAGATTAAAAATATATCAATGACATTAAAAAAAAAACAGCAACACATTTTGTCATACATCTTAAGCTAATAATAATATCTGGGTGTTAATCTAGCTGACCTGGCATGGGTAAAGGGTGAACAGGAAATTCATGGTATGTTTACAATGGGGCAAAACTGATATTTACTACAACTCTAAATGAACAAATGATCTTTGTCCACTGAGTGGACCCAATCATTTTATTTCTACCAATGGAAGTTCCACACATTTACTAAGTTACTGAAGAAAGTTTCTCTTCCTGCAAATCGTGGGAATTAGTTATTTTTCAGATCTGTTAATGCATAACAACAGCAAGAAGAGATAATAAAAGTTAGTAACCATGAAGTGAGAAGCCAAAAGTAAAAAAAGCAAATTTAATAAATAAGTTAGTATTTGCATCATCTGACATGCTTAAAAAGATTTCACAAAAAGTTAAAAGCAAAAAGTGTAGCTAGTACAAGAGATGCAGTAAAAATATCCCATATTCTCTACATTCGTTTCTCTTGTTATAAAAATGAATCCCTGATTAATTGTTAAACATTTGGTAGGAGCTGAAAATTCTGTTTGATAATGTATTATATAATAGTACAATAAATATTTCCATTTATAACTAGAGTTGAATCAAATCTGGATATCAAGGAGTTAAAAATATTATATGAAGTTAAATTTAAGCTATGTAAAAAAAAAGTCTAACTCTAATCTGGAGCAAGCTATAGTCTAGTAACAAGATCTTGTGGAAGTGTAAAAGATTTCCGCTTGGCGTTGGATTTCTCAGCATCTGCTGAACCATTTAATGGAAGACTTTGACTTTTACTGATGCTAGTAGCTAAGCTGGGAGTCGAGCTGGTACAAAGAGAAGGGGAAGCAGAGGGGAGACTAGCGGGTGGCTCCTCATGGCCAGGAACAGGCAGACTTGCGCTTTCAAGGGCAGAGGGAGGACAGTGGGCATCCTTACCACCAGGTGGCAGGCGCTGGGGAGACGCTCCGACCTCGCTGACTGTTACACCCTGAGACTGTTTGTTAGGGCTAACGTCGGATGGAGGAGGTGGCGCGGGTGCTTTCTCTGATGGTGCGCGGTTCCCTAATATCAGATTCTCATAGTTTTGGTTAGTTTGGGGTGTAGGATGCGGGAGGGTTATAATTTCTGGTCCTCGGTTACCTTCCTTTGAATCAGATTCCTTAGTGTTGACGGGTGACTCTCCAAAGTCGTAAATGTTTTCTTGACAAAGTGGGAATAAACAAACCTCAAGTTACAGTTGGTCAAAATATCTTGGCATACAATTTTAGTCAATGTTAAACCAGCCAATCATTGCTCTACCTCATGTTAGAGTTGATCAAATTATCTTGGCATACAATCTTAGTCAACGTTAAACCAGCCAATCATTGCTCTACTCTCTTCATCATGACTTGAGTCAACCAGTTGTTCATTCTCATTGAATAATTAATTTCTCACTAAATAATTGATGTGTGTATCTATAAATAAGTGTGTTGCTTTAGTCTCTACCCTATCAAGCATCTCTGTGTGTAATAAACATATGAGACTCAAGACTGTGTACTTACCTGGTGCATCTTCTGAATTTGTTGCATTTTCTACCTGTGGAATACATGAGTACATGTTATGTGGTTGTTATTCTTGGCAAATGGAAGAAATATCTATATATATAATTCTCATCATGGTCCAACCATGCCGGACACCAAGTAGCAAGCTGACCCAACCGACCAAACAGATTGCAAGAAAAGGTAGAAAACAGCCTGGCGGGTCATCGAGACCAACAATCCGTTGAATTGAGGTCAATTACTATTTTCGTTCAGAACAATAAAATAGCATGTATTTCGTAGTGTAGTTGTTATTACTTTCGCCTAACACACGGAGGTCGTAGGTTCAATCCCTGGCTAAGACATTACTTTTTTAATTTAAAAAAATGTTTGTGCCCGTTCATTTCCCACTTTCTTTTCGATCATGATTTTGCAAAACCATAACAAGCACAAGATGAATGAAAATAAGCTTGACGAATGACCTTTGTCAGGTTATGCCAATTAGTTTATGGTTGGCAAGCTAGGGTGATGCAGGGGGGTGGCAAGTGGCTAACCACAGTGCACATGTTTCCTGATCAACAATGCGTTGCAGTTATCCCTGCATCTGAGGTTCATTCGTGTTGTTCTGATTTCATCGTGATGTAGTTTGTGTCTGTTCACCCCCCCTCCCACTTTGTTTGCCTTATCTATGAGCCAATATGCGGATATGCTAAGCAGCGGGAATCTAGTATATTTTAAAACTGAACATCTGTCACATAATTACAACCCATTTTTGCTGATGTAAATCTAACACTATTTTGTTCATACTTAATGGTATCCTGGACAATTTGGCTTTATATCAACCAATCCCCCTCTCCAACCAATGACTGTCCATTTGTCTCTGTTGGGGAGCTGAGCCATTCTGTTGCATGTCAAGTCAACAAACATGGCTGTACTGTAGCAAGTCAACAAACATGGCCGTACTGTAGCAAGTCAACAAACATGGCCGTACTGTAGCAAGTCAACAAACATGGCCGTACTGTAGCAAGTCAACAAACATGGCCATACTGTAGCAAGTCAACAAACATGGCCATTCCTCCAAAGGGGAAAATTTCAAAGTGTTTATGGGACAGATCAATATATTTCTTGTTAACTTCTTACAGAAGTAACAGGTCTCCTCCCAGTCCAGCAGTTAATAGTTACAGCTATAATTTAAACATGTTTTATTACTTCAGATCAGATTCACTAGTTAAGCCAAAGGAACATAAAGAAGGCTACACAGAAATGGAATAAATATTTCAGCTGGTCAACAGTCAGACTGAAGATGAGCCAAACAAAAAGATCCTAACAGAAGACCTGCAGTCTTTGTCAACAGCCAGACTGAAGATGAGCCAAAAAAAAAGACCCTAACAGTTACTCTCAAAGACAGAAGAATGTCATACATAGTTATGAATATGTCTAAACTATAAACACATTACCTGGAATGATCTATGAGAGGACTAACCTCCCTTTCTCAGTCTATTGGTTTTTAATGTTCTAGGAAACTGGAGGTAAGTGCTGATGGTGCCAGAAATAGTAGTTACTTACTGGATCAACATTTTCATATGTATGTGACGCCATTTTTGTCAGCCACTCTTCACATAGAGACTTGAGAACTTGATTGACGAGTGCGTACTGTTCCTATTGAAATAAGAAAATGCTAGCTATTGCTTATTGGGGATTATGCAAACTAACAAATTATACTATTTTATGCTTTAATTGATAAATGAATTTTATTAAAGATACCGGTAAAATTAATGTTATTGAAAGGATTTAGGCTCATTGTCCCTTCAAGCAATGTGGAAAAATGTTAACCAAAAGCCACATTTCTAAAGAGATATTTAACATTTTCTCAAAAGTGTGGCAATTAGTAATATCATTCCAACAAAATTAAACACAAAGGTTTGGATAAACAAAATATTCCTTAAAAGTTGACAGTTTGAATTATTTTAAAGATTGTACTTACCGCAGTCTGAACAATCGACATCCGTTGTTCTCTGAAGGTACAGATAAGTTCATACAGGTTGAATTGCTCATCAAACTTCTAATTGGAAAAATTAAAATATATAACTGTAACAAAAGTTTAGAAAATGGTTAGCAATAACTTTCAATTGTTATAAATTTTTTATTTAAAACTTTCCCTTGAATTGTATGTATGGAATAATTTAGACACACTGACTGAATAGTATTCAAACTTAATACAGATTTATTTATTACCCGTTAATGACAATTGGAAACGCTTAACCCTAATTTTAGATACTTTTTCAATTAACAAATAATATCAAGATATCAACACTATAACAGGGAAGTTGCATCTGAATTTCTTATAATAATAAATTATTATCACATTAAATTCTGCATACAAAATGAAGATATTCTGTAACTACATCTTTGGTATTTGTATTAGCAAACTTACCCCTTCTTCCAACAATGTCCAAACATAATCAATGGCAGCTATAGCCCCTGTCCTGCCACAACCAGCACTGAAAATAAATAAAATAAAATAAAATCAGATTGTTGGATAAAGTCACTTAAGCATTTTCTTTATTTAGTTTGAAAGCATAAGGAAAGAAACACATTCTTTTTAATGGTATCCAAGGTAGAATAGGATTTCATCAGTTTGTACCTGCAGTGTATTAACAGTGGCGCAGCATCATTCTGTCGTGTACATCGCATTATGCCAATTAAATCTCGGATATGAGCAGGGTTATCGGGTATTCCATGGTCTGGCCATCCTGAATAGTGAAACTGTGTTACTACCCGGCTCTCTTCACCTTTTGTAACTCTTAATTTTCGTTGTATAAAATCAGATGCTATTTCTTCTTCCTTTTCCTAAAAAAAAAAATGACAAGAAAAGTTTAAAAGTGAAGACGTCACTTAATTTGCTAAATAGAAAAGATATATATAAAAAATATTTGAAAAATCATTTCACTAAATAATTTAAACGAAATACAACAAATACAAACCCAGAAAAGGTCAAAGTAAGTGCAATTTTAAAAAATAAAAACTACCATAGATACTCGTTCTATAGCCCGTTTGTTCATAAACAAAATGAGGGGTGAGACTGCAATCAGGCTTATAAAAAAGTAAAGGAAAAGACGTAAACAGGGTAAGGGTTAGCCTGACAGGACGTAACAAAACAGCGAACGTTTCGGCAAAGAGCCTTTTTCAACGGACATACAATACACAAATAAAACGAATATGAAAAATAAAAACTTAGCTAAGGTGAAATCCAAAGAGTCAATGAAAGTAAAGCTTAAAGAGAGCAGAGTGAGCCTATATATAGAGGTTAATATAGAAAGTTTATAACCCGCTCGTAAGCTGAGCACAAGGGTTACGGGTAATTTTTTGTTGCTTTGGTAAACAGTGGTGAAAGCTCGTACATTGAAAACAATATTTGTAAAACAGTTTATTAAAACATTCACAAACATAAATAAAATGAATAAATAAGGTTAGTGCAGATGTTTAAGATTTATAGCTTCTGGAAGGACAGTCGAATCTTGTAGAATGTAAGCAGACTCCCCAACATTTTCCCCTAGACTTTGTCCAAAATAAGTCAGCTTTAGAACGAGTAAATACAGTATATTAAAAATTATGCATAAAATTTCTTACTTTTTTTATTTAAAAGCTTAATTTTTATTACAAGTTATTGGTAACTAGTTTACTTTGAAAGGTTTACATACTGTATAAACTGAAATATCCCCAAAATCTTCAGACTTGTTTACATCATTCCAATATTGTTTGCATTTAATCTGCAAATAAGGAATTAATTGCCAACACATGATGACATCATAATCAATAGATAGTATTAATTATAATAAATTATAAGAAATGTATGTTTTATAAACATCATTTACAACACCAAATATAATTTAAGTTGTTAATAATTTTCTGATAATAAATTATAATAACTTTATAACAACAACTTATAAGATAACATTATGTTTTAAACTAAATATTAATCAAGCTAAATCAAATGAACAATTAAAAAAATGATCAGCACAGTAAGAGTGAGCACTGATTACATTGAAATTGATCAGATAAATTAAACGTAAACCTACTAAAGATGTTTAAATTGTGCCAGTACCTTTCCTAACTCCACTATTCGACAAGCCATGAAGATTATCTCAACATTATACTCCCAAATCATTCTCCAGAAGTCAATGACTGTAGTGGCTAATGGTCCTTGACTAGCAATGTATCCTCCAGTGCCTTTAACACCCTAAAGTCATTTGATAATGGTTTAAAATATCATTGCATTGTCTGCATCATATCATTTCATTTCAATACAACTTCTGGCTTGATTCAAAGCTAGCTAGAAAAAATAAAAAAATGAAACCAGCCCATCCAGTAAACTTAAAAGTCTAATATAAAAGTCTTCAATAAGCAATGAAATGGGAGAAAAAAAATTCTTACTGTTAGCTTGCTTGCATTTATATAATCAGAATCCTCTTCCCCCTCCACTGGTGTCAGAATTATTCTATGTTCATCATCTGAAAAAGTTCCATTATTGGAGATGATATTTTTAAACTTATGCAATTCATAATATGTTTAAAAGATATTTTAACTCATTATGAAATAATAGAATAATTAATACTATAGGCCACAATTATTTGGAACTTACATGGCAAAATGTCTTTGTATCTATTTTTTTTCAAGTTAGCCTCAACTTTTCCTACATCCATGCTAAAAGCATTTTCCCGGCGATTTCTCACCTGCACCTCATGAATCATCTATGAAAATTTTAGATAATAAAATTTTTTAGATTACTAATAAGGTATGACTAAAAATAATACTAGCAATAATAATAATAATAATAGTAGTAAATTATAAAAGTATACATCATATTCTTTATTAATAATGTATACGTTCCACCAGTCAGGATATAAAAACTGTACAAAACCCCCAAAAATGTATTGCACCATTCAGCCACATTTGAATATAGTTTGATAATAAAAAATGTTTAAATAATTTAATTACATGTGCAGCAAACTTAGCCAATCTCTATGTCCTCATTTTACCATGTTATATAAAATTGCTTTTTTTTTTTTTTTGCCTGTCCGTGTCAAATCACTTGAAATTTTTTATACTTACATATCTACAATGACAATATGTTATTGGGGGGTAAAAAAATAAAATCATTTTAACTTTGTAAATATTTTACAACTTTGATGATGTTCAAAACACTTGCTTTTTTATTAAGTTCAATGTTCAGAGTTTACCCTACTTGGGAAAACAATAAAAATAATCTCACTAGCCCTACCACCTTTTTCCTTCCTCAAAGAAGTCAAGCATGATTTATGGTTTTGAGTTTCAAAACAAAACCAGTATGTCTGCTATGAATGTTTTACCTACATTAAACTAAAGTGTCTATGAAACATGTCTGGCCAGTGGTCAAATGAGTAAAGAGATTGCTTTATTATTGGAAGGTAGTCTAGTGTAAGAGAAGTTAAAATTACTAACCTCCATGTGGTTAGTTAGATCTAGAAATCCAAAGTAAACTGGTAATTGAGAAGGATTCACATAATAGTGGATATTTTTATTGTTCATAAAACCTAGACATAAATTTTCTTAACTTGTTATAATGGTGAAAGTGGTGAAATTCAATGGTAAGAATAATCTCACATAAACACACAATAAATTTTTCAAAAGTTTTACAGACCATGTTTTTAAAATGAATTTAAAATGTAAAATTATAATATTTGGCTATTAGTTGGAGAGTTTAGGAATGAGTGTTGCTGGAAAATATTGACAAATCTTGCAGCATGTGTAACTAAGAAATTTAGAGCGCTTTTCTAAAATTTTTAGTGTGGAAAAGTGATACATTTATCACACTTGTGAGGAGATGGGCACTGTGCAATAAGTCCAGAGTATATCTGTCAATTAACATAACTAAGTATGCCTTAAGTAAGTTTGTCTATAACAAGTTTTTAAATAGAATCGATGAGTTGTCTCCCCTTCAAAGAAAAAAAGCATTTGAGAGATTTTAGAGTACATATTGAGATTTTGCATCCATTAAATAAAAGTATCTTGTTTCATTTTAACACTTTTGACACGTTTTGAATTTGTTTCTATTACACAATAATGATACTTGCTGTTAGCATTTTTTTTAATAACATTGGATTTAAATTAAGAATTTGATAGCGCTTTAGATTTAACTGAACGCTTGTTAAGGTTAATGTTACAAATTACAAGTTGTAATAATACACCCAAATTTAGACTAATAAAGGGAAATATGGTTAGTTGGTCTTTACAAAGTTTACCATATACTTATAGCCTTACTTTCCATCCTAAAGAGCTTTGGTGGGTGAGGGGCTGACGTTAATGAAAGTTTTTATTTTATTCATGGGGCTATGAGAATAATAGGGAGAAGAGTAAGAAAGTACAAATAGGTTTTTAATTTATGGTTTAATATTAATGAATGGCATGAACAACAAAATTGGGCAAAATTTATTTTGCCCCCCAATACAGAATCTAAGGTAAAAGATCATTCTAAATGGATAAAATATTACTTATTTTTAATGCACTAATAGTTATTTTTATAGTTTTTTTTTAAAGCTAGATTTGCCTCCTTTTTGTGGCAAAAATATTACTTTCCTTGTTTAATCTATTGAAAATCAGTTTAAGCACTTTTAAAACGTCAAATTATAGGTATATCTTTAAAAATTAATATTGTAATAGATGAACATGTAAAATAACTTTGAATAAGCAATGATTATTCAACAATAAACAATTACAGTCGGACCCACTTATCTCGACCTTGGTTATCTTGCCAACCCTATTATGAAAACACTTTTGAAGTTGAATCACCAAATTCTCTCTTTATCTAAGCATTTTCTCATCGGTTATGTCACTTATTTTATGTCGCCAAACCCTAATATCTCGAGAGGGCCAAATTTGCCATTTAAGGTCGGTTATCTCGATTATCAATTGTTGTCAACTCAGTTTGTTTTTGCGAACTGGTTAATCATTAAAAGAAAAGCCCATTTTACTGTCCGGTCCATATTTTCCCTTAAATTTTTTAGAACAAACAAGGGGAAGGCATCAAAATCCACCTCACAAGGTCTGCTAGAGACGTCACAGCCCGCTTGCATTCAGCTCTCAGAGCTGTGTAACTTCTGGTACCATGCTTCGCTAACTATGCTTAACTTTTTAAAAATTAAAAATCACTAACAGTGATGACGTGTATTTTTATATTATTTATTGATCGGAATATTATTATTAAGAAAACACTTTGATGTCACGGTCGTTGGCTCTGGTATTCTGCCATAACACAACAAAAAATAGCTAATAATCTAATATAACGACTAAATATTAACGCACATCATGTACATAAAGAAATTTCAAGCACATGTTTATATTTTGCCACCATATTAGTTGTCCTTTATCTCGATCGTTGGTTATCTGGACGCTTTTCGGCAAACCCCTAAGCCGTCGACATAATCGGGTGCGACTGTAATTATAAATCCTAAGCCCTTATCAGAGGGATTTTCCATGTTTGTGTCAGACCAGTTTTTTAAACAAAATTATTATTGAGACCATTGTTAAGGTGATCTGAACCATTTATGAATTATTATTGAAATGATTGTTAAGGGGATCTCAACCATTTTTGAATTAATATTGAAATGATTGTTAAGGGTATCTCAACCATTTACGAATTGCGAAAACATTTTTCAAACCAAGGAGTATACTTGAACACATATTTGTGGCTTAACAAGCAAATAAAGTGGCAGAAGTTTTAAAATTCTAGACATTAGGACCTACTCAATTGCAGGCATAGAATAGGCCTACAAATATTTAAAAGGAATTAGGTCCTAACTTAAATGGGATACATAAAAAAAGTTTGGTCATGAAAGGTTAAATCATAGAATTAGTATTACATAGAATATAGTCATAAATAATTTCAATACAAATTTAAAAATTATTATTGCTATGACTCTGAACTGTGAAGTCACTGAATTGTAGTTGGAGCATCAGGATCTCTATAGACTGTCTATATACAGGCAGAAAGATGATGATAAGAATAAGTAAAAAGTGGGCTTAAGTAGGAAGGGTGACTAAATTAATGATTAGTGCATTCTGTGATACAAAGAATATATTTATCTTCTCTTATTTATTGCAGATGCTCCTTCTATACATAAGATTATTGTGTCCTACGCTTATCCATTTGTCCTAGTGCAATTATTTGAAACCCTCAGCATGTCAAAAGTTCAAAGCCTTTGTAGCAATTGACATCCAAAAAGTGTTAAATATGCTTTGTTTGCAAATGCTGCTATCTTTTTATATCAATTATATTGATATTTTTCCCCTGCCATTTTGTGTTTAACGCATTAAATCAGTTTGTAAAAATAATAAATTAATCTAAATCACTAAATATATATTTAAGATTTTTGTTCCTGTTGAGATATTGTTGGATAAATCATTTATATAAATTCAAAATAGTAAGGGATCTAGCACAATTCCTTGTGGAACTCCTGAATTAACCTTTATTGGTGCAGATTTAGATCCATTAATTATTACAGTTTGCTCCCTACCTAATAGGAAGTCTTGGATCCAGTGATGTAAGGGACCTGAGATTCCAAAGTACAGTCGAAACCGCTTAAGTGGGACGTGGTGGTTGAGAGGTAGCGCTCTCGACTGTCATACCGATGGTCACGGGTTCGAATCCACACGAAGGTGAGGATTTGTTCTCGCGGCCTGAGGAGTCCCCGAGTCACCCAGCTCCGAATGGGTACCTAACTAGACAATAGTTAGGCGGCTGGGGTAATGCGTGGAACCCCTATAGCCGTGGCCTGTGACCGCTGCATCACTTGCCAACAGATCATCTCTCATGGTCTGTGGACGCAATTATCTTCTGCATAGAAGGAGCGTCTGTATATCTAAGATAGAAGATAAGTCGACGGCGTTGGGGTATGAAAAATGGCATCGACATAAACGATGATCGAGTTAAAGCGAAAATCAATATGGCGGCAAAATATTAACATACGCTTGAAATTTCTTTCTGTACGTGATGTGCGTTAATTAGTGATGGGACGATTAATCAGAATCGTATCGGAATATTGGGACCCTATTTCTTCACTCTTTCTTAAGGTTGTTAAGACCGTTCGGAACTTTAATTTATAATTTATAGAACTCTGTTTCCACAGAACGGCGTTCGTTTTTAAAGACCGTTTAAGTTTAAATATAACGCCGTTTTGCGGTGATTCCCAGATTGAGCTATACTGTGCCTTCGAAGCCACTTGCTTGATTTTCCTTACAAGCTACACAAATAAGTAACCTACACATCCCCTCATTGTCCCCGAACCATTCTTTTCCTATCTTCTTTGGGTCCGTCCCCTCAGCTTACAATGGACTCAATGGACTCAGAATGGTCTATCGTGACCTATATATGACTCATGACAAAGCGAACTCTTCTCTATATAAACGTACACAAATAAATTAGGTACTCCTTTTAAACCTTCAACTTTGACATATTTTAATTAATTCTAACCAATAGTTAAATGGCTTTTGCACACGGCCACTTCTTATGAATGAAACAATGAGAACAAAGCAGTAGTACAGTACATGTAATACATGTAGTCAAAATGAGGTTGAAGGATGAATGTTTGCCAATGACAACAAGTCTGCACACGGTACATTTTATTATTCCATACGATCCCCTCAGCTTACAATGGACTTCGGTAACTTGATGCTAATAGGACTATTTAACCAACAACAATGGTGTGGGAGATTGAGAGTGGGGGTGGGTAAACTGTCTGTATTCTGTTATATATTTTAAAATCTGGGGAGCCTTGTTTACAGTAAGCAGCCTATGATTTTGGTATCGTCCCATCACTAGCGTTAATAAATGATAATGTTCATGCACGTGTTTTTGGAGTTTTTTTTAAACACAACAGCATTGCCGTTATTTGTTTGATGAAGCTATCGGCATGCTATAAAATTGTACATACATGTTTGCTAACAACAAAAGGTATATGTGCACCAACTGACAGCAGAAATTTACAAATTTAAAATAAAAACCAACGTCGATTATCGATAAAAACTTTTATTATGCTCCAACACATCTCTGAAACGTATCGTATATATGCAGTTACTTTGGTTTCTTTAAAAAGTCTATAATGCTTTGTTGTTTTTTTGCCTTTAATCGTCTGCTTAAAAACAAATAACTAAGAATTTCAAAAGCCGGCGATTGCCATAGCCATAGTACCAGAAGCAACACAGCGCTGAGAGCAAAACGCAAGTGGGCTGTGACGTCACCAGCAGACCCTGGCGAGGCAGAAACTTGGTCCCTAGTCCCTTCCCTTGGTTATAAAAAAAATCATAGCTAACATTTTCAAAAGCTGGCGATTGGTCATGGGGATCGAGATAACCAATGTTAAGTGGCAAATTTGACCCTTTTTTGTGCTCGTGTTATGAGGTTTCAGCGACTTAAAAAAATCAAATTAAACGACGAGAAAATGCTAAGACAAATAGAGAATTTGGCGGTTCCAATAAAAAACGTCGACATAATAGGGTGGTCGAGCTAACCGAGCTCGAGGTAAGTGGGTTCGACTGTATTTAAGTTTTTTAAGTAAACTAAGGTGGTGAACTTTGTCAAATGCTTTGGAGAAGTCTAATAGTATTGTATCTATTTGATCATTATTGTCTTAGCCTTTTGATAGTTCATCTATTAGACCTATTAATTGTGTTTTACATGATCTGTTTTTCTAAAGCCATGTTGGTGTGGGCATAAGACATTATATTTGTCAAGGTGGTTAACTATTCTGCTATATATAATGTGTTCCAGTAATTTACAGGTGATACTAGTAAGTGATACAGGTCTGTAATTACCAGGGTCTGATTTATCACCTTTTTAAAGAGTTGCATTACGTTGGCTAATTTCCAATCCTTGGGCACTTTTCCCTGGTTTAGAGAGGCTTGAAAAATAACTACAAGGATTGGGGACAGTTCATTGCTTAATTCTTTTAGTAACCTGGAAGGCAATTCATCTGGGCCAGTAGCTTTGTTTATTTTAAAGTTTTTTAGGAGTGAATGTATACCTATCTCATCTACAGTTATGTTACCTATTTCTACCATTTTATTTAAATTTATTAAAATTTCCTTATTACCTGAGGCAGAAAATGATGATGCAAAATTTGTGTCTCATTATCATTATAGGTTTTATTATTTGAGCCTTTTGGTGTGGCTATACCTGTAGGCTCCAATTTTTTTTTGGATTTGATAAAGGACCATAAGTTTTTATTATCTTTAGTAATTACATTGTTTATAAAATCATTTTGGAGATTTTGATTAAGTTTTTGTGTCAAGTGTTTAATTTTTAAGTATTTTTTGTGTATCCTTTCTAAATTGGTAGCCTTAAATTTCTTAAATAAGAAATTATCTTTTTGTTTGCATAACTTTTTTAATATAGAATTGAACCAGCATTTATTAATTCTATTTGAAGTTAGTTTTGTTGGAGCATTCTCATCCATTATAACCATAAGCGCGTTAGCTCAGTTAACATTAATGTCAAATGTCAGCGAGAGGATATCTGATACAGTGAATAAGATTATTGGCATTCAAGTCAATATAAATGAAAGTGGAGAGTAGTTTGGTGTCTATGTATAGTACGTAGATAAGAAATTTTCATAAATATCGTATTTAAAAATGCGTTTAGTTGAATTTGTTGTTGTTTTCTAGAAGGAATTGGTTAATTAGCAGGCTTATATTAAGAGTGTACATGTACACATGATGACTTTGAATGTATTTAGCGAATTTTATATTCCCTAATGAGTCTGCATTACCCCCAAGAATTCTCCTTTTACCCCAAATGGAGTAATTTACCCCTGTTTGCTGACCCCTGTTCTACAGTAATGAGCCTGGTAGCTCATCTTTGGATTTACTCTAGTTCATCAATGTTTCTTTTGGTGGATGTGTTCCATTCAGAAGATGCATATTGTAGAACAGGTCTCACCAAACTAAAGTGAGGTAGCACTTTAGTTATATACTTTTTATTACATTATTTACATCTGTCATCTGTAAAAGTTACACTTTTAAGTCTTTGTAAAGCCTAAAGAAGTTTTGTTTGATTTTATTTTTATAATTTACTTCTTTGACATGGGAATTCAATTATAATTTCTCATTTATATTTATTATTATTGTTACTCCTAAGTATTGTGCATCTTTAGTTTAGTTTGTATTAGTTGTTTTCCATGATTGAAATATTTAAATTTGTTTTTTTCTTCGTTACTGAACTCTCTGAACTGCACTTCTGGGTGGAAAGAAAATATACTATACTTTATTAACTTTATATATATTTCAGTCACTTCAATTTCAATCAGAACCAGTCAATCAGTTAAGTTAAACGGAGTGTCTACTGCTACGACAAAGTAACGGCAGACAACCCGCGCGGATGTGGCTGGTGCTACGACATGTCGTAACGCCAGCAACATCCGACCGGGCTGTCTGCCGTTACGACAAGTTACGACATGTCGTAAACAATTTTCTGTATTTTCAAATATGCTATTACTAATACTTAAATACTAAACCATAATTCTCATAATGATATATCATGATCACTAGATACGCTTATTAATGAATTTTAAAGGTTTAAAAGAAAATCTAGATTGAGCCATTAAATGAAAAACAGTTATAATTTTAAAAAATTACTCTTTCTCATCAGCTTCGCTAGATCAAGTGATAGTCTGGTTGCTCTGCAATGATATGACACTAGTGATAGCGGGATCGAATCCCGCCGCCGTCATGTTTTTTTTTTTTAAATTTCATTTTTTATTTTTTTTTTTAACATTCATAATGAGTATGCTAATAATTTTTGTTATTATTCTGAAAAGCAGATACGTTGACTAAATCTGTTAAAATAAAAAA
>MUZC01004727.1:136569-185198 GCA_002072015.1 Radix auricularia | reverse complement strand
TTTTTTTTTTTTTTTTCGGTTACACGGTCCTGCGGTCCTGAATAAAGAGGACCGATCCTGATCTGAGGACCGGCTAACCGGTTAACCGTTAACAAGCTTAGGATCAATGCTATAAATAAAATTATCTTTTCATAATGTTCTTTAAAAATATTCTTTATTTATAATTTATGTAACTTTGTATAAACAGTAAAATTTACTACGAATAATTTGTTTTTTGCTTGATACATTGCATTTTCCTGAAATGGAAATCATGACAATCATAAATGATATTAAATTGGAAATGTTATGAACCAACCTTTTCTTGTTAAGCACTAGTTGAGTTTTTAAAAAAAAGCAACTATTTTGAAATTTAGAATTATTCAGTTTTAAGTTTTTGAATCTTCGGAACACTTTATGACTGTTTTATTGTCATTTTATTTTTATTCATCTGGTAGTAATAATAATTATTAATTTTACTGAATTTTAAAATGTTCTTGTACCATTATTTTTTAAAGTCATTTTAAAATTTAAACAATATTCTTTTTGGCTGAAAATGGATTTATAAAATTATTTCATCCCCCAAATCAGAATGTTAAAATATTTGAACTGCCCACAATGCTTAACTGGTTTGAAATCTACCTCTCATCCTTATCATTTCAAATCAATTGGCTAATCCAATGTGTCTATCAGAGTGCCTTATTCCTGCCACATTACTAAATCACACTAGTCCTTTTTATAAAGAAATTTAATCTCTTTAATTACTTAAAAAAATTTATATTGAGCCTTACAACAAATTAAGCAATCTTTGGAGTTTTTATTGCATAGAGAGTCACATTTAAAATACACTAGAAAATCTGGCTATTGGTGACATTGTTGTTAAAAGTGGATAAAAGAGAGTAAATGTCTCAAACACACTGAAGTTAGTTTTGGTTGAGAATCAGACAGCTCTAAATTTCACTTTTTAATTGTTTAAACATTTTGTTAACTGGTGGCATATATTAAATTTTCAAGGAAATATGTGTTACTTTTTTAAAATCCTCATGCATTATGTCTTAATAACTTTAATTAAGAATGCCTATTTTTGTATTTTGGGCTTATTCTTCCTGTTTATGTAATCCTTAGGCCTTAACAAAATCTAGTAAATGTCCAAAAAAGACAGAAGACGTGTTTTGGCACAAATCTGGGGAACTCCAACAAGTCATGATATAGACATGGTTGATGAAGGCGACCAAATAGTAGTTTTTTCAAATTTCAGGGGAATTATTAATTGGTGGATGGAAATATTCAAGGTCTGTTAATATATCTAAGTTAAATTTTAACAAATTATTTTGACTGAAAAACTTGACGAGAATATAAGCACTTATATAGATGATGTTTAGGGCAGTGTTATACCTACTGAATGTGATGTTGTATATTTTTCAGGAAACATAATATTATGTATTCTAATTAGTACAGCTTAAAAAGCTTTCTCACTCTATGTTTGTGGAAAAAAAAACTATTCCGTTCCAATGGCACATTTAGTGAAATATTAAAGAAATGGTAACATTTTGTTATTTAACTGGATCTAAGCCGACAGGACTAAGACCATTTGGTTCTACAAACAAAAGTTGAAAAAATATAATAAAGTTATTTACTTGCACTCATTATTTTATTTTTAAAAATTATTAATGGATTTTCATAAAGTGGCTTATTCTTTCAGTGGTTATATTTTATTTCAGACATACTACCCAAACATCAAGTGTCGTGAAAAGGGAGATATCATTAAGATTAAACCAACCATGGGTGTGACAATTAAATTGAATAAGACCACAAAACTTATGAGAGTCGGTGGTAAAAATCACTGGCCATGGTTTGTTGACACTTTTGAAAAATTGTTAGACATAGGTAACGGAGATGCTATTGAACTACCTAGTGATGGAGCATCAGCTGTCTCAGAGAATTCAGTCACAAGATATCTGCAATTAAATAAAGATGATGAAGAGGTATATTAAATAACTAATTTAGAACTTATTTGCACATGGTCTTCCTGAATTCCCCCCCCCCCCTTTTTTTTTCTATATCATTTCAAATAAACCTTTGAAGTTGTGTGGGATTTAGAACAAGGATACTAAAAATATCA
The DNA here is from genome assembly GCA_002072015.1 of Radix auricularia. NCBI lineage: Eukaryota > Metazoa > Mollusca > Gastropoda > Lymnaeidae > Radix > Radix auricularia. The sequence goes on along the minus strand of MUZC01004727.1, from coordinate 183,100 downwards.
GTTATGATTGAATGGAAGGTAAAATGTCTTCACAGGCTTAAGTGCCACTGGGATAGATGAATTGAAATGGATCAAGCTCAATGGTCCATTTAAATTTTAGTGAAAAAAAAACAATTAGAAGAATGCTAAATTCTCTTGTATTAACAATTTTTAAAAAAAAAGTATTCTTGAGTTTGAGAAGAAAAAAAATTCAATTGAAGAAAAATTACTTTTAAAAACACTTTCTGCTTTTATTCAAATTAAAAATGTTCTACCTACTTAATATGCAGGTTCAAGATTTGTTAGACAGAATCCCTGAGGGTGGAGGTATCATGCATCATGAGTTCATCATGCGTCTTTGGAAAAGTTTACTGGATGATTGGTTTGGAGTGGGAGGTGCTGTTTATATAGTCACTCCTCGAATTGATTCTGAAAGGCTCTTTCAAGTTATGTTACTTATGATAAGGAATAAAGGCACAGGTTTTACAGTAAGATGTCTTTTTATTTTTTATGCACTGCAATAGGGTCTCTTTAAATTCGAAATGATTATGTAAGCTTGTGAAAAGCAGTCTTTGACAAAAATGTTTGTTTTATGTGACATTAAAAGTAACTATTTATAAAGACTATAATTGATATTTAATTACCATAAAATAAATGTCAAGTAAATAAACCTACCAAAGTAGGAAAACACATAATCTCAAATTACAGTAGTTCAAAACTTCAAACACAAAAAAAACATTCCAAATAGCATGCAAAAGATAAAATCCAAATCATGTAATGTAAAAGCTCATGCTAAATATACACTTGTATGAAACTGACATGGCCCAAAACTCTGTGTTTATTTTTATTAAAATTTTAAGGAATGAGTAAGAACTTTTTAAATAAGGTCATACACCAAAATTGTGCTTTTCTAATAAGTTTATATGAGGTTATGAAACACCTACAGCTCGTTACTTAATGTATGGGGAAAATATAGTAGGGCATCCTTAAAAGACTCTTGAGGAAGCTTTTCATTTTGTTTAAAGTGGGCAAAAAGTTAATTTTACTTGAGCTTCTCGGTCTCATTACACATGAGAAGTTGTTTATTGTGAGTGATTATTCTGGCCTCTCGTCCTCATGGAGCAACAGTCAAACATCATTAATGTCTAAAATTCTTCCAGGCATACCTATCCTGGGCCACTCTCTCCATCATCTTCTAGATATGGCCAAGTCTCTTGACGTCTATCTTCATATCTCAGCACCAAGTGTTTCCTAGTTGACCTCTTTTCTGCCGTCCCTGAGGGTTCTAGTTTAGGGCTTGCCTTGTCATGTTGGAGGCAGGTTTTCGTAGCATATAATCTGGATAATTTTTTGATCTATAGGCTTCTGCCTTATCCGCTTCCACAATTCCAGGCTGCTAATTGTCTCAGGCAACTGCGAGTGATACCAAACTGAAGTTACCAAGTTTTAAAAAAAGATCTGCAAGTTGCATCTTAAGTTTGTCCACAGTTCATATTCCCCTTTCATAAACTAACTGATGAAGCTGAATCGCTTGAGGTTTATTTTTCTAAAATCATTTAAAACTACTGTCATATGATTCATTTAAAATGTAATTAACACAATTTTAATAAATGAAAGAATTAGATCGGAAAATGGCTAAAAGGGTATCCGCATGATATAAATATAATTAATGGGATTTTTAGTATAAAGATCGTAATGAAAACTTAAAACAACCAGCAGGTCAGTTATGCGTATGTTGCAGCTCTATTAAATGTTTCATTTATTTTTATGCAAACACAAGACATTAACTATTCTTTAAAATGATACATCAGGTGACCCTTTTGACCCCAGCTAAACAAGATGGTGAACGGTTTGAAAAAATCATGGAGAAAACTAAACGCAGAATGAAGGAGGTTAAAACGGCTCAAAATTCCAGACTTGTTTCAGATATCAAGCTCCAGTGGGTGCTCAATACTCTTCAGATCCAGCATGAAGAATTCTCTACAAATTTCATTGCCGCCCACAAGGATGATGAGGGAGAGGTTCTGACCACAACTGCCCACTTTCACAAAGCTCATTTTCACCACCAACTCAAGGACAATGTCTGCTATAATAGGTTGAGCGCTCATGATCTACGGAAAAATTATCTCTTGCCCCTCAATATTGGTAATAATGTTTTTTAAGGGAAGTCAATTTTTGTTTTATCTGATGTTTCCATGTTTCTCATTCCGAAAATGTAAAAAAATATTAATGTATAGAGTCAGAAATGCATTATATTTTTAAATACAATTTTGCATTTTAAAATCAGCATCCTATTTTTTTTTTACACATGATAAATTGTACTTTTAAATTAACTAAAACTGTATTTTTATAGTGGCATGAATGGGGACTTATTTTAAGACCACTTGATGCCCCTATTAGAATGGCTTTTCTAGTTTCTAACACAATAAAAATATGTTTACCCATAATAAATTATTTAATGGGAAAATTTGGAAGTAACTTCACTTGGATATAAAAATTTCAATAATGTCGATTTTGAAAATCTAAAAACAACACAGATTACCAATATTTTTATATTCTAATTTTTTTTTATTACAATGAGCATATCTTAGATCAGTGCTACTGAAAGTTGTGGTGCGTGTACTGGTGCCAGTCCTTTGGCAATTGGTCGCCGGTTGGCAGAAGTTATCAAGAAAGGACAGAAAAATATAATCATAATTGTCCATTTGCAACCTTTAATACTAAGCCTATAGGGTATGTCAATTTATTGGCATGGCTCATAAATGAACCAAATAAAATAAAATAAATTAGTTTCTGCTACCATGTTATTGCAGAGAAAATAATTCACCGGTCCTTGGTGCAATAGAAAAATTTCCTGCCGGTCCACCATACTAAAAAGTTTGAGAAGCACTGTTTTAGCTCATCCATGTAGTAAAAGTGAAATTGAACCAGTAAATATTTAAATTTGTTTTGAATGGTTGTGAATTTCAGATGAACATTCCTTGTATAAAGTAAAATTTTAAAAATGGGCTTTTTGTGAGTTTTAGTCTTTAAAACTCAAAATTAGAATTTTCATTTTCAACGCAAATTTAATTTTACACTGTTGTATACACTAATTTATTCTGTATTTGAATGGCCAAGTGCCTTTATTTAAATGTTGTGTTGCCATTTCATTAGATTCACATGTTAGTGGATTAACCAGAGTATCAGAAGGATGAAACTTAGTCTGTATCTTTTATTTTTATTGTCTGTTATTTACATTAGCACATTTATTTGACATATATACAAAAATTAGATTTTATTGAAGACATTTTCTGCTTGAGCAGCAATCTATATCTACTTTTTTTTATCATGCTATCACTTTTTTAATACAATTATTTGCATATGTGAATGTTTTTAGTTAAGGGGCTGTTTTGTTTTATTCATAGATATGTTAAGCTCTTAATTTTACAAGTTAAATTTTAATACCCAAAATGCAACAAAAGTACATAAGTTTGGACTTACAGAAAATTCTTTTTTAAAATATATTGCTAAATCAATTTTTGTCTAGCAATATAAATATGCCATTAGATCTATATCTTCTGTAACTGTAAGATTTATATACACAACTTGTTTAATATACTATTATCAATTGCAGACAGAACTATCAGTGCAATAGTTTTTAATTTTGTAAAAAATTAATTTTGTTCATAATCATTAATCAAATGAAGGGCTTGTATCATTTATATTTATTTCAATACTTGATTTCTTATCTTATCTTCTTATCTTAGATATACAGACGCTCCTTCTATGCAGAAGATAATTGCGTCCACAGACCATGAGAGATGATCTGTTGGCAAGTGATGCAGCGGTCACAGGCCACGGCTATAGGGGTTCCACGCATTACCCCAGCCGCCTAACTATTGTTTAGTTAGGTACCCATTCAGAGCTGGGTGACTCAAGGACTCCTCAGGCCACGGGAACAAATCCTCGCCTTCGCGTGGATTCGAACTCGTGACTATCGGTATGACAGTCGAGCGCGCTACCTCTCGAACACCACGTCCCATTTTGACTTAAAATAGTTGTCAAAGATCATCATTAATTGATTAAAAGTGTTGTGGCTTAAAGGGGCAGAACTTGTCAGATAGTGTTGTTCTACTTGTGAAACACTTCCACATCATTTTTTCTAATTGAAAAAAATTACATTTTTTAAAGTTGTCACTTATGTCAAACCTAATTATACTGGCGTCATTGCAGTGTCAGTTGTAAAATTATAGGTAATTTAGAAATGTTACTTCATAAAATAACTACATTAAAACTAAAACAAGTAAAAAATGAATTGATTTATAAAGAAATGTTAATATCTTGTTCAATTCAATCAATTACACTTATACCTATTTATTAAAGCGATATTCAAATTTAAATTTGCTTATTTGTAGAAATGCATTGCTTCTATTTTTAAAAAGTTTATTAAAATTGTTGGGAAATACCTGAAAAGATTTCTATAATACTGATATGTCCTTTCATGCCTTTACTCTTAGCTTTATTGGTTGTAAAAATAGGTTTTCTGATTAGAAGAGAATTCAGATACACGGCTCATATCGGTTTTTTTTAAATAAAAAAAAGTGTTGTTTTTTTTAATTAAAAAAAAGTGTAGGTGTACCTTAAGACAATCTTCTATTTTCTTTATTTGACACAGTCAATGTGGAATATCTATAACATATTTGGATAATTGTTCAAACGGGATCAGACAGTTCTTAAACTCAAGTATTTTTTAAACCACATTATTGGAAGATACAACTGAAGTATTTATATCTTTGTGATGATCAGCAGAGCAATGAAGGCTATGTATGCATTAGTTTATACTAACAAATTTAGTTATAAACAATTTCAAAGCTTTTGGAAACAATAACTAAAGAAAAGGTAAATAAATTAACAACATCTTTCTGTATTATCATTTTCATGTTATTTTTCTTCACATCCATGGAAAAAAATGCATTTTTATATACAATGTTCTTAATTAAAGTGAAATGAATGCTTGTTAAATACAGTTTTATAATCACAAAGATTGTGTCATCCTTATTTACATTTCTTTTTACTTATTTAAAAATGTTAACCTTTATTTAACAGTAGGGTGAGAAATCCAGATAATGAACTACAGAATATTTACAGAGGCATTGGCTGCATGGCCATGTCTTAATTCAATTATAGCTTTAACAGGTTAAATTTTAGGAAAATAAAAACCCCTTCAAGTATCAATGTGAGCAAGTATTCTAGAAATACAAGGGAAGGAGAAAAAAGTCTGTATAAGTATAAAGATAATGCACATTTTCTAACACTAAATAAAGGCCAATTTTTCTTAGTCATTGAAAGTAAAGATGCAACCCCCCAAAAAATGTTTCTTTAAAGAAGGCTATAACATGAAAAGCAAAAAGATTAGAACAAAGAAAGCTATCGCTGGACATTCTAATATTGCGAAATTTGTGACTGCATAAGAGGATTCAGCTGCTGGGTTAAATGTGCATGAAGATAATTAATTAGCTAAGCAAATGTTTGGATTTTAAAGCTATAGTGATGATTTAAGTTCCAACAGAAGTTAATAGACATGATTAAAAATGAATTAAATCAGACATTACTAATTGAATGATGAGACATGGAAAATGATTTTGATATTTAAAAAATACAATGTAAGAGAAAAATTCACAGCCTTTTGACTCGGATCACATCCAAAATATAAACATAAATTTATTTATAACAATTTAATGAACCAGTATTATTAAAAGGGGACTGCAGAAGCAAGAGATCAGAATCATAATTAAGAGAAATAGAAGGAAAAGTATTTTCAGATTTACAAAGACTCAATATTATATACATAAATGAATTGGTTATAACCTGATCTTAATAAAGCATCAATTAAATCAATAAAAATATAATCACATCAATTGGTTCAACCAATCAAAATAGTTAACCTATGGATAGTTGAAGACAAAATTTAATTTTATTGCAATTAACTCATTACTTAAGACAAAAGCCTACATTTTCTTAAAAATTAAACTAGTGCAAAAGCCTAAACTGTAACAAAAAATGTTATTGCACAAATTCTTACTTGCTTTAAACAATGGTCAGCACCAATCATAAAGATTAAATTGAAACTTCATTTTTCGACTATTAAATGCAATAAATTTCATAAATAAGCTGAATTTTTACACATATTTTCTCATTAACCTCAAAATAAGGAATTGAGTTGAAATATAACACCAAATATTTATTAAATTGGTTTAATTGAAACATTGTGACTATGAAACAAATACTTTTGTTATCCTAATCAGGTTTTATAACTAATTATCATTACATTCACAACTAAAACATAAAATTCATCTCTTTACAAATGAAAATGTGAATATTCAAATTTCATTAATAAAATAAATCTGATCTGTTAGCACTTTTAAGACTATCTAATAATAAGCCTGAATTTGCTATTTTTGAAAGTTAAATGTGGTATACATAATACATATCTCAATGACAAAAATAGTGTAACAAATTGTGACCTTAAGTAAGAAATAATCTTAGATGAAAAGCGGTTGAAATGCGTATAAGTGACTAACAATTTTAATTGCTTTGGGAATTAATTTTTTGAAGTAGTTCACCCCTAATTGTGACCAGCTAGAAAGTTAGTGTTAGCAACAATGTATACATTCCCATCTTTTGTTTGTGCAGTCCACATTTAATCATAAATGGAACAATATTATTAAATAAGCCTGCATATAATTTATAAATATATACTTTACACATATATTTTTAAATGACAAATATTGTCACATTAAGAGAGAAATATAATACACGTTTTTAAAAAAGATGCCTGACCATTACATTTATATTTTAAGCTTGCTTGTGCTATAACTATAACTAGAATATTAACAATACATTTACAGGCACACAAAGATTCACATAAAAACTCTGTTGGAAATATGAAATTTTTATAAAGAGAAGTCCAATAAAGAAATACAATTATATTAAATTTAAGCTTATTACTTCATAAAGATTTTTTTTTTAAATAAAAATTATAACTTTTTAAAGAAACCTAAATAATTCATTCGAGTTTTTAACAAATAAATAGTGTCAAAATAAATACAGAAGATTTATGGTCAACTTTCTTATCTATTATTTTAAAAATCGATTTCCTATTCTTGCAACGCAAATTGCTTCTTATTTTACAAACAATTCACTGAATTGGGACTAACAAAAAATAAAATTCACTTAATAAAGCCATGGTAAATTAACAAGTGCAATGTTTACCAAAACAAAAATGGGAGTAGGGATAGGAACGAAAGACATGGTAGATTTTCTTTTGTTATTTAATAACCTTTTGAACCCCAAGAAACCTGCTTTAAAAAAAAAGACAAAAATAACCTATAATTACTTTTATTTAAACATACCCAGAAAGAGTTCTTAAAAATAACGAGTAAGCTCAAAGAATTGCCACCCAGTTATGTAACCTTTGATGAAATAGGGTCTTGTGATGGTCAAAAGTTTAAACCAAAAAAAAAAAAAAAAAAATATTCAGCTGAAATCGTATGTACAGTTATAATTTAAAATAAATAAGTCTCTGACAACAATAATATTACAAGATTGTGTTCATGAATCAGTCTGAGATCAGAGAGTGGATCAAACTGACCCAAGTACAAACAGCTTTTATCACAAAACCATGCCATAGACTTGACACCCATTAATAATTAGCATGGTCACAATTTAGCAAACTGAGTAAGGAATACTCCATGGTAGCAAGTATGAATCGTATGCATGTTAGTTATTTTAACTAAGGAATAAGATTATCTTGTGTGACAATATCAGTTTTTAATATGATGATGACTTAAATGAAAGGAACAATGGACTAGATATAGAAAACCACAAGGTTTCCATTTTGATTATTAAAAATTTATTTCAGTGAAATAAGACCAACTTCATAACACTGGTTTGAACAATATATACTAAATTTCATTAATGATGAACAAAAAGATATTTATCATTAACGTAAACTTCAAATTTTACGCTTAAAATGTAACCTCATGGTTTGCTGGATAAAGATTTTTAGCCTTTAATCTAAAATACAATGTTTTACACTCTTTTTATGAGAGAGATCTTCAACTAAAATTGGTTTATGAATCTTTATTTTATTTTTATACTGACTAAAACTAAAATTTAAAATGAAAATAAAAACTCTATAAATATAAATTAATTTTATATAATCTTTCAAAGCAGCAAAGGATTTCTTTTAAAATTTTCAAATTTCTTTAAAATTATGTTCTTTTTTTTTGTGAAGTTAAGTTTGGTAGCTTATTTATGTTTAAGAAATCTGGATACTATGTTTTTGGGATTTTCAAGCATTTTGAAAGATAAGGTGATTGAAAACGCCCTATTCACAGAAGTATATTTTTGCAAAAGTCATCACCTCTTCATTAGGAAATGTAAAAAAAATTTTTGCATTTCTCAGACTTTGAGCATAAATAGTAACATCACATGAAGTGCAGAATGAAATTCTCACACTGCGATGACATAAAGGAAACTTTATTGACTTGGAAAAGTTTGATAAAATCACTTGTTAGCACATCTAATTTAAATACAAGAGCAAGTGCCTTCTGTGACCAGAGTAGGGTACAACAAGAGCAGGCTGAGTTCCATGGAGAAGATAAGGTGGCATTTCCCAAAGACTCCAGTGAGCATAAAATAAGGTATACAGGATAAGATGTGAACAGCAGCTGCTAAGCCACGTCAGCATAAGTTATGGACTGCATATGACTATTACATAGGCCAGATGTGCTATAGCAAGAGAATATTTTAATTTTTTTTCATAGACAAACATATGTTTGACTATGACTGAAAGCAAGAAATCTATTTTTGCCCCATTTGGAAAAATTTACCAGTTTGCTACCACTGAATTACAAAACTGACTTAAAATGCTAAAAGTAATTTTTTGAAGGGGAGGGAGTGTGGACAAATTATAAGAGGGGTTTTCAGCTTCGTAATTTATAGACACACCATCAAAACCTCCATACACTGATAATGTATCTCAATAGATAGAAATAATGCATTCCCTAAAGCATTAATTTGAGATATTCAGCTTTTTCTGAAAAAAAAAAAAATATATATATATATCTCAACTGTTTTATATATAACCCATTTGCTTCCATTTTGAACAGATGCAACATATGCCCTTTGCAAATTAAAATGGGACCCCAATGTCTCTTAACACCAGCAATGTAACTTACCAGTCAAAGTGTCGAGAAGTATTGTTTTAGGCAGTGAAAATACGTCAGTTCATGTAAATTATATTAAAAAAACTGAGATTTATAACAGAATTTGAGGAATGCAATCTTTCACTAGATGCTCTGATGACCATTTCATAAAAGAAAATTTGACAAGTGTTACTTGTCAGCTTAAAAGAATCTAATGAACTGCTTTTTGTCATGGTGGTGATGTCAACTAACAGATGTGTCCAGACTTGGCATAAAATGTTTATGTTACTGGATATAGTAATAGAACAGTTATGCTAAACCAATGATAACTGGCTGTACAAGTTACAAGGGTTTACTAATTCATTTTCCTAATTTGAAAAAAGATGCACAACTAACCTAAAATGCAGAGTATAATTTTTTAACAGGCTTTGTTGCTTTTACAACAAATAATCAATAAAGCTATACATTTTAAGAAAAATCATTCGTTGTTCTATTTTATAAATTTATTTTATTAAAATTTCATGTTTCTTTTTTAAGAGTTCAAATATTTACTTTAATAACATAAGCGTGCTTTTATATTTGAATGTTATCTCACTTTGTTTAATTAGGAGTTGTATGCGATAAGGTTAATAACTTCTGAAAATTTCCACTAAAGGCAAGCATCAGCCACATAAAGAGTTCTCAACAAAAATATTTTTTTCATGCAGATTTTTCTTTACTCATTTGTAAAGTCTGTGCCATGACCAATTGCCATTTTGTTTTCGCCACTTAATCCTGCTTTTTAAAATAATTATAATAGCAGCCACATACACTGCTATGTTGCGTGCTTGTAGCTTTTCAATGAAATGAGTCTTTCCACTTTTTGCAGTTCAGCATACCTCTTCTTTCCACTTGTTACAGCTCACCATTTTTGCATATTAAGGTACACAGCCATACAAACTGTTATTATTCATTTTTCACTCCATTCAAAGGATTAAAAATTCCAGCAATGATTAATAGTTTCCACCAGTGAAAAAAAATTTTGGTGTAAAATGACTATTAATAGGTGTTTTTGGAGAGGCACACATGTGTTTAAAATCTAAGTCAAATGAATCTGTTCTGTGAATTGTAGGCTCTGATTTACTCCTCTTAATTTTGGGTATGGATGCATAGAGCGACTCTAATGAAGCCAGGAGCTGTGAAAAAACAAGGAATATATCAAGAATCATTCTAAATGACAATAAAATAATTTTCAAAATATAACATTTCAAAAAAATGTTCCTAATTAAAATCTTTAATGGAAATAATTAATATACTGCTTTTATATTTTATCTAAATAAAACACACAAATATAATTTTTTTAAACAAACAATAAATGAAACCCTTTTCTGAGTAAAACAAAATTATGTTTTAGTTTTAAAAAATAAATATAAGACTGATCAAATATCAGCCATGTCATAATGGATTATAAAACAGTAATGGTGATTTGTAAATTATTTAAATGAAATCGAATCAATTTTATATACATTCTGATTCCTAAATTTAGTTTTAGCGAATTTCTAAATTTTATAGAAATGGAAGTTATTTTTTTACAAAGCACATATAAGTATAAGAAATGCTTAATGCTTATAATTTATTAATGTATTTTATATAAATAAATTCAGGTTGAGACAGCTTTTATTACTGTAACCAAGTGGTGGCAAGACTGTATAGACAATGATGTAAGTTATTAGTGAATATGCAAAGGTCATGAGGATTACAGTTGTTAATATTTATTTGTTGAATAATTCTCCTGATTAGGAAGACAGTTACTCATGGGTAGAGTTGCCAGATACATGGACAACAAAAGTAGGACGCAATAAAACAAACAAAAAGGAAACATTATAAAACAAAAAGAAGGATGACAAAAGAGGACATTTTGAATATTTCATTTGAGTCATTCCGTGTTAAAGTCATAGTCATCACATTTTATTGTAATAGCTCCCCCCGTTCATGTAAGAGTCTTTCAAAAATCTTTTAATTTTAGTCTTGTAAAAATGATTTAAGATTGCAGTATTGGTCAAACAATTGCACATAATCTACATTAATACCCTTCTCTTTTAGATACCAAAAAGTCATCAAATTTAGAGTCTTTGATTTAATCTAAGTACATCCAATTAAAGCAGTGAAATTCATCAAAAGGTATTAATCACTTTCCTAAGCAATGTATGCATGCTTCATACACCAACTTAACATCTGCCAAAAAATATTCTTCTTGACCACTTCTCAACATATCCCAGACTTTCAGTGAAATAAATATTAAGGTTGTTAACGGTTAACCGATCCTCAGATGAGGACCAGTCCGGTTTAATCAGGTCTGGTTAACCGTAACTTCAAAGCATATTAACCAGAGTTAATTTTTTGTTGTGTTATGGCAGAATACCAGAGCCAATACGCAAGCGAACATAACGTGGTGGTCGAGAGGTAGCGCTCTCGACTGTCATACCGACGGTCACGGGTTCGAATCCACACGAAGGTGTGGATTTGTTCTCGCGGCCTGAGGAGTCCCCGAGTCACCCAGCTCCTAATGGGTACCTAGCTAGACAATAGTTAGGCGGCTGGGGTAATGCGTGGAACCCCTATAGCCGTGGCCTGTGACCGCTGCATCACTTGCCAACAGATCATCTCTCATGGTCTGTGGACGCAATTATCTTCTGCATAGAAGGAGCGTCTGTATATCTAAGATAAGATATAACATCAAAGCGTTTTCTTATTATTCTGGTATATAAATAACATAAAAATACACATCAGTGGAGTTCGGCTAATGAACTATTGTTTTTTTTTAATTCGCTTAGTTGACGAAGCATAGTATGAGCACTAATATTAACACACAGCGCGGCCATGATGTAAAAAAGTGAACATCACTCAAGGCCGCAAGTGTTACTATTTATATTACAAGAGGAAAGATACGCCTAATAGTACTACAAACAGACCGGTAATGTTACTATTTATATTACAAGAGGAAAGATACGCCTAACAGTACTACTACAAAACTGTTTACCGGTCCTCAAATTTGATTTTGTTCTTATGACAGTGTTAAAAGGCATTTGACTTAAAATTACCATATTGATATAAAATTTGATGCTTTCAAAAAAAATTTGTGTGTGTTGGAGCACAGAGCATCAGAGCTGAACACAAGAGCGCAGTGAAGTTACATGTTCTAAGAAGTTACCAAACAGCGCGAGGTGAAAAATATTAAGAAAAAATACAGACCAGACAGTAAAACTGTCCTAGGTTCTTTTGTCCTTGTCTTGGCTTTAATGTTTTTTTTAGGGTTGTTAACGGTTAACCGGTTATTCGGTTAACCGGTCCTCAGACCAGGACCGGTCATCTTTATTCGGGACCGTAGGACCGTGAAACCCAAAAGAAAACAACAACAACAAACTAACAAAAACTAGCGTTAACGCAGTGAAAAAAACTAGTGAAAAAAACAAGACAAGCGGTAACGTGCCTCGCCTCTCCCTCTCGCTTTGTCGCGGTGACTGTACTAGACTAACACAGTGCGCGTTAGATGTCAACAACGGTCAAGGCCGAGGCTGTTTCTATTTATATTAATTATAGTCTGTTTCTTATAAAGACAAAGAAAGCTATAAGAGCATATGACCCCGTGACCTATCCGCATTTTCTGATCACCGGTTTATAGTCTGTTTCAGTTCAGGCATTCAAAAACTTATCGGCGCACGCCGCTTAGTGAAGTACATGTACCTATATTACGAGAGGTATTTGAAAGACGTAGCAAAGATACCGGGCGATTAATCGGCCCACAAATTCGAGTTCGGTCTTTTAGTGACAGTTTTCCTGCTAGTCAAAGGCATTTGATTACCACATTAATAGTAGTAATAGTACGCCGAGTGTAGCTCAAACCCTATTTGAACAGAAAAAAACGGGGAAGGGGAACATGTGCGTCGCAAAATTCAATTATTCTGGCGAGTTGACGATCGAAAAATAATGTTTTTTAAAATAAATTCCATTCTATCGTAGCTTTATAATTTTATTATATTATTAATTTTAATATGCGAGTTGATCGGCATCACACACAAGAGAGGTAAACATGACGTCACAAAGGACGGGGCGAGGCGTTGGTTTTTTGAAACTAATGAAAAAACCTTGCTAACTTTAACGAACTATTGAACCTGTCCTCTTATTTAGACCGGTGAACTACGAGTACCCAAAATAAAATATTAAAAAGGCAATTAACCATCACTGTTTAGTTAATTTTTTTGATTAAAAAAATGCTTTGAATTGAGGGGCATGCGGAAAGAGCTGAACGCAAGCGGGGGGAAGCGGGCTTTGATGCCATCAGACGATGCCAGGCGACAACATTCTCTTGTTAGTTCTCAAATGGGTCTCAAAACATTAGGGATATAAGGACGAGCGGTTAACCGGTTAACCGGTCTTTTTTGAACGGTTAGTCGGTCCTCAAAAACGAGCGGTCTTAACAACCTTAGTTTTTTTATTTAAAAAATACCCATAATCTATGTTTTTATAAAAAGTAAACATAATAGTTGTAACAACAATACATAAAATTATAATATAAAATGTAAGAAACAATTTTAGCTTTGCCTGCTGGAAGGAAGATATTGGGCTAAAATGGAGGACATGTCCTTTTGCTGGATATCTGGAAACCCTACTCTTGGGTTATACTAGTTGAACAAAAAAAAGGACAAGCAGTGTGCAGCCCTAACCATATTCTCCTATTCCCTAATAGCTCCCTAACAAGTAACTCCACTCTTGTCTCTTTCTGTCTCTCTCTCCTTATAAAGGTTCCCAAAAAGTTTCTGTGAAATTCTGCAACTATCAGATTGGGATCATCAAAGTGTCATGCAGTCCCCAAACTATCTATCCATTCACATGGTCAAGTCTTGCCTGTGATGCTGGGCCATAAAAGTCGCAGTCCCTTTAACCTGCTGTGGGTTCTCCATTCCTTCCACTTCCCTACATACTAAAAGTTAACACCTCTTTTGTACTGTCCCTCTTCACATTTATCTCCTTTAATGCCCACCCTCCTAGGCTTTATGGTCAGTCCCAGATAATAGGTCTGGGACCAATGTTGTGGAAGAGGGAGGGGGGATCAAGTGTCAATGAGGAGTGTCATCTTATTTACTAGTAGTACCCCATACTCTCACGCACACTGCCACATTACAAAAAAACTAAATATTTCTCAAAACCCAATGATAATAAAAACTTTGTTTCTTTAAAACAAGAACGAGTCTTATTTACTAGGAATAAATACAATACAAAATTTTCTGTGAGATTTCTTCTTATAATTAAGAGGGGTTTTGTCTTTATTTTTTAGGACTACTATGCACCAAAATTGTTTACAAACCCAGAATATAAGACAATAAAATAATTCTACATAAACATTAAAATTACAGGTAAATGTTTTATACTTAATGAAAAGATTGCTCTTTTTAAAAACACACTCATTAAAACTCGGAACACAATTTTTTAATTTATAGAGAGAAAATTGTATAAAAAAATAGATTTAATAGAACTCTGCAGTTTAACTGGTTATATTTTTTACTAAAAATGTCTAGATTGTGATCCTGCCTGAACTTTGTAATAATTTTAACATAAATTATGTCACTATTTTTTAAATAAAAATTGCTGTAAAGGGCTAGGGATATAAGAACACTAACATAGTTCAGAACTGTGCCATTTCTGCTACCAAGGAATTTATTTTGGATAAAGAAAATAAGTAACTTTTTATGTGAATAACAAAATATTTAAATCCAATGATATTACAGTCATAAAAGAAGAAGTTTTATGTATTTCTTTATTTAAAAAATTACATATGAAAGTATGAAAATGCTTTTGAGACAATAAAGACACACTTATAAGTATATGCATACCTATAAACATGAAAAGGGTAATATAGCAGATAAGACTTTTTTTTTAAAATAATAATAATAAAGGTGAATTTAAAATTACAATTTTCACATAATTATACAAATTTTTTGAACTTCAAAGATGTTTTTTTTTTTTTTTTAAATATAAAACAAAAAACCAAGGCAAAAAATTTTTTTTTGATGACATGTTTTTTACAATTTACAGGCCTGGATTATTAAAATAAAAAAATTCTCAAAATCCATTTAATTAAACAAATGAAGAGATTTTCAAGAAAGAAAATGAAAGTCTTTCCTAAATATAGATTTTTTTTATTGCTTTCATTTTTTTGAAGTTACATTTGTTGAAACTCCAGTCATTTGTCAAAAATAATGCCCCAGTAACTTCAGAATCATCTATTATACAGCTTATAACAATAACTGTCAAAAACTTCCCTACCTGAGGAAAGAGAGGCCTTTCATCACGATCAAACTGGAGACAATCTTGCATAAAACGTTTAAGTTGTTTAGGCGTGTCACTTCGACAATGACTGATGTCAGGTCTAAGATATCCTTTTCCAACCATAAATAGTATCTGACAATAATAATTGATGATTATAATTAGAATTTTTTATGTTGTAGAGCATACATACATATACATATTTATTCACACATATATAAAACTATTATTATAATTATGATGTAAGCACTTATAGTTTGGTAAAAGATAACAAAGCTCACTGTATGTAAAAACAACTTGACAAAAAGTGACTCATCAAATCTCTCAAAAGATACACTTCATCACTTTTATGTACAATTGTTAAGGTAGTGCTGCAAATGGAGTGACATCAAGACATTTTCCATCAAAACCAGATGGTTTTCTGGGCAGTAAATAATACCTGTCCCATAGTTACTATAGTTGTGGACCTTGGTAGTTCAAGTGTTAGTGCGATGGGCTGTTGTACCGATACTCCAAAATCAATAACAGGTTTGATCCCTGGTGCTGGCAATTGGTACCCCTTCGATGGAGTTAGGTCAGAAGCCTTTCCAGTCAGCAGCTGACTTAAACAAGGTTGTGTACTGGCACCAACACTGTTAGCAATATTCTTCTCTGTACTGTTTCGATACGAATTCAAGGATAGCTGTGATGGAATCTGGTTACACACCAGAACTGATGGAGGACTTTTCAACACTGCCCGTCTCCAAAACGAAAGATTGTCCTAATTCTTAAACCTTGGTGAAAGACACCTGAGATGGCTAGGACATATAAAAAGAATGAGCCCTGGCCGAATCCCCAAGGATATAGAGAACTGGCATTGGGAAAGAGGAAGGAAGAAGGTCGCCCATGTCTGAGATTTAAAGATGTCAGACATGAAAGGCCAAGACACTGGGAAGCACAGAATTCAAGCGCAAAAGATGTGGTAAAGGAAAGCCACTCAACAATAGAACAGCACAGCCACAAGAGGAAATGCACCTCAGACCAACGGTGATGCACCATCATCTTGCGAGACAGAAGGATGCAGATGAGTTACTAGATATTTGCATCGGATCAATTCTCAAACAAATGACCATGGATGTAATCTCAACATTACATCGAGTTGCCTGTGTATTCTATGGACCATGTCATCAGCCTGTTAAAGGGATGATCATGAGCCATCATTACTTGCACCAAAAGCAGCAACAATTTAGAGGGAAAAAAGTTTAGCTTATTCCAAGTACATGTTGACAGAAATCGAGAAATATAATATCAATAAGAAATTGAGGCCAACATCATTTGAAGAATAATAACATTAAAAAATTAGCTTGATGCTATATATGCCTGTTAGGTATAGCTTTTGTTAGTATTTCATGTTAACCCATATTTCTTCTAAAGCATTTTTGCCTTAAATGTATTTCACTGCTCATGAACCAAAAAATACCAAGTTGTACAAATCTAGATTGCTATATTGTATTTACAATAGTACTTAAAAATATATAAAATAAACTTTGATAAACTTCTTATATTGTTAGACAATGGTGTTAAAATTATGAATTGCCTTGAGTAGCACATTGGAGGGGGGGGGGGTTAAATAATTAGTTTCTTTCTTTAAATTTTAAAAGCTTTATATCTCTTTATATACAGAATCAGAATTTGGCGGGTTAGTGGTAGTTAAGTAAATAATTGCAAAAGAAATAAATGAGACTAAATCAGGTTAAAAACTTTGTCTATTAATTATGGAGGTTAGCTAAGTGGTTGCAATATATTAATTTAAGTGCAACTTCATATTTTTACAAAGTATGATACCTTAATTTTTCGAACATAAAGAGCTTACTTGATCTTTGTTATTTATATTTGCGTACGGTAAAGATCCTGTCATTAATTCATATAAAACGATTCCAAAAGCATAGACATCAGATTGGAATGTATAGGGGTTCTGCTCTTTCATTCGTATCACTTCTGGAGCCTGAAAGTAAATTCAGTAATGCAAATAAAACTAGTATTAGAAAGCTTCTTTGAAATAATTTACAAACGTATATATATCCACACATGCATGCATGTGCTTGAACACATTATCATACATATATTTGTTACCGGCCTATGGGGGTGTAGAATAACATGAATCTAAATTATAATAATTAAGGTCAAAGGAGGTTGGCTAAAGACATTTATCATTAGGGACACACATTTGCAAGAAAGATTGGTAGTGTGTCTGCCTGAAGGCATACCAACCATAAAACATTTACTTCTTGATATGCTCTCATGAGTTCTTCCCAATGCCTATTCTTACATTGTGTGTCCTGGAGCAAACATCCAAAACTATCAAATTGTATTGCCAGAGAGCATCAGCAATATTACACTATTTATAACTTTCAACAACTTTTCTCAAGGGGCTTTAAGTTGCAGGGAATTTTGATGAAGCATCAGTTGTCTTTTCAAGTGGCTGCAATATGCTATATAAAGATGCTGAAATCTCAATGTCTTTTTTTTTAATGGGGGGAAAAATTAGTCACTGCACCTAGTTTACCATTCATAAATTGGACACAGTATATATTAAAGTACCAAGTTATACTCCAAAAAAATTAATTTGCAATAAAATTTAACACCGAAACATATTCCATTCAAGTATTAAAAGCAAACATACCAAATCATCAAACACAAAATCAATTATTAATTAAATGTTGCTGGTTTTGATCATTTAATCCCATTTAAATGATAATTTTTTAATGAAACAACCAGAACTTAACACTTTCCTTGCCAATCACAAATATATCAATTAGCAATGGTTGTGCCAATCACTGATATACTGGCAAACTGAGTCAACAAGTTTATTTCATTTCTGCAATAAATTGACTAATGAGAGATAATTTTTTCTTTTTCCTTTCTGATAGAAATTTATTGTTTACATTCAGATTACTAAAATTTGCAACTTGTTTGGATTTGTTTTATTAACAAAAGAAATGTTCATGCATACTCAAATTTTTTTAGTTTGCATGCTCGAGAACTTTTTATGCAAATAACTAATTCAGAAGCACCGGAAAAGCTAATAAAGCATTATATTATTAAAAAGAGGATTTTCCTTCTCCTGATGCATCATTTGATGGAAATAGACATGAACATAGTAATAATAGTGACAATGAGTTTGCTATATATTTAAATAAAGCTGTATATTTTAAAAAGGAAATTGCATTGTAATAAAAATCCTTACAAACTTTATATTATTTCTAACTTGTTTATTACAGTTACTGTTAATATTAGCTATCCAATCTGCTACATAGGTATATTTTTATATAAGTAAGGGATTTCATACCATCCATAATATAGATCCTGATGGTTGTTGAAACATATGAGAGCCACTCCATCTTGTTTTTACAGTAGCTAAACCAAAGTCTCCAATCTTGACAGTCATGTTTTCTGTACACACTTCCGTTAAAAAAATATCTGCACAAGTTAAGGATTCTAAAAATTTCACTTTGCACTTTGATCTATATATAAACAATGAATTTTGTTTTTCAATGAATCAACATCTTAACAAATTTTCATTGACTGAAACATATTTGTTTCTCAGGGATTTTTAAATTCATAATTAAATCAGAAAAAAAACAGATGAAAGTAAGCTTCACAAAGTTATATTTAGTAATCAAAGACAGAAAAGTCTGTTAAGTTACTTAGCTTTATTTAAATTAAGGCAATCTCTATTTTAATTCTAAAAAGGATACTATTAGACTTCAAATCTCGATGGATTATAGACTTTGCATGTAAGTAACTGTGAAAAAAGGTTGAAACACAAACATTAAAAACATATTATTGAAAATTTAGGCACAAAATTAGTATTTACAAAAACCACAAGAACTAGACTCGAGAATGGAACTTACTCCATTCCTTGTGCAGTTTGCTTTGCAATCATTGTAAGTTGATCCATTCGAAATTTTGTCTCCTGTACATGTAAATGCTTATACAAGCTATGTCCATCACACCACTGTGTCACAATGGCCAAGTGCGGTTTTGAAACCAAACCCATGAAAAGTAATATATTTAAGTGTCTTGTTTTTCTGTAGAGAGAAAAAAAGAGTAATCTGTATACAAAAGTTTTAATTTAATTTTTTTCATCTATAAAAAATATATTTTTAATTTGAAAACACAAAGTGTAAAATAAAACCCATCCGGATGAGTGGTCCAAATTAGAGGAAAATAGCATTTATGGGTCATTTTTAGACCTTTTCTAACTTTTTAAAAACCACTTTCTAGAAGTGCTACACAAATAAAAATTGTGTGTGAAGAAAAAAAAAATCTTTATCTCTAAAATTATTACTATTTGTGTCAATTACATTTACTTGAAATGCGTTTTAAGTGTTATGTTATATTTTACAGAGTTTTCGCAGGTGCCTATTTACCACAGTGTTTCAAATACTCATGAGTATTGTCACATAAGCAGGGCTGGATTTCTTCCTAGGCCTATGAGGCACTGGGCTAGGGCCTCAGAGCCCCAGTGGTGGAATCTTTACATAAGCTCAAAAGCCTGCTTGCATTATCAAAGAGCTTTATCAAAAATAATATTATAATAAATATGTTACTACATTTTGCACACACTGTGCATTAGTCAAGTGCGCAGCGTTTGCTTTTGTTGGCAAGTCATTGTCAAACCCGTAACAGCAACAATGACGTCAATGCTCAGATAAAACCAGGTATCTATTGCTGTTTCTTTTTAGCCGAACATGAAGCAATGGTGAAACACGACCTCGACCTTGGCTGATATTTTCGCAAAGGGGCAGTGTTTTGAGTTTTTGGTAGTGTGGTTCAATTTGTCCCAATCCCCAATGTATTTTACCCCCACAATTGTGACCTCAATTCGGCTGTCTGCGTCACGCACTTTATCTCTCATTTTAACTCTTAATGTACCAAAGCGCGGTAATCCGCGGTTTACCGTTTAGTACCAAAGAGCGGTAATGCGCGACTCGATAGAACTCTCTTTAGAAACAAAATTACAGAAAATAAAAACTATTCAGTGCGGGATGAACGATGTTTTCGACTTCCGGCAATGGCGACTGTTTACCTCGCTAGTGTTATCGCTCGATTCGCGATGTTTTTTTGAAGATTTTACGTTTTTTTTTTTAGAAGATGCGATTTCGCTATACTTTATTACTAAAATAATAGTACTAAACTACAGGTAAAAATAGTTTTAAACTCAAAACGGTCTTTCGGATACATAAAATAACCATTCTTATTCTAAAAGATGACGTCAGTATGACTATAATAATAAAAATGGATTTAACGCAATTTTTTTAATATTATAACCGGTTGATCGCAATTCGGGAAATTCTAATGGTACTGAGGCTGAAGTTTTCCAAAAACCTTATGGCACATTAAGAGTTAATTATGATTTTATTTTCAGGATCAATGCTATAAATACAATTATTATTTCTTTATGTTTTTAAAATATTCTATTTTAAAAAATCATTTTAGTTTGTATTAACAGTAAAATGTATCTTTAAAAGAAGTTTATGTTGTGTTGACAAGATCCAGTTTACATAGCTATCATGACCTACATATGACTATGACAAAGTGAATTGTTCTCTATAAAAATGTCCAAATAATATCAAGAACTCCTTTTGAACCCTTCAACTTTGGCTCATGAATAATTAATTTAACTACACTGTCTTCTGGATAAATAGTTTTTTGCACACAGCTACAACTAATGAATGAAACTATTGAAGACAGTGTAGTATGAGTCACAGCGAGGTTGAATGAATAGTAATGGTTTCCAGGGGCAACAAGTCTGCACACGGTGCATTATGGTATTTTTTATAATACCAACTCTGCAGGACTTAGCCCTCTAAATTAAGTACATTATCGAATTAATTCCAAATTAGATCATCTCTAAAGTTCTATTATAAATATTGTAATGTCCAAAGACAAAATTTTATAAGCATCAGGAACTTCCACCATTAAAAAAGGGGTGGTGTCACTTTTGTAAAGAAGGGTCATGTCACTCAAAATGAATACAACCACTGAATACTTAACCAATTGTTTTTAAAACTAGGAATGAAAATTGTGAAACATGAATATCAACCACAACAATCGTCCTTCAGTATCACGCACTGTATCGTTCATGTTGAAAAAAATTAGATAAGGCGCCCACTAATATAAGACGCACCTTGTATACATGAAAATACAATAGTGAGTTGTGAAGTGGCATCGATAACTAACATTTTCAAAGCTGGCGATTGGTCATGGGGATCGAGATAACCAAGGTTAAGTGGCAAATTTGGCCCTCTTTCGTGCTCGAGATATTAGGGTCAGCGACATAAACGAATCTACATAATTGATGAGAAAATGCAAAGAAAAAGAGAGAATTTGGCGGCTCCACTTCAAAAATGTCGACTTAATAGGGTTGGCGAGTTAACCGATGTGGAGAAAAGTGGGTTTGACTATACTTAAGATCTAACATAGGAGACAGCAAGTTCAATTTACTCTCTATAATGAACATAGTCAGCAATAATGCAGCCAATTGACAATGACGACGTCATTTGTTCAATTTTTACACAAGAAAGTTTGGGGTAAGATTCTATTAATTTTTATAGAATAACGTAGCAATAGTAATAGTTCTGTACTAGTGCATTTAGTTTGCTAAATTTCCAAAAGAGCTTCAAGGTGGTTGGGGGGGGGGGGGGCGGGGGTGCGCACAAACCAAAACAATTGNCCAAATCTCAATAGTTCCTAGGGGCCTGCATATAAGACACAGGTTTTATTATATTTCCATTAGAAAGACAAGAGGATAGAAGAACAAAGAGCAAAGCAAAAAAGCAATAATACTTAATGAATTAAATTGAGACGCAAAACAATTTTTAACATCTTTTTTTTTTAGGGCTGCGGAAATTATCTATTAGTTTCTCGATTAATCTGTAATTTTTTATCGATTACAAATATTTTAATTGATAAAACAGCGATTAAAATCAGGGAAAACGTGTTAGTGATGTTGTCGATTTATTAATAAATAATTAATTATTCATATTAACAATAGTTTGCTCTTTTTACGTAGAAACTTCTCTATTAAAAAAAAGGATTTTTAGAGGGTAAACTTTAAAATATGCTGTTTTATAAGGAAAATTATATAAAAAATTAAATATTGTTAATAATTAACAATAACAGAATTTAAATTTATTGACATACTGAACTACTTATATTTGAATAAAAAAATATCAATTTGTCTGTTTTTGTTACTTCCCTTGAAATATTCGTGTTTAATGACGTCATACTTCTTATTTTTAGCTTAAATCCAAATTATCGATTAATTATTCGGTAATTTTTCAAAAGTTAATGATTAATTTTAAATTAATTGATAACAGCCCTAATCTTTTTTATATGTCTTATAAATATATTACTAAAACTAGCTCATATTGTTAATTTTAAAAGATATTTGGAACCGATCAAGAAAATAAAAAATATAGACAGATGAAATTTACAAAACAAGATAAATTGCAAACATTTATAGAATATTAATTTTAATAGGTGGGTAGTAAATATTTGATTAAAACTTATTTTAAAGCTGACTTATAAGGTAAACATTCGTGCTTATTTAAGAGCCTGAAAATATTCCTTGATCCAATGAGTGCTTATTTTTAAAAAATGCTTGGTTTATTTTAAGGAAATTTCAAAATATTTTATTCATTGAGATATTTCTATCATAATTTCTTTATTAAATTTTAATAAAAAGTTCCAACAGGTGAGCTTTACCACAAACGACTGATATGACAAATTAATTTCGGTTAGGACTACCTAATTTGAATAGTGGAAAAAGTGCATAATCACTTGTAACTCTAGTTCTATATTTTAAGGTTACACAATAATACCTTAGCACACCAACTTCATTTTTGAAAGCTTGCATCTGAGCTGGAGTGGGATCTGATACATTCAATTTTTTAACTGCTACTGGTCCATGCCAGTGAGCTTTGAAAACAGTTCCAAAAGAACCAGAACCAATTTGACGATCATACATAATTTCAATATTAGGAATTTCCCAATCTTCATTAGAGTCTCTCCTCGCTCTCTGTGAGATAAAAAAAAAAAACAAGTAAATTTAACTAAATTGAAAATATATAAAAACCATCAAAACTAAACAGAGAATTTTTTTTTAATTTCACTTTTAAAGGAAATGTTTACATTTAGAATCATCAAAATATATTATTTTAAAAACAATACTTAAAAATTTATTGTTTTTTAAAATAGGGTTTAATTACTACTTCTCTATGGCCAAAAAAAAAAATGCTCAATTTTAAATTCGCAAAATAATTTTTAAAAACTTTTTCCTGAGACAGAAGTTTTCCATTTCTATCTCTGTACAAGTGAGAATTTTTTTACACATTTGTCCCATTTATGTTTGCGCTGGTAAAATAATTCAAATGTTTTGTGTTGGTGATGTATTTAAATGAAATATAGAGTATAATAATGAGAATTTTACCCAAGACAACTCAGTTTTATACTAGAATTATCAGAAATAATAATGTTCACTAATTTTCAGTCATAAGCACTATAATTACTTACTATTTTTACAAAATCATATATCTTCTTTCTTCCCAGTCGACATTATAAGAAGTAAGCATGATATTGATACTACCAATAAATAAAATTCACAATCAATTTCTTTAACCTAAAAAAGTGACAGATGAAAGCCAAAGACTTTACACTTCCATAACAACCACTTCTCAAAATTTATTTTATAAATATTTTAAAAACGAAAAGATGCAACAGCAGTCTTCTAAAAACTTTCTGAAATAAGCTTTAATTATAAAAGATTTGAATAAATCGGGTGTTAATCATCAGAACAATTAAAAAGGAAAGCAGTATTGTCACTATACTCACTTTGCACAAATAACAGTAACAAGCATTTTTGGCTGCCAGCAAAGGGATAAACAAATATAAATCACTATGGTATACAAAATTATTTGTATAAATACCGTTCTTTTGCCTGGATCAGTTTCCACTGACTTTGCACGAGGACGAACATGTTTAATAGCAATTGTGGGAGATGAGTGAGCACTTTTTGTTGGGCTTCCCGCAGGCGATTGTGAAGGAAGAGTTAATGTCTGATTCTGTTGACCTGAGAAAAATTAGTTAATGCCTATTTAACAATGTCAAACTACTTGTAAAGGCTTGATAAATATTGCTAATAGTGGAATTAAAAATAAATATAATTAAAACTTGTCATCTGAAAAGGGATGGTAAATATTATTTGAAGGGCACTTTCCCTTATTGCAAGTGATCAATGCAGCCTATTTACAAAGACATTTTAAACAACAAAACAACTTCAAGTTTTCAGAAAATAAAAACTAGATTCAAACTGATAATTAAAACTGAAAAATTTAAGTAGACATGCACCAATACATTGAACCTGTGTTAGTGTAAGCAAATTATTAAGAAGCTGATCAGTCTAAAAATGTCTGAAAATGGAACAGTTTAAATGCGACTTAACTCTCAAAGGACGTAACATTGACTTTTCTATCAAGGCTGGTCGACACTTTAATTTTATTTTTTTTTTTCAACTTTTCACATTTAAATGTTATTTTTAAAATTTGTCCCTAAATAATTGAATAAATTTAGGAAAAAATACGATTTCAGACATGTATATTCTTAATTTAAATTAAAAACATTTAGCCCGACACTCGTGTTTTTGTTTTACCGGAACGCTATCCTTGTTCGCCATTGTGATATTCTTGTAATTTTACTGAGACGAGTCGGCCGCATTTTTTTGCAATTATGGCGAAATATTCATCATTTAGCGAAGAAATCGCTTTTATTCCTAGCCTTAAAGTTACTTCTATTGAATGGAATAAACAACAAAATATTAATACGGAGATTTTAATTATTTTCATCGATGCACAAGCTCACTATCGAAGGTAGGTGTTTTTCCTTTGTTCCAAAGCTCTCCCACGTTGTCAATTTTTTACCCAAAAAAAATTAGTTTACTAAATCTATTGATTTATTAAGTAGAAATGATACATCTATAAATGAAGGAAATTCATTGTAGCATGTATATTTGTCTTTCTTTTTATTTTATATGAAGTAAGTATTTTATTATTAATTTTTCCCCAAGTCCATAATAAATTACATTTGACTTTGTTTACCCTGGTTACACTGTAAGGTGGTATCAGTATTTGACAAATTTCTTCACATTCTGCTTGATAATAAGCTTATATCCATTATAGAATTTCTTCATAAATGAATAGTTTACTATAGTTAATTATGTTACATTTGATAATTGCTTTTTACAAGCCTATTTCTAAATTTTATCCTAATATTTTTATTTCACAGATACAGTCATAGTTCTGGAGATTGGGACCTTAGACCACCCTAAGCCTTTTCCTGATTACAGGCCTAAACAACCACCCATTGTCCATGTACCTGAGTTGACTTATGGTGTCCCTTTTGCTGAATCAACTATCAGAGATTAGGGGAAGAAATTTAGACTTCTCTTCCATGTTATAAGTTGCTATTCGCAGACTGACCGCTGGAGATGCTTTGAAGCTATGCCTATATAATTGTTGCTACCATGCACCTGCCTAATCAACAATGATCAGAAACTCAATTTCATCTTATCATGGATATACTAAGGAACATGTGACTTGTGCAATTTGATAATGTAATGTACTATTACTATTCAAAGGATTATGTGCAAGACAGTTCAAATTTTAGGATTTAAATTTTATATTTCTGAGTCTGAGATGTTCAAAAAGGAATTATTTTTTTTAGTCCCATAACCTCTTTTTATCGAGGTCGTAGAGGATTCTAATGTTTCCATTAGAATATTCTCGGGCTTAATAGACACTGGCAGCGCCCATCCCTCTCCAGGTCAGCGGAGGACTTTCTAAGCGTTAGTCATTGCACAACATTTTTATAGTGGCTTTTCGTGGGCTTGAACCCACGCCCCTCAGCTTGTGAGGCTAGCGCACTATTGACTTCGCTACCCAGCCGCCAAAAAGGAATATTGAGGTAAATAAAGAAATCAGGGAAGTGATATATATGTTTCAATGTTTCTAGAAGGAAGTGAATGAAACTATATCTTTCTAGACCCAACATTTTAACTGAGGAAAGAACAGTACCGGTAAGAAAGATTTGATTAGACAAATATGTTCGGCTAACCACTCGTAACTGTGTATACACTCATAACCGACTAACATTTTACAAAGTAAGAATGAAAAAAATTACTATTACTATTATTAACTTATTTAAAGAATATGAACAAAAACTGAACTGTTCACTAAAGTGTGGTTTTAAATTAAATTATATTATTTGTTTTTGTTATGTGCAGAGAAATTGTCTCATTTTATGGTATAATAAATAGTTTTCCACATTTTTATCAAATGAAAGATGATTTTTAGGATAATAATGGTTATAAGTATAATATTTTAATATATTCTGACAATAAAGGTTTAGTTATAGAATAATTCCATGGTAAAATTTATAATTTTTGTAATAAAGGAAAAAATGGCTCTGTTTTATGAATGTAAGGATACTTTTTTAAAAAGAGTGTAAATTTTTTTAATATGAGCAAAATGTTTTGAATTTTGTATATGTCATACAGAAATGGAAACTGTTGATGGCTATAATAAAGATTTTATGCTTGCTACAAACACTTTTTTTTTTCCTTCATACAGTTTGTGACATGTTGTAATTTTCTGTACAAATTTTAAATGAAAAAAAATTCATTAAAAAATTGCATTTAAAGCTACATTACCACAATAGACTTAAATTTACTATCAATAGATAGATTATTCAATTGTGAACACAAATATGCATAATATTACATTATTCGTGGTTTTATTCATTTAAAAAAAAATTAATTCCTGTAACTACCTAAATCAGGTGGAAAAAAGGGGGAAAACCCAAGAATATTTGAGAGTTAAGACAAAATGAACCCATAATTTTGAGATTTTATATGGGTTCCTCTCAAATTTCCACACACAATTTGGATGCCAGACATATTATTAACAAGGTGATAATAATTATCAAAATAAATATATCCATTCACAAAAATCAAAAACAAAGTAATTGTAAGTGCAAATGAAATGGAATTAATTTTTAAATATCAAAGATCGTAAGTGCACATTACTAAAGGAGATAGGAGAATTATTAGTTTCAAAATTCAATGAATCATTCTGGTTAGAAAAACCCAAAGTTAAATATTAAATATGTAAGATATGCTTATTTATAACATAAAAGAGTCCCATGCTAAAATAAATAGAATTGAAAGTGTGGTACCTATTAAATACAGTTAATTATTGATTAGATGTCAATTCATGCTAAGCAGTTGTTTCATACAAAACTTTGCATTCGTGATACCTCTGCTTTGAGATATTGGAGGATTTTTTGTGAAGGAGGCACTGCTATCACTAGCATGACGTTTGTCCTTATAGAAACTATAGCGATAGCTTGGAAACATATCTGCAATAGTATTACAATGTGGAAGTCAAGCAACCACAAATCTAGATAAATATAGAACAGTTTAGAGTGTTGCAGAAGGGTGTGCAAAAAAATTCCCTTCAATTAACCCATTTTTTAAAAACATTCTGAGAAAAGGGGGTAAATTTTTAAGAAGCATAATGTGCACCAAGCAAAAAGATTCTTTTTAAGGTGGTCCATGGGTCAAAAAAAAAAAAATCTACATTTCTTAATTTAAAAAAAAAAAAAATAGCACATACTAACTGTGCAGTTATAGAAAGGCAAAAATGACACAAAAAAATTCTTAAAATTTTTTATTTTTATTTTTATTGCATAAAATAATTTATATTCAACCAAAATTGACAGTCACGCACAAGCTATCAGAACCAATTTGTTTTACAATAACATGTTCAAACTTTGCGTACAAATAAACAATGCTATTATGAAAATAGTTACAGAGGGTTTTTAGCTTCACAATTATACGAAGTTTCAAAATAATTTTTGTGCGCAGGCATAATTTTTTATTACAAAAATTGGGGGTAGCATCTGAAAAAAAATTATTAAAAAATTCCTGTTGCATAAATCAAAAAAAGGAACTTGTAACTTTGTTCAGAATAACCATGTTAAAAAGCATGGCAAGTTTGAAGCCTGTAGCTCTAATACTTTTCTTGTCTTAACACTTTTTGTTCCTAAAAAAGTTTAAAAATGCAAAGCTGAGAAAAACGACAAAAAAGATTTTAAATGTTATTTTTTTAAAGTACAGTCTGTTTGGAAACTATATGATGGTTACATAATGCCCACATACCATCTATGAATGAAATAAAAGTAAATAACCTTAGGCTGATAAGGTGTGCAATTAATTAGCACACGTTTTCAAACATAAAGTGTCGTCATTCACCAAACTATGACCATAATTATAATATTCTGAAAAATATTTCTAAGCAACATTTGTTAAAAAATTACTAATCAATGCATAGATAATATCAACAGCAATAATCATGCAAGCTTTAAAGAATATAGATAGAATACTTTTCCTCCTGGTAAGTCTGATGACCCTAAAAATTGAAAAAATAGAGAAAAGCGCAAACGCAAAANTAGAGAATATCTTGTATCGATGCAAGGGGAACAAATAAAATAGAAGCCAGTCACAATAATCATATGTCACATCTGGCAAAAGTGTATGTGAAAATCCATTGACAATAATAAATGAGTAGTGGAAAGGCTTCAATACTAACATCAAAAGACACTTTGTAATATGGGTAACCGAAAAATGAAAATTTTTTATAATCAATGCATAAATGTGAGAAGAAATGCTAATAAATATAAATTGTTTAAAATAATAATCTGAAATTCACATTATCCACTGATAGCCACAACAGCTTTCCCTCGTAGGTGCTACACTTAGGTCATGACGTACCGATTGAATGTCTTCTGGTGTTTATGAATTTACTAAGAACAATATAGGCCGATGTAAAACTTCCAAATAGGTGCATGGCCTGATCCAGTCACTAAAGGCTGTGAGCCACAGCTTCATTGCTGACATTCAAAAGTTGCAGTTGCATACAACTGATGAGTAAAAAGATGAGGTGACAAAGACACTCATGCTGCATGAAAGTTGATAAATCCAGTACAGTGTGTTTGCGTTATTTTGCATGGTGAAGTGTCCCCCAGCATTCAGCCATAGAAAGTCTTGAAATAGCGGCTGAAAGGCTTCAATCTGCATGAATGTTGAAGCAGAGAGCCCTTAGGAGTTGGATGTGCCGGTGTGATGCCCAGTGATTTGTCAGTTCTTGAAGCTGACACGGTGGAGAGTGGCCACTGTTCTTAGCTGGTTTTGGAGAGTGACCGCAGAACTTGGAAGATAGTCCTGGTCTGCGCTTCATCAGTTGCCTGGCTCTTCTTATCCTTGAGGGGTTTTATCTCCTGCATTGTAGAATATGGAAAAAGTTGTATTATTCAAATTGGAAGAATAACATGTAACACAGGCTAAAAAAAACAAATATTATAATTATTAGATGTAAATGTAGGCAAAAAGTATTGAGTATTAAAAAATATAAGATTATAATCATTTGTTAGGATTTTCCTTCTTTTTATAATTTATATATTTGATTGTGTTTTCATTCTAGGACTAGGATTATTGCACTCAATATTTCATTTATATTTATCATCATGCTTGTCATAGACAACATTTGTTGTCATTGACAACGAAATAATTTTTTCACTATCATTTCAAAATAGACACGTGTTACAAGCACAATAATAGGGAAATGAGAACTCGAATGTTTATTATCAAAATATATAATTGTATATTTGAATTTAATATTATTTTGCACCGGTAGCCGTTATTTTTATTACTTGCAATTACACAGAAACGAAACATATCATTTTTCACAATGTAAGAAAATTTGGGACCACGATGGCGATGGCAATCCGCTAGTCCTAGTCTTAGTACTACTACAACTGTAAGATAATGAACTAAAACTAACTCATTCATTCATCGTCTAAAATTACCAAAAAAAAATATTTATTAAATACATTATTAAATTCAACTTACCTATTCAATGCAAGAAAATTTGTACAAATTTGAATTTTTGATTATACTTTGAAAATAAAGGTGTTCGATCGATAATTGCTCATGCGTTCGCGATCCCGTATCTTAGCGAAATGAGGCATTGAACGAAATGCATGGTGGGAAAAATTTGGCAATTAGGTCATGGCAAAAATAGGCCGACCAATGATACACGAGATCTGAAAAATTGTCCAATAATAACACAAGTCAATGGAAAATTTTGGTGGCTATTCGAACAAAGGGTTATTTCTGGTCGTCCATTACACGCCTAGGGTGATAAGCTTTGAAACGACACCAAATGACCCTATATACAGCTTTATAATTCTGTATGTAAAAGCAAAGGGCGCCCTGTATGGTACATTTGGACAAATCTTCGCCCCCAGGTCAAAATGGGGTCTTCCTATGCCACTTTCAAATACATTTTAAAACACTTTTAATCAATTTTAATGAAAACGGTAAACGCTGAAGCATAGATAAATGGATAATCTTATAGAATTCACAAAAATCTCATTTTTGATAAAAATTTGAAAAATACTGATATTTTGACCCGTGGACCACCTTAAAGATTTAACTAACGGTGTTACTCTTGTCAGTTTTGAATATTCTCCAGTAATGAATCTGGCAGCTCTTTTTTGGATTTGTTCTAACTTATCAATATTTTCTTTGGTGGATGGGTCCCATACAGAAGATGCATATTCTAGTATAGGTCTCACCAGGGTGAGGTAGCATTTTAGTTTTATATCTTTGTTACATTTGTAAAAGTTTCTTTTTATAAAGCCTAAGGTTTTGTTTGATTTTTTAATAACTTCATTGACATGGGGATTCCAAGATAGTTTCTCATTTATTATGACTCCTAAGTATTTCGCATCTTTAGTTTGGGTTAGTTCTTTTCCATGAATGAAATATTTTGAATTTATTTGTTTCTTTTTCTTTGTTACTCTTAGCAGTTGACATTTTTCTGGGTGGAAGGACATACTCCAGTTAGTTTCCCATTTTATTAATTCATCTAAGTCTTTTTGTAAAATTTTGCTATCTTGTTCTGACTTGATTGTTCTATAGATTATACANAGGTCAAAATGGGGTCTTCCTATGCCACTTTCAAATACATTTTAAAACACTTTTAATCAATTTTAATGAAAACGGTAAACGCTGAAGCATAGATAAATGGATAATCTTATAGAATTCACAAAAATCTCATTTTTGATAAAAATTTGAAAAATACTGATATTTTGACCCGTGGACCACCTTAATGAAGCAGTTTTAATAAAAAAAAAAAAAATGTAATATTTAAAAAATTTTAATATCCATATTTGTCATTAACTGACTGCTAATAAAACTTATCCAAGCACATCAGTCCTGGCATTTTAATTGATTTAATTTTTTTTTTTAATTCATATCTAATAATATTTAAAGTCTTCTTTCATTAAAATCCATTTAAAAAAATCAATTAGCTCTTGTAGGAAACCCCCAAACTAACAGAAAATATTTAAAATTTATCTTTACCTAAATATTAATTATTATTTTAAAAAATAAAGTATAAGCTTTCAAGATAAACTATTCATTTAATATCGAGTTGCATGCCTTGTCTATATTTTCATTGTTTAAAGTCAAATCATGCAATCAATATTTTCAGCTATTTTACGTTCTGTGAGGCTCACTCATACATATTATTCATCTAAAATTTTATAAAAAATTTTCGGTCAATTTTCTAATTCCTTCACTTCCTTAATTTCTTAAGAGGTAAAAAAGTGCTTATATATCATGTCATTGAAAGGTCTTGATAAGAGAGCACTCTATTTCTGTTGAGTCTTGAATTTTTAAGCTGTTCAAAATTGGTTAAATTTTCTTTCAATCCAAAATTACACACACTTTAAGCTTGGTCTAAAAAAATTTAGAAGTATGTTTTAAAGAAATATTACTAAAAGATAATAAAACCCCTTATAGCAGTGACGGCGAACCTATGAAATGCGTGCCACCATTGGCACGCAGACACTCATGAACCAGAGCGCAACTAAAATATTACTTGCTTAATCCAACCAGCTAAGTCAAACCTCCATTATTGAGTTTCATTGAAGTATTGGTACTTTGCTATAAATAAGTGGGTTTTGGTTTAAATTTTTTGGCACGCAACCCCAAAAAAGGGTTTGCAACCACTGCCTCATCTGCTGAGAAATATTTTTCCCCAGATAAAAAATGTGTATTTAATTTCTCACTTACTTGCATGAACATTTCGAAGCTCTCTGAATCTCCGAATACATTCCTGAAAAAAATTATACAATGATTTATTTTTCCACAGCAATAAAGCAAATTAATGAGCTATATAATGAATTAAGAAACCATTTTTTTCATATTGTTTCGAATAACTCTCCATGCTATATTAAATTTGTTTCATCATGTTCATTTTCAACTTACTTTAAATAGAAACATTAAAAGATTTTTGAGAAAATGTTCTCATTTTGTCTTGAGTAGAAATACTTTTTTTTTTTAAAATCTAAGCAGGTATATATTTCATTGTATTTTATTGATCTTCATACTCAGCAAAGTCTAACTGATATTACTTTTTAAATCCCTCATATTATCTTCACTGTCTTGTCTCTCTTTCTGTCTTGGTCCCACCCGTCCGCAAAAAACAAAAGTAAAAAATTACCCACTTTGCATGATCATATCAAGCTGACATTTTGCACATAGATTTATGTCCCCTAACAAGGCAGTGTATCAAAATTTCAGATCGATCCAATTTACTGTAATTAAATTTATGAATTTTTAGTTTATCTCTACATAGCATGTGTAGTTGTCTGCTATAGTTGACCTCCAACTGTCACTGGTTTCACTCCAGCCTTTGATGTAACATGAGGCTTGTCACGGTCTGTCGCGAGGCGAGTATTATACTGAACATAATCCATACTTTAAGTCAAGAAGGGGTGGCCTTTATGTGGCTCGACAGACGAGTAAGGTCGTGGGGATGACCACGACCTGAAACTGACAACTCCTGGTAAAGAATGCCAAAGTCCAAACATTAGGTGTTAGGTGCTAGTCACACATGATTACAGTCACTGTACGGATCTTAGGCAAAGCATTTAGATGCAATGTGGATGATGAAAAACAATGTACCCATTGAGGGTCAGGTTACTCTGAAGCAACCATTTCGTCCCCCTCAATTAACTAGCAACGCCACTGAGCGGTGCCGAATTAGGGCCAGAAGCGCCAGTACGGATTAGCAAAAGGAACCAGTAGGAACGCATCAGACGCCAGCTCTGAGGAAACCTTCCAGTGGGGTTTACACACTAGGTAGGTCATTGATGATCCCCCCCCCCTGTGGCGGTCTCAACCATTGAGACTATTAAGCTTTGCCGGGGTGGTGCCAAAGTGATAGCGAGTCGAAGAAGGGAAAATTCCACCCCTCTCCCGGAGGTCAACTAAGTGGGAGGCCTTTTCGACATAGTGTCGTGGGCGCCCTGGTGGCCGCTTCTAGAAGTGACCGCTCCCAGGGGGCTTCTCAGCTTTTACGTCCCCTAGGGGGCCAGAGAGCTGAGGGGTTTTTCCCATGAAGAGCGCAGGCTCGGGACGGCTGATCTTCTTCCACATGAAGGATTATGAGTTATGTCTCACAAATAAGGGATTTGTTGTCAAATATATATAAGTATATATATTAAACTCTTAAAGTCGCAAAGCGTTGTAATGCGTCTCCGCCCGCTATCCGTAAAGCGTCGTAATGCGTCCCTAGATACCACTCTCGTTAGAAATGACAACTTGGAAAGTAAAAACTCTTCAATGCTTGAAAAATGATGCATTCGACTTCCGGCAACCGCGCTAGTGTTATCGCTCAATTCGCCTTGTTTTTGGTAGTTTCAACATTTTTTTTCGAAGATACGTTTTTGTTATACTTTATTACTAAAATAATAGTACTAAACTACAGGTAAATATTGTTTTAAACTGAGTACGGTCTTTTGGATGCGTAAAATAACCATTCTTAGCCTAAAAAATGAAGTCAGTACGACAATAATATTATAAATGAATTTTACGCAATTTTTTTAATTTCATCACCGGTTGATCGTAATACGGAAATCCTTGCGGGACTGAGGCGGAAGTTTATTGAAAACCTTTCTGCGACTTTAAGAGTTAAATATATATTGCTATTGCCATTTTTTATTTGATGAACATTGTGTTAGAAGTAACAGTTACAATGAGGTTGAAATGAATGGTTGCCATTGACAACTATTCTGCACATAGCACATTATATTATTTTAAAATATTAACTATGCAGGGTTTTAACATCTTATTGAGTAATATTGAATTAATTCTGTACAAGATTATTTTAAAGCCTACTAATCAAATATTTTAATGTTAATAGGCATAATAATTGAATTTATTACAGTGTCAGGAACTTCAGCCATTAAACAGGGGGCCTCTGCAGGGTTATTGAATTACTGTCTTTACTTGTTCTAAAGCTGACTTTTGTTAAAGACAAAATCTAGGGGAAAATTGGAAGGGGGTGGGGGGCGGTTTACAAGTGGGTCTTACGTGATTTCTGAATGTACACTGAATATCCGTGTTATAGTTGATCATTTTGACCGCTTTATCACATGGTATAAAATATTAAGAAACACCTGCACTTACCTTATTTAATTTAATTTATTTTTCTGAATGTTTTAATAAATTGTTTTATAACTGTTTGTTTTCAACTGAGAATCATAATGTACGCGCTTTCGCACTGTTTACCAAACAAAATAAAGACACAAAAATTTTTTTAAAATACCGGTAATTCTATAAATATAGAAAATATTATCATGAATTTCCTTTTTTTTAAAAAGTCAGGATTACATTAACTCTTAATGTGTTTAAGCTCGATAATGCACGCCTCGATAGAACTGTCTTTAGAAACAAAATTACGGAAAATAAAAACTTTTCAGTGCGTGAAAAAGATGTATTTGACTCTCGCAAGTTTTTACAGGTTGGGGTTTTTTAAATATGTGATTTTGCTATACTTTATTATTAAAATAATAGTACTAAACTACAGATAAAAATGGTTTTAAAGTACTCAAGAAGATCTTTGGGATAAATAAAATAACCATTCTTAGCCTAAAAGATGAAGTCGGTATGACAATAATAATATAAATGGATTTTATGCAATTTTTAAAATTTCATAACCAATTGATCGCAATTTGGGAAATCCTTACAGGACCAAGGCAGAAGTTTTCCAAAAACCTTATGGCACATTAAGAGTTAAGGTTTGTCTGTAAATTAAAAAAATTTAGGACTGTAAAGTAGGTCAAAAAGTGGGTAAAAAAAATATCACAATTTTTTCCAAATTGTCTTTTTAAACAGGCAGCAATTGATCATGAGGATATCTGACGCTGGGTGGAAAACTTTGCCCTCACTTAGAGATAATTAAGTTTGTCAACATAAAAGAATCTACAAAACCAATGAGAAAATGTTTAACTTAAAGAGAATTCGGAAGTTGCCTCAAAAAACTCGACTTAATAGGGTTTGTGGGTCAAAAGAGATCTAAATAATAGGGTTCCGCTGTATTTCTAATTACTCTCTACTATTTGACACTAGAATGTGGACTTAAGAATAACAACCATAAAGAAGGGTAATTCCTAACTTGGATTGCTTTATAGACTCTTGTTAAAAAGAGTATTGTGAAACTGTAAATGTAAATCACATTATATATTTTATAATGTGATTTACATTTACAGTTTCACAATACTCTTTTTAACAAGAGTTGAGTTTAAAATTTTTTTAAATGAGAATGTGAGATTATTCTAACCTGTTCAGTGATGTCCCCACTTTCTACGATGTTAGCACAAACATTTGGGGCAGATGTAGACCGTTCTCTGTGACCTAATTGTGGAGCAGGCGGTCGACTCACATGACCCCCTCTAGATGTTGATTGTGCTTGTCTTCTAGTTGGTGGAGGATTTTCTGACAAATATCTTTTAGGAGATAGAAATGACTATGTTAAGATGGCAACACTTTAAGAATGAATGCAGTAAAATTTACAAAATCCAGAAGTCAAAGCTTTAAATTTCCTAACACATTAAATAATTTTGCAATAATCACCTGGACAGCAACCTTTCAAAAGTAAAGAACATTATGAACTTGATAAAAGGCTTTTAAAATCGAGATATGTTAACTTTTTGCATAAAAATTAGTTAAATAATTTTATCTCAAGAAGTATGATTTTATAATATACACTTTAAATATTATTTGAAATCCATAAAAGAGCCTTACTGATGAACCTGCTCACGTGAAGAATCTCTTAGATTACGCAGATAAACCTCAAGGTCTCCTTGACAATTACGTGGGACCTTTTCTTCACAGCGCTGGTGGAACTTAAGCCCACATGTTTGACAACGAATACTTTGAAACAGGAGATTGCGACATATGTCACAGAAAGTCAATGAGAAATAAGTTTTTCTCCCCTGTATGAATAAAATTTCACATTAAATTTAAAATAAAAACACAAAATTTGCTTTACATTGACCAAAACTTTTAAAAACAATAAGAGGTACTTGTACATTATACAGGATTCCCACTTTTATAATTTAAAAAATTCAATACTGTTTCAAAACTATGAAAGGAAAAGTCTGAAAACTTCTGTCGCATCATTTATTTTTAACATAGAACTTACTTATTTAATAACAAATTTTGATTATAGATTACTACATGGAATGTATAATAACAAATTTTAAAACCTTATGGCACAAGAAGAGTTAAAATACCATTATGTTTTTCAATCAGCAATTCGCCAGAAATATTGAATTTTGCTGCGCTCTCCACTATCTTTCCTGTTTCCAATAGTAATTAGGGTTTGAGCTACACTAGCTGTACGCATACCAAATACATTATTAAAAAGAAAATATCAGTTTTGATACTAATGTGGTAATCTTATGTCAAATGGCTTTGACTTTCAGGAAAACTGTCATTAAAAGGCTCGAATTTGAGGACCTATAATCGCCGGTATCTCTGCTACGTCTATCAAATGACTCTCGTAATTTAAATAGTAACAGCTGCTGCCTTGACCGTTGTTCATATCATACGTGTTCTGGTACAGTGCCTCGACAGCTAAGCAAATTAAAAATTTTCCTTAGCCGTAGGTGAATTAAAACTAATGATGACATGTATATTATTTATAGACCAGAATATTAGGAAAATGCTTTGATGTCAGGTTGCTCGCGTATTGGCTATAATATTCTGCAGTAAAACAAAAAATTAACTCCGTGGAATAAGCAAATACCAACTTAATGAAGTTACAGTTACCGGTCCTGATCTGAGGACTGGTTAACAAACTTAATATTTATTTGCCATTTAGTCATGAATGGTTTGACTCACTTAAACTCAATATGTTAACAAACTTAATATTTATTAGCCATTTAGTCATGAATGGTTTGACTCACTTAAACTCTTAAACTCACAAAGCTTCGTAATGCGTCTCCGCCAGCTATCCTTAAAGCGTCCTAATGGGTCCCTAGATACCACTCTCATTAGAAATGAGATCTCGGAAAGTAAAAACTCTTCAATGCTTGAAAAATGATGTATTCGACTTCCGGCAATGGAGGCCGTTGCCCGCGCTAGTGTTATCATTCGATTCACAATGTTTTTTGTTAGTTTTAACATTTTTTTTTCGAAGATATGTTTTTGCTATACTTTATTACTAAAAAAATAGTACTAAATTACAGGTAAATATTGTTTTAAACTCAGTACGGTCTTTTGGATGCGTAAAATAACCATTCTTAGCCTAAAAAATGAAGTCAGTATGACAATATTATTATAAATGGATTTTACGCAAATTTTTAAATTTCATAACCAGTTGATTGTAATACTGGAAATCCTTACGGGAATGAGGCGGGAGTTTATTGAAAAGCCTTATGCGACTTTAAGAGTTAATATTGCAATATATACTAACAAAATAAGTCAATTAAAACATGTAATAAAAATTCGAATGAGTATAGTATTGTAACAAAATTTCGAACAAAGAATTACCTTTCCTATTTAGTCAATTCTAAATTACATTAAAAGTCATTTCAAATCATCAATTCTGAAAGTAAACAAAACAATTACTATCTACAAATTGCTGCTGAAATTACAGGAGGCAAATGAAAAGAGATTTTTGTAAAATTCGTTTTCCAACATCGTTCTAAATATTATTGGCGTTTGTTTCAACCTGATTGCTGTTATGGTTGATGAGAGTTTGATCTTTTTATTTTTTTTATTTTCCAGTAGATCCAGTAAACCTTCGCATTATATTTTTTGGCCTGTGCACTTTGCTTACTTTGCTTAACGGCCATTCCGCCCACAGTGAGCATTGGCCATGTCGTTTGAAATGGTGCGCCATTGCACCCGGTCGGCGGCAATCGATCTAAGATGTTGTAGCCACGAATCGTTAAACTTTTTCCGGCCAAGGCTGAATGGGATCATAATAAGTTCCTCGGCCTTCTTGTGGAAATATCGCTGCGTTGTTTGTTTAACGCCTCCTTTGGGGCGTTTCCAAGTTGGCCCCTGTAGGCTGGTAAAAGTTTTATAGGGCAATCGGGAATCAGGCATCCTCATAACGTGACCGATCCATTTCCAACGGCGCAAAATCATCGTTGCGGCTAGAGGGTGTTTTAGTCCGCATCGTTGGCGAACAGACTCGTTGGCAATAAAGTCTGACCAACGCACTTTTGCAATTCGTCGGAGACAACGGTGGTCGAAGGCTTCCATTTTTCTAAGCTGGTCTATTTTTACGGGCCACGTTTCAGTAGCATATAATAGCGTGGCTCGGACCGTCGCACAGTAGATTCGGGTTTTCGTTTTGGTGCGAATATCGGGTCTACTCCAAAAATGGCCTGTGCACATCTTTGGACCCTCTTGAAAACCTTTCCTGGGATGGACAGCAGGGTAATCCCTCTGTATTTCGAGCAGGAGTTTAACTGTTAAAGTTGCAAAGCTTCGTAATGCGTCTCTTCCCGCTATCCGTAAAGCGTCGTAATGCGTCCCTAGATACCACTCTCGTTAGAAATGAGATCTCGAAAAGTAAAAACTCTTCAATGCTTGAAAAATGATGTATTCGACTTCCGGCAATGGCGGCCGTTGCCCGCGCTGGTGTTATCGCTCGATTTGCGATGTTTTTTGATAGTTTTGAACGGTTTTTTTTCGAAGATAAGTTTTCGCTATACTTTATTACTAAAATAATAGTACTAATTTACAGGTAAATATTGTCTTAAACTCAGTACGGTCTATTGGATGCGTAAAATAACCATTCTTAGCCTAAAAAATGAAGTCAGTATGACAATATTTTTATAAATGGATTTTACGCAAATATTTTAATTCCATAACTGGTTGATCACAATACGGGAAATCCTTACGGGACTGAGGGGGAAGTTTATTGCAAACCCTTCTGCGACTTTAAGAGTTAAATTCCCCTTCTTTGGGATCTTGATAAGGTATCCCTCGTTTCAATTGGAAGGAACTTGTTCCTATTCCCATATCTTCATAAGGTGTAGCATTTCTACACTGGTCTTCAGTGCCTCTGCTGGGATGCCATAAGGTTCTGCAGCCTTTCCATTTCTGAGTTGTTTAATGGCCCTGCTAATCTCTTCTTAAGAGCTCTTCAAAGTTTCAAAGTACTCTTTCACCTCCCTATGGAAAAGACATAAACTTTTTTATAAGCCTGATTGCAGTCTCACCCCTCATTTTGTTTCCTTCTCCCTCTCTGCTGCTCTTTACTTGGTATGGTATTTCCAATATTATCCTTCATTATTTTTTACCTTGATCAATTTAACGACAGTGTATTAATGGTAACACATAGCTCCCTCATGTTCCCCTGGTGAGCTGCATCTTCTGCTTCCTTAGCAAGTTTATCAACAAAATCTTTATTGTCCCTCCTGGTGCTTTTCTTAACTGCCTTATTTGCATCCGCATACTCTTTGTGGGACTTGTTTTTTTTTTTGCGCTCGAGTGCGGGTATTATTTATCTTTTTTCTCTCTTTTCCTTTCTTCTATTTTACTCAGTGTACCCGCAGTTATCAATTCTTTGTTGTGCCTGTTTCCTATTTCCTAGCACTTCTTGGCATGTTGATTGGACTGTTTCTTTCCTGCTTTGCCACTTTCCTTCAGTGGTCTCGTCTTTGAGTATTTCTTGTAGGGCTTGGAACTTATTGGATAGTGAGATCTTGAATTCTTCCTTTTTGGCTTGGTCCTTCAGGAGGAAGGTATTATACTGAGACCTACATGCTGGTTGCTCGGTATGTCTCTTTAGCTTTAATTTTATCCTGGCCACAAGAAGATCGTGATCTGAGGCAACATCAACTACCCTCTTTACACTTGAGTCTTAGAGAGATCGCCTGAATTTTTTACAAATACATAATGGTCTATTTGGTTCATCGTTCTCGTGTCCGGTGAGAACCATGTAGCTTTATGTATTCTCTTGTGCTGGAAAATACTCCACCCTATGACCAGGTCTGCTATGGCACATAGGTCAGCAAATCTGTCCCCATTGTCATTCATGTCTTCTATCCCTTGCTGTCCCATAACCTCTTCATACCCTGCGTTGTTGCTGCCAATTTTGGCATTAAAGTCTCCCATGAGGATGATAATGTTCCTCCTTGGGCGACATTGGACTATGGTCATTACTCTATTATTATCATTATAGAATTATGCTTTGTCTCTTTCATCGCTTTCATTAGTTGGTGCGTAGAATTGGCTGACATCTAGGCTGATGCTACGTCTCTTTGACTGAAAGACTGCTAAGAAAATACTAGGTCTATGCGCCTCCCAACCGATGAGAGCTCCGTGTGCTGCCTTTGATAGCATCATAGTCACACCCAGGGTATGTGGGGCATTGTTTTCTTCGTGTCACGAGAATAAAACCATCTCTCCTGAGATTAACCTAGAATGGTCAGCTTATAGCTCCTCATCTCAGTTGCTATCTGTGCAGCTTTACCAGCTTCGTACATTGTGCGGAAATTCCACAGAGACGTAATCAAAGTCATTAACTTCAGGGGAAAAAAATCCCAAGTAGTCATTACTTTTCCTGAAAATCAAGACCAGGAAAATTAT
Source organism: Radix auricularia (assembly GCA_002072015.1). Taxonomy (NCBI): domain Eukaryota; kingdom Metazoa; phylum Mollusca; class Gastropoda; family Lymnaeidae; genus Radix; species Radix auricularia. Next base: position 141,562 of record MUZC01004727.1, on the reverse strand, counting down.
TATAAGAATTCCCGACTGAGTGTGAACTCTGATTATATAAAATAATTACTAACTTACATAATTATGTGATAAGACAACAGTTCTGGGCATGGATCGAGTCATGCTGCTGTCATCATCAACCTCCATGAGCTCAACAGAAACTTCCTGCCCAGCCAACTCTCCCATATCTGTATTCCATGTTAGCTGGATCCTAAAATAAAATTAATAATTTTTTTTTTAAAATTAATTAAATAATCCTCTTGAATCCACCCTAACTTAATTTTTTAGTGTGTCTTGTTTACCTAGTGTTATGCCTGAATACTTGACATTTAGATGCATCCAACTGTCTCCTTTTCATGGCTTTCATTAGACCATCTTTCAGAGTTGTGCCTGGTTTAGCAACAACCTAAGTAACAAGCAAAAAAAATTAATCAATATTAGACAATCTGACCATCAGTTAAATTTTGACTATTAATGGACAATTTAGTACTTACTGTTGTAACCATACTGTTAGGTAAGTGTGCCTTGATATGAGCATTTGCAGAACGGGGACCTAACTGTGGGCTCCTTTGTCCAGCAGATAGTTGATGTAGATTGTTATTGCTGTTGCTTAGTGTGAGGGGAGGTCCTGGTGAACGAAGGGGCTCTTCTTGCATGGATCTATCAGGAGATGGTGGAGGGGTGCCACCCCCAATACTTATCTGATCCTGTAGTTTCTGCTCTCTAAGTTGATACTCATGGATTTTGTTGGCAAGCTCTTCATATTCCTAGTTACAGAAATCATAATAAACTATTAATTCATTTCAAAATTGAGCAATAGTTTCAACACTAGGGTTAAGTAGGGCTTTCACTGTTCTCTCAGTTCAAAATACATTTTAACTTTTAACCCTTGGGGCATTGTGCTAGCCACACAATCCCTTGCTCGTTAGTGGTGGCTTAATAAAACTTGTGAACGCTACTTCACTTGCCCAATAGTCCACCATGGACTGAAAAGGGGGTTCTTTTTTTTTTTGGTCAACCCATTACAACAAGATTTAGCTGTGATTTAAGAATACCTGTACATATATGGCTGGGGGGTGCTGATGTCTGCCGAATTCCTCATTCATTGCCTCCAGCTTTTTACGAGTCACTTTAATTACACGTTGGATGTTTTCAATCTAAAAAGTGGAATTATAAAACTGAATAACTTTAAGATTTTATACTTTCTAATAACAATTCAATAAATGCTTATTTTTTCAGATTATAATATTGTTAAAAAATATATAGAGTAGGACCTTGCTAAGTCGAACTCAAAGGGACCTGAAATTTTTTTTTTGACTTATGGAGATCTTGTGTTAGAAAAAATGGCGTTAGAGGCGCAGATTAATCAAGGACAATGTTGTTTGGGGAAAAGGAGGTTTCTCCAATTCAAAGTTTGCGGAACATGTGCTGCCTAAGTTTGTTGTTGCCCGTCCTTATCCTGAATATGATGTTATGAAATTGGTGGGGGAGTTTAAAGAATGCATTGCCCTCTGGATGGTTGACTTCCAGCTCAGACCATATTTCTGCTTCACTGCTTTTGAGAAACACCTTTATTTCTTTGAGGTGTAGGGGTTGGTCTGTCTGGACTTGTTTGCCTCCAGTTTTTGCCAGGGAATCCGCTGTATCATCTCCTTCAAGTTCCACATGGCCTGGGATCCATTGGAGAATAAGTTCTTTTGTTATTTACTTAAATAATGTAGTTCTATGTTGAGTGATTGATTGATCAAGTTGTTTGGGTTTTGGAGAGACTGGAGCACTTTTTTGCATCAGTGAGGATGACAATCTGGCTGTTTTTGGAGAGTGGGTGGGTTGTTAGAATTTTTGCAGCAAGCTCCAGTGCTTTTCTTTCTGCTCTAGTGCTATCTGAGATGCTTCCTATGGCAGTTGCTTTTTCAAGGTGTTCTCCATTAGGCCATTCTATAAGGATGCCGGCTCCTCCATTTTTTGTGTTTTTTACTAAAGAGCCATCGGTGTAGATTCTTACCCATGAGTTTTCAGGGTATTGATCTCTGATGTTGTTTTTTACAGTTTCTTTCAGTATGTTAGTTGCGTAGTCAGATTTTATTTCTATGTTGCTTAAATTTTCTCTGATTTTTATAGCTAGACTTGGGTCCCAAGGTGGAAAGGGACTGTGGGGTTGGGTCGCTTCAATCACATTGTTATCAATTTTGTGTTTATTTTTTAGAAGTTTGGCTTCTGGTATAAAATTTGATCTATGGAGTCTTTTAGAGGAGTGGGACTTTTGCATCTTGGGTTTTAGAGGCTGATGTCCTGATGCTTCTAATTTGGTGAATTGTGTTAAGGTTTTGGTTTCTCGTCTAACTTCCCTAGAGCTTAGGGTGGCTAGTTCTCCATGGCTCTGATTGGGTAGTTTTCATTGTTCCTGTTATTATTCGTAGCTCTAGGTTTTGAAATTTGTCAATTTTTGGGGGGTTCGATTTGGCTGCTGTGCGTCACACTGAAGCTCCATATTGCAGGGTAGGTCTTATATAGCTGGTGTATGTTTTCTTCAGGGTGGAGTGGTTTGCCCCCCAGTCGGAGCCAGCTAGTTTTTTCATCAGTGCTAGACTTTGGATTCCCTTTTTCTGTGCATTTTTTATTTGGTTTCTCCAGGTTAACCTTGGGTCAAAAGTAACTCCTAGATATGTTGGATAGTCATTTTCTCCAAGTTTGTTTTGTCGAGGGTTAGTTTGACGGTATGTTGCTTGTTTGAAAGGAAGAAGATTGTGTAGGTAGTCCAAGATTCCAAAGTATTTAAAAGTTTTGAGTGTGAGTAAACCAAATGAGGGAATGCATTTTTTTCCCAAACATTTTTGTAAACTCTTCAATCTTCAAGAAATTGGTAACTCAAGAAATGTAATTGCATTTTCTAATGATAACACTTAATATACTTGATTGTTTAGCTTAAAACATTAAAACCCTTTGCCTCTTAACTTTAGATTTAGAAAATACCAATTTAATTTTTAAGGGGGTTGAAATTTACACAAATTAATTTTACTTTGGGATTATAGTCTAAAGCCAAGACTTTTGTCTGTAAAATCCGACTTAACGTTCCAACGTTACATGGCCGCCATTTTTGTTGATATGCAACGTTACAAAGAAATTCAAAAAATCAACTATTAAAATTCTAAAACTAAACCTAACCCTAAGTTCACAACAGGGAAGCTGTGAACCCTAAAATCCCTTTTTCGAATTTTCTTGAACCCTGAAAATTCTTTTATCAATTTTTCCAACCCTGAAAATTTAAAGATGACGAAGTGCCACCGCAATTTTCATTTTTTAACCCCTTAAATCCATCATTACATGTGTTTTAACAGTTTTTACCATTTCAAAAATATTTATTTCACATTGGCACAAAGTATTTTGAAAAAGTTAGTGCCTAGCATTACAAGCATATGTATATATATTAGACAATATCACTCAATATGTACAATACAAAAGAAACGTGCCAATTTAGAGTATCTATAATATGGAATTCCTTACAATAACTTAAACTAATATTTCTAATTATTTATAAATTATAATTTAATATAATTAAACAAAATTATTATTATTTTGAATTTTATTTCTTTGTTTTAAGTCATTCTTGGGCTTGGTTTGAAAATCATATCTTATATATTACAGAAGTTCCTTCTGAACAGAAGATTATTGTGTCGTACATATAACTAAATATATTTATTACATAGATTATATAGTTTATAGTAGGTTCACAATTTAGTAGTATTAATAATATGTACAGTAATTCTAAACCAAACCTAAATTATAGTTTATTTAATTATAATTTAGGTTTGTAAGTTTGGTTTAGAAATACTGTATTACTACTGCTATTGCAACTATTGGATAATTACTTACATTTAAATTACTAATAGGGTCATTCCATGTCAACTCAACCAGTTTTCTGACAATTGTTAACCACACCATCTCAGATCTTCCTGAAATTTTTAGGGCTTGTAGTATATACAAAGTTCAGGAATAGCTGAAAATTTCAGGCCATTTGGTCAAAAACATTCTGAGATATGATTTTTTAAAGTTTTTAGGGCAGTCGCAAGTTTGCGTGACTTTTACATTTTCATGATGTTTGAATGTGAATATTTCAAAAACTAAAAGAGATATCAGCCTGAAATTTTCAGTATTTACTCATTGTTTCATGCTGAGTTTAATGGTGTTTTTATCTTAAATGTAGCTTGCATACAGAATGCCCTAAAAATGTCCAAACATTGCACTTCATACAGTTTTCATCAATATTGGACACGGTATTGCCAAGAACCTATAAGACATGGAATGTTTGTTATATAATTAGTTAGTACCATATATTTGTTTATTATTTTGACAGAGAATTCTTGTTAATCAATAATAGTGTACTCATTGTGGGCACCCTTATGCATCATGGTCATCCATTTTTGCGTATATTGTGACCAACAGATGAGCATGAGGACAATAATTCACACTTTTCATATTTTGTACACTTGTTAAGCTTGGTAAGTCCTAGCTGTGGTGAAAATTTCATTTTGGTGTCTTGATTCCTTCTTGGTTTTTAGTGTATGTTCAGAGTTCATGTAATTTTACTCTTAATGCACCAAAGCGCGATAATGCGCGACTCGATAGAACTCTGTTTAGAAACGAAATTACAAAAAATAACACTCTTCAGTGCGTGAAAGACGATGTTATCGACTTGCGTCAATGGCTGCTGTTTCCATTACTAGTTTTATCGCTCGATTCGCGAAGTTTTTTGGAAGTTTTTACGTTTTTTTTTCGAAGATGCGATTTCGCTATACTTACTTACTAAATTAATAGTACTAAACTACAGGTAAAAATAGTTTTAAACGCAAAACGGTCGTTCGGATACATAAAATAACCATTCTTATCCTAAAAGATGACGTCAGTGTCAGTATGACTATGACAATAATAATAACTCTTAATGTGCCATAAGGTTCTAGGAAAACTTCCCCTCAGTGCCGTAAGAATTTCCCGAATTGCTATAAACCGGTTATGA